>CM040435.1:22960185-23270727 GCA_022702705.1 Papilionanthe hookeriana x Papilionanthe teres | reverse complement strand
TACACGAGTCCCCACTCAGTGGAAAAATTTTTTTATCAGGACTCAGCACTTATCCCATGCTCACCACTCATCCGCGATTAATATATGAGAGCCGGTCCTATTTTTATTTTTATTTTTATTTTTTTAAAAAAAATTTGATCGAGTGCGGAGTCCTGATGAAAAAACTCTTCCACCTAAAGAGACTGTAAAATCTTGCCGCATGGCGCGCGTGGCAAAAAGAATAATATTCAATCAGAATAACACATAGAATATTTCATTCATATTATTCATGTGTTATTCATGTGTTATTGTGTGTTATTTGGGTGTTATTATGCTCCTAGAATATTCTCGGTGTTATAATAATACGATAACACATGAATAATACATAAATAATATACAATAACATATGAATAACACGGGGGAATATTTCATGTGTTATTCTGTTTTTTTTTTCCGACATGCGCCACGTAGCGCGATGTTACTGGACTCCGTACGTAGCTCTACGTGCGGAGTCCATATGTAAAAATTTTCCCCCAGCTAGCTATGATGGCGAGTGTATTCAAATGTTCGATCACGAAGTCTTTTGGGCGAAAAATTTCGATTCCAAACCACCTGAGAAATATTAAAATAAAATCGTAGAAATTATTGAAGTTGAACAGTATAAATTATTGGAGTGAAATTATGGATGTTATTTGGGGAAAATTATTCCATACGGACAACGTACGCAGCGCTGCGTATATTCTCCGCAAAATAACCAGCGAACATCTGAAGTTGTGTATTTCGGGATTATTAGGAGATTATTAGGAGGTTATTATAACATTAATTCCAAAAATCTCCCAAGAACCTTCTAATAACGCCCTAATAACCTCCGCGGTTTCACGTTGGAATTTTGTGAGGTTATTATGAGGTTATTGGGGTTTTAACTCAAATAACGGTGCAATAACTTTTCAGTAACCTCTGTGGTTCCATTTTGATGTTATTTATTAGGTTTATTATGGGTTATTCGTTGGTTATTTACGGAAAACGCACACATCGCTGCTTACGTTGTCCGTATGGAATAATTTTCTGTTATTTGAAGTGTTATTGGGAGGCTATTGGGGGTTTTTTGAGGAGTTATTGAAGTATTAACTCCATTAACGCCTCAATAACCCATTAATAATCTCCACGATTCCACACTAATAACCCCTGCAATAACGTTCACAATAACCCTCTAAAAAAACCTAAATAATCTCTAATAACTTATGTGGTTCCACTTCAATAACACCTTGTAAAAATCCCCAATAACCGGCACGGTTCTACTTCAATAACGTTGCATTTACCCCTACAATAACCCCATAAAACCTCCCTCCTCCCCCCCCAATAACCCTCTAATAACCTCTGCAGTTTTACTTCAATTACTCCCAAATAACATCTCCGATATAGCACACATGACGGCATATTATTGGAGTTCGCACATAGAGCTATGTCCGAAGTCCGAATAGAAAATTTTTCAGGATGTAGGCGAGGGCTTAGGGTAGGAAATGAGAAAGTGGGAGAGCGGGAGTATGGGTTCGGGCATAGGGGAAAGATGAAGATTACGTTGTCGTTGTAATTATCCTTTTAATTTATTTTTTTAAGTTAATTTATTAATTTATGGATTAATATTTAATAATTACTTTATATATAATTCAATTAATAATGATTAGATAATTTATGTGTAATTATTTAGTATTAAATTAATTAATAAAGTTTTATTTAAAGTTTTAATTATTTAATAAAATTTTAATAATTCATAATTTACATAATTAATAGTTGATTCATAATTGATTACTATAAAATTATGATTTAATAATTAATTCATCTACACCAAATTTATTACTTATTAAATTATATAATTAATTATTACTCAATGTAAATGTCAGTTTTTTATGTATTTCGAGGTTTTGAATATTCATTTGTATTTTTTTATTTAATATTTATCTTTGGATGTTCTCACTGATGAATCATATTAAATCCTTCTAAAGTTGTAAAACTATTTCTTATGATTTATCATGATTTTCTTACTAAGATATCAAACAATTTTCAAGTTCTAATCATCTCAGGATTTGATAAATCAGAATGTACACAATTTACTAAATTCTATTTCGGTTAAATCCTACTCACAACCAAGCAGTGAATCGGTGGACTCAGTAATCTGAGACGAGCCAAGAGAAAGAATGTCGTGATAAGGCTTACCTTCCTCAATGATTTCTCGTAGGAGCAAAGAGGAAGGACAACAAAGATGGGATTTGTGGTGGTCTATGTAAGTCGTCATTTCCTTCCCAGCTAGCTCTAATGGAGACTATTCGTTAAAGAAGGCAATGGTTTTCGGTGAAACCAGTAAGGTGAGTGACATAAGCTAGAGTTTTGGGAGGGGGAGGATCCCGGAGAGGGTTTCGAGCAAAAACAAAAGAATAGGGAGATATAACTTTAATTTATTTTTATTTAACTTATTTTTATTATTTTAATTGATTAATAATAAAAAATAATGTATATATTATCAAATATATCAATATTTTCGGACGACGAAATTGGTCTCGCCCGAAAATAGGGGGCAACTAATACGCCACCAACCAATTTTTATCATATGGTACGAATCTCGAGGCATGACACGGATCTCGAGACAATATTTTGAGCAAGAAACATTCAAATTTTGATAAGTAGTCTTCCAGAGCTATGATGTCAGCAAACTTATGATCAAACTGACCAGCTCGATAAGAGGAAACTAATGACATCAAAGTTAGACAAATTTGAGTCAAATCAAGCTCTGATCAAGTCATTTAACCGCATTTGGAAGATTCTCAGATACATTTGGAAGGTCAAACATATGTCGAATCCAACAAGTTCATAGTCGAATCGAGCGTCTCAACAAGAAGAATCCAACGAGCCTAAGATTGCTCAATTTTGACATCGTTAAGGCACTCAAATGTCCATTAAACGTCATCTGATTAAAGGAAACTCTCCGACCGTCCGATTAAAATGTTTCATATTCTTGCACTAATTACACCAGAACACTATAAATTGAATCTCACCCCTCACATGAGGGGGGAGACTTGAAGTTTCAGACAGAACTAAAAACTTTGAGGAGGAGTTGAAGTCCAGAACCATCCCGACTGTCGCCGACCTTCGCCGATCGTCATCGACCACCGCCAGCCACCGTCAGTACCCACTGATCGTTGTCGGCCACTGTCAACCGCCACTAACCGGTCGATCATCATCAGCCACCGCTAACCGTCTTTGACAGTCGATAGTCCTTGACACCCGCCGATCACCGTCAACTACTGACGGTCTTCTTCAGACACTATACATGACAACATTCAAACACATTTGAACATTATATGAACCATACTTTTTTATCAACGTTCCAATTATTGTACTACATTCAATTATTATTTTATTGTTAAAATATGCTCGAATGCATTCGTGAATCATACTCAAATAATATTTTTTTCTTATAAAGTTCGAATATGATTATGACAAGCGTTTACTGTGTTTAAACCTGATTAGAATCTTGTTTTAATATGTTTAAACACTATTCATATTGATTTGAATACATATTCTAACAATATGTTATATACTAATCAATTATTTTTAATTGTGAACTAAGTATCAATATTTTTAGTGTATAGTGCATAATAGAAAGAAAATGAATAAAACAATCAGAAAATAATTGAGAAATGGAGCAAAAAATTGTCTATGCAAATAATCATTTTGCTTTGAGATCTCAAAGATGGCATTGACAAAGTGATAAAGAACAATAAAAGTCAATTTAATTATATCCATATAGACCGAATATGAGCTTTCAATTTAAGCTCAAGGAATCAAATAATACTATATTTTATATTGGTTACCCTTTAGGAAAATGGCCCATATAATTGGGAGTAAAAGTTTGCAAGCTTAAATATATCTGATTTTAGAATGAATATTCAAATTCAAGTGCATATAACAAAGAAGTTCAATTATGGCTCCTTAGACATATAGTCAAGAAGAAGCTTGTGGGATTTAAGTCTATCTTTATGCAAAAGATGGTCAAATTAGACATGAAGAGGGAATACAATATTAATTTATTTTTCAAGAAGAACTGATAGTATTAGGAGAAAGTTATTAATTATCCTTTCAGTTATTTACGCTATACAAGAAAATTAGAGGGACAATTGCTAATGTACGGTTTGAAGTCGAGCATATTTTATGTATAATTTTCCTTACAAATTTATGTTCAATACTTTATGAGTATTTGTCACTTATTGTTATGTAGGGATGAAATATGTTTAAATATGCAATGTGAGGATGTATTGTTTGATATAATGTTGAAAGATATAACTACTTGGATTTGTGTAATGGCAGTTAGTATTCGACAAAAAATTAACGATTTACGATTATTTTTAAAAACTATGCTATAAAACTCAATATGCATAGCATAATACTTAGTGCTTTTTATAGATAAAATAGTATCACTGATATTTAATTTGTCATTATGCCAACAGCTTATTATTGGACTTACACTCATCATGTCGCACTAAGTGTAATAGTAAGTTTAAAATTTGATTATTTTTATAAGAAATTTTACTTGGCATTCAAATTACACACACACAGTTATATATATATATATATATATAAAAGTATGTATGTATGTACACACACACACACACACACACACACACACACACACACACACACACACACACACACAGATATATATATATATATATATATATATATATATATATATATATATATATATATATATATATATATATATATATATATATATATGTATATATATATATATATCTGTATATGTATATACATACATGTATATATATATATACATACATGTATATATATACATACATATATATATATATATATATATATATATATATATATATATATAAATACATACATGTATGTTGGTTTTAGTTATGGGCTCATGCTTTATCCTCTAAAAATTAATAAAATTTGAGCACAATCAAAATTTTAGATAATACTAATAATGTTATTAAGTGCATGCTATTTGTTATTGTCTATATTATTAGATTGTTTAAGGAAAATACCATTAAAAAGATTAATTGATGAACACACTATAATAATGAATAAAAAAACTATTTTGGTGAAAGAAATTAAAATAGTATTGAGTAAACCGCTATCCAGGACTTAAAAAACATCATTATGTATCTTATTAATCAATTTAAAGTGTACTTACTTGACATTAACCTCAATATTGATATTAATTTATGAGAAAGTGCATGTACATATAATATTTGATATTATGAGTCTCTTGCACTAGTTCACATTGACTTTTGCTTAGGATTTGGGAGTCCACTTTATAATTTATACTTAAAGTTTTATATGCAAAAAATATACTTAGCTATATATATATATATATTAAAGCAAATGCCTAAGGCCAATTTCATTAAGTAGGGAAGATACAACATAAAGTGTTTTTAGGAGAGGACCCAACAGGTGAAGTCCTACCCCCAAGTTACAAAATATAAGGATGACTTAAAGTGAGTAGGATACATAAGACATCAAAGAAATAAAATATGCAAATAATAAAGACTAAGGAGGAGATCGTCTAGTCTTTCTCCTTCCTTGGGATTTTGAGTGGAAGTCAGAAAGCAAGTTTTGAAGTATTGTTCCATTGCCATTAGAGACCTGAGTATCATCTGCTATGTCTCCTAGCTGAATATAATAGTCACCCTGTTCCATTGCCATTAGAGACCTGAATATCATCTGCTATATATATATATATATTCAGTAAAAAAATGTGAAATAAATAATGTGAACTGATTGGAAATTCAAAATGAAATAAATAAAATTATTTTACAACCTCTACTGATGAAGCTATAGTTTGTTCGTTCAATAATAATATAAAAAAAAACAAAGGCTTTAAAGATAAAAAATTGTTTTACAACTTCGATTGATGAAGCCATAGTTTATGGAATCCGATCATCTCTGTGTAAGAAAATATTTCTATGTGGCTTTAGAGAGTGCATCCATGCTATGTGCTTGTAATTTATGGATCATTCTTCTATTTCATTTTTTTTGAGATTGTTGTGCATTCAGTGGGATTCTCTAGTTTTGTATTGAATTATGTTGGGCTTAGCTATTGATTTTGGTGGAGCTGCTTAGCATTATTATGAAAATTTAGGTGTGAACATTATAAATACATAAGAATTGTGCGCTTTGTATGTAAATACATAAGAAATGTGTGCTATGTATGTAAATATATAAGCTCTCTGTGTTATTTGTTTCAAAACAATGCAAGCTTAGTATGCATGTGGTGGAATTGCTGTGGCTTTGGTTCAAGTTGTAGGCGGGCTTGCTATGCATTCAGTGGTATTCGATGGTGTGTAATTACATACGACTCAATTTTTACGCATTATTGTGGGCTATGTTATTCATTCGTTGTGCGTAATGATGAAAGTTTAGGTGTGAGATTTTTAGACACATAAAAATTGTCCTATGTGTTCAACTGCATAAGAATGTGCTTTCATTCGAAATACATAAGGATTACGTATTACGTGTGTAAGTGCGTAAGAATTTATTGCTAGACGTGAGCTTTGTTTGAAAAACATATGAAACGAGTTGTTGTGTGGAATACATAAGAAATGTTCTTTCTAGATATGTACGAATTGGTGGGATTGCTTTGTTTAGATAGAAAAGTGATATTTCAACATATATTTGGAAGATTTGCTTAGACATGACTAAATTCTTATGCATTTACATATCTAACACCAAAATATACATTCCTATATACATGAGATCTAATATAAGTGCATAAGTGCTCTTTTTGTGGTGATACTAAAAATTTGTGAACATGAGAATTGTGTGCTATGTAGGTAAGCACATAAGAGCTATGTGCTTTTGTTCGTATATATTATAGACTTGTCATGGAATTGGTTGGATGGATCTATTTTAATATATCGTCGGAATATTTACTTACACACGACACAATTCTTATGCATTCACGTATCTATTAATGTTCGTCATGGCTATTTCAAATATACATTTGGATTTTAGGAAAAGAAGTATTTATATCGGCCAATATCATTTTTGTGATTTATATTTAAAAGAGATAGACTTAGGCAGCAAAATCAATATACGTTTCATTAAAGAAGGTGTACAAAACATAACCAAAAATTTTGATGAGTAAATAGAAAGAGCATATAATAAAACTCAACTGAAAAACAAATAAGATTAACTAAAAATTGATTGAAAATTGTTGAAAGAATTCGAGAGAGGAGCTATAAGATTAGGTTGGAATCCTATTAAGAAAACAACCAATGCATTGGAGGAATGGTGGAGAGGAAATCTTTTGGTAAGTAGAAAATCCTTTTATAAAAATAATTTAAATATTTCAATTTTATTCCTTAAATGCTTTCTTCAAATGTAGGTTGTAACCCACACAAAGAAATTTCAGTATTGTGGCATAGATTGTGAACTGGAGCATACTTGATTTGATGTTTATCAGTGTTGTAACTACGAGTTCTAATGTGTGAGCTACGACACGGGAAAGTCCTCAGAATTTGGATGAGTCTGAATTTGCTAAATTAAATAAAATTCGTGAGGGCTCATGCGCTGAATTTAGTCAATCCAAACCAATGCACTACAAAGCCAACAAACCAAAAAGAAGAAGAGAACACTACATTTTTAAATGAACAAGCTGAGCATGTCATCCAATGTTCGCACAACGCTGTTTGCAATGCTTCGTATACATGTTGGGGTGTAAACAAGCTGAGCTTGAGCGAACCTTGGCTCGGTTTGTTAAAAAATACCATTTTTTGTGTTCAACTAGCTTATATATCGCGCATAAACTTTGTTCGTGTTCTATTTATTTGCTTAAAGGGTCGACCCGAGCCTCAACTGTTGGGTGCTAGGAGTAGGGGCAATTTAAATCTTATTTTTTTATATTATGATATTCATTTAAATAAAATTTAATATATTTTTATTATATTTTTTAATTAATAATTTTAATTAATTATAAACCTTTGTGGCTCTATAGTCAATTAGATTATTTAAAAATAACACTCATCAATCATACATAAATACATTTATATGTGTACACACACACACACACACACCAACACAAGCATTGTATTATTGTGGCTACCGTCCACATTTAAACGGACCACAATTCTATTTGCTGGGAGGACAAAATTAAGATGCTGACTCTTATTTCTTTCCCACCATAAAAACCAGGCATCAACTGTAATAAACTTGTACAGTTATCATTATTAGGATGCCAACAGTGCTTGCACTGTTCCAAGGAATTATAACTCTTTTCAGGTAAAAAAAATAGCATAATCAGCAGCCATAATATTCCAGATATCCAAAGCAAACCTGCAAGTGAAAAAGAGATGATTAAACTATTCCTCATCCTGTCTGCACGAGGTTGATTGGGAGACTCGTCTAATAACCTGTGATCAATATATATATATATATATATATATATATATATATATATATATATATATATATATATATATATATATTTCGAGGTAAAATGAATTGAACAGTGCCGCCTCGCTGCGACTCTTTGGTTAATAGAGTTTGTAAAACATCTGAGGTCACGAGTTCGGTCCTGTCTATGTGCGGAATGAAATTCTTAAGCAAATAAATTTAGTCGGGAGACTCATCTAATAACCTCTGGCCAATCTTTAAATATACACAAATATATAATTTAATTATTTCGGGCAAAAAAGAATAAATCTTTGTTCGTGTTTGGCTTGTTCATATTTCGAGTGCAAAGAAATTGTCTTGTGTTTGACTTATTTATTTGGCAAATAAATCGAACACAAACTACTTAACGAGTTAAGCATGAGCTGCTCGCGAAGAATGAGCTGTTTTGACAACCCTATATACACATCTCCACGAGAAGCAAATTTTAGGAAAAGATATTATAGGTGTCAAAGAAATAAAACACTGATAACTGTGACTTCTTTAGATGAGCTGACGACTATGAGGAGTCCACTTTTAGACATGATGATGTCTAGAGAGTCATTTTGAAAAGGAACTCTTCCATAAGCATAATCATTTAGACATTAAGACCACTATTATAATGATTTTACTATTTTAAACTTATAAATTTTTGTAATATTTTAAAGTTTATTTCTAGTATTTTGTTTGAACTGCTTTAAGAACAGTATACCAACCATGCAAGAGCAAAATAATTTTTATTTCAGAAACAGCTTTTAGTAAAGCAGTTTCACAGCTAAACTATCCAAACAAAACTCATTCACAGTTGTTTCTTCAAAAAGCTACAGATATCCCAACCAGACCCAAAATTCCTTTCTGAGATCTGAGTACAATAACTGAATCCATACGAACAACACCAATAAACGAAACAATATTGTACAAAATCTTTAAAAGCAGCTGACTCCAAAATCTTCATTGCAAGTTTTTTGTTCGTACTAGTATATGCCCTGCTGTTGAATTTCCAAAAGTGAAGGAGAACAACAATAGCTGCTATCACTAGTGATTGTAAGGCATGTTATGGACAAAACTTGCTGAATCCATTATGTTCATAGTATAATAGATGTTGAGAAAATTATCAAGTTAATCCCCTAACATTTTGCATGAGATCATTTTAAACTCAAAGTCTATAAAAATATCAACTCTAGTCCTAAGCTTTTTAACATGCATTGAAGTAGTCCTAACGTAAGATTCTTTTTAGCCCCTATTAACATAGTATGGTGACTAATTTGGCACTTTACTAAAAAAGTGGGCTATTTATGAAATTTTTATTTTCGTTGGGTTATATTATGATAAAAAAATATTAAGGTAAGAGTTCATTGAGATGTACAGGCAACTTTTTGGTATCTGAGTGGAATCTTCACTTCTCATTTCTTCAACCAAATGAATTATATGTTCATTACAATCACAAGCTTCACATTTAACAAGTAGGACCCAGATACAAATGTATACAGGAAGCAAATGTCATTTCAAAACATATATTTGCATATTGCACCACTATGAATGTTCTACATAGGTAAAGATAGTACAAAAAATAACGTTGAACGAGTGAATTCCAAAATTTCAGCTTCATCTAGGTTGGTTGGTGAGGGAAGCAATCCTAGCTTTACTTCAAAAAAATACTTCTGTCCTGTTAGTTACTGGTTATCAGAATCAAAGGAAAGTTTTAAGCAGATAGAAAACTTTGTAAAGAAATTTAGAAGCATGAAAAATGCAATATGCAATTATTCGAAAAGTTAAAATAGTATACTATTTCACATATATAAATTTGGTAGTAATTCGTTGTAACTGTAAATATCCCTTGCATCCATTGGAATAATAAATCTGTTAAAAATCTGTTCTCACCTTGGGGTCAGTCCCATGTAAAGCTTGTTTGCGCAACTCTTCATTGCACATAAAATTTCAACACCAAATTGTTTGTGGGATAGAAAGTTGCATTTCTGGAGGCGAAATTACCAAAGGAAATCAGTATTTTAAAATTAAAAATCATTGTTGGACAGGAAAATATGAAAAAGAAGAAAAGATGTCCCTCAAGTCACAATAATTTCAAATCTTAACAAGCTGAAGTAAATTAGATGAAAATAATATCTTCAGAAACAATAACAAAATATTTCACAAATTTAGCATTGATATTTAAAATTGTACATACATTTTACTTCGATGCTTCCTGTCAATATTTGTTTACTTCAAAATACATTTTAGCATACAAAAGCTGTTCAAATGTAGAGAGGGAACAAATGTCTCTACCTCTAAGCTATGTGATGGCAGAACATGGAATATAGATTCAAATGCAAAAGAAAAACTTTTACGTATTTGCATAGGATAAGTATTGGATAAGGTTATGCAAAAAAAAAAAAAAAAGAAAGAAAAAAAGAGAAGAAAAAGAAAGAAAAAAAACTACAAATTATATTACATATTATTCAATTTTAAAAGTATAAAAATGAAATTTGTAAAAGCTGCCTATATCGGAACAATGTAACTCGCATGGGCCAGGCGAAGTGAAAAACAAAGGCTCCCAAATTATCCTGGTTCCCTCCTCCAGAGCACCGTATGTTACTCGCCATACAAGTCCATAGCACTTTATTATTTGTATAGTAAATAAGTTAAATTTTTTTACTACTTCATGTGATTATGACACAATCTAATGAAAGCATGGGTACTCATACCACACCCCACTTGGTTGTAGATAAGAAACTAACAAACATTTGAAATCTAACTTTGAAATAATTTCATTTATTCTTTTATATGTATTTACATTTGTACCATGTTCCAGTCATTTCCAAATCTTGACTTGTTAGAGATTCCATTTACCACCAAATAATTCCTATACATCCTCATGATCACATATAATATTCTACCAAGTAACTCTGGTGCCGTAGATAACCGAATGGCAGCGTATAAAGTAAACAATGAATTTGGTGGATAATGATCATGCATAAAAGAGAAAAAAAAGTGAAGAATCAAATACAACAAACAATTATGGATAGGAACGATATTGAATTATAGTATTTTCATTGCAATTAAGGTTATTTTTTTAAGTGGCAAATTGCAAAAAATCATGATCTGAGCAAAAGCGTTTATTTGAAATGGGAATAATGATGTATTGTGATAATCTCTTATCAGAAGAACAAATTGAAAAGAAAAAGGAGCAAAATAAGACAATAACAAATTAAATAAAAGCAAAATTTATGTATTTGCTGCAAATAATTATGCTGATGAATGTGTAGACGAGCAAAAGTAGACGAAAGATCCCAACAAACCAAACAAAAGTAAAATTAATCTACTGCTTACTAACAATTACGCCAAAGAATTTGTTATCCAAATGGCGGTGTGATGAGTAAAAAAATTTTGGTGCGCGAACAATGGAACAAAATAATTTACCCGCTTGTAATATTTCATTTCACAAGTCCTCCATAATCAGCATCATTCCAAAATTGAATGCTGAAATTTTGCATTTAGTCTGTCATAAATTATTTGTAACTTGTGTTTTTCTTCATAAGTCATGCTAAATGTAGTTGTCACCTGCATGATCATATAATTGATAGATTAATTTGCCATTTATTGAAAAAATTAGGGTAGAAAAAAGGGGACATGCTTTTAAAGCATGTTTAAAAATGTTCATTGAAATAGTAAACCAATGCAGTGATTTTACATCCCATGAAGTATGGAAAAAACTAAGAAACTGGAGAATGGCAACTAAATAAGAGTTTTAAGCCGTTTACTTTCATGAAAAATAAAGGCAAATAAGAAAAGTTGCTGCCTCAATTTATGGTATCACATAAGATTAAAAGTTATTTTAAAAGTATATAAATGTCAAAGTAATGAACAACTGTAAGCCTAAAGTGAAATTAATTGGAATCATTAGTTCATGCGTCTGGATTGCAGTTTTCTTTTAAATGATAACAAGTTTTCTTGATGTTCTATCATAGAATTCACTGCAAAATTGCTGTTTTTTGGTTTTTTCTGCCTGTTTTCATGTATCATGTTGTTATCAAACATAAAAATACTCTAATTCATACAATAAAGCTTATCATTAGTATTCTAATGTTATCTCAAATGAAATTGCAAACCTTTAAAAGAAAATTTATCCACGCATGAAAGATGACTTGAAGATTATATAAGGTGTCAACATTTCAATTAGAATTCAAAAAATACATAGAAGATACCGCTTTAGTTGAAATTCAAAGTAATTTGAATGATGTTTCTTTTGCCATAAATGCAATCTTTTTCAATATCATATGACAATATGAATAGCCTAAAAGTGTATTCAGAACTTCTATCCTAGAATTTAAGAATCACATAAATGTAAATTCGATGATAACTAGTTAACCTTTGTCTGCTTCAGTAGAAACTAAGATCAAACTGCCCATCCTCTATTTGCAATTAAATTTTTAATATAACCAAAAAAATGAATGAAAAATATTAGTTGTTTACCTACTATTTAAACTAACATGTGCGCCAAAAATTTAATGAACCATAAGATCAATTGGATGTTGAACTGACTAAAGATTTCTTCTGTGAATAGTCCACAGTATGATATTATGATACAATATCTCAAGTTTTGTTGCAGTACCTTTTTCAAAAATAATAAAAAATGGTTCATGCAAAAACCTAACTAGCTATCTAAAGATTAGGCTTCAACTTTAGGAAACAAATGTTTATTTAATCAAATAGGTAGATAAATTTCATGTTGAAGAGTTAGGAAGAAACACATTCAAACTGAAATAAAAGGCATGCAAAAAGAGATTTTGTTAGATTCAAATTACAATTAAAATTAATAATGTTTCAGCAATTCTATTAAAAACAGTATCAGATTCAACAGGATATCAACGTGCACAATGATATTATGATCGATTACTGCTTAAATAAATGCAAGATGAAGTGAGCTCTTAGACGTGAAAAGACTCACCAGTAAATTCGCTAAGTTCTGCGCTACATCTTTTATAACATCTTTACATAAAGAAAGGCTTCCACGGCATCTCTCTTCACTATCCATTAATATAAGGATGGATGACACTGCATGAATCTTACATGAAAGCTCCAGCGAAAAATTAAAATCAGATGGAGACTGAACTGAGAAGTTGTTTTCTATTAGTGCTGAGGCAAATAACTCCAACACATGAAACAGCAGCTTGTCATTTCTGTAGAACAACATAAGGCAAGGCCGGACATAGTACTTAAAAATTCTGAATTTATCAGATTGAACATCAGCCTTAATTTCTTCTGGAATATACTAGTTGAAATCACAAAAGATAATGTGTCAGCTTAAGGAGCCAAAACGGTAATTAAGTCTAGTTCATCTAAAAACATAATTCAATAAAATAAATACCGAATAATTAAGCCAAGTAGATAAAATCACAAATCAAGAATAATAAAATGTTTGCATATTTGAGATGCATTATTCTTATTGAAGTAGAGCAAGATCAAATGGTTCGAATCACTTGTGCCTGAGGTTGATCTCTTCAAGTAACTCAACACAAGCTTTATGAATCAACTTCAGCGAATAGTTTGATTCAATAATGCTCATGAATAGAAGAAGAGGAAAAGTCAGACACCTAATGAGAATTACAACTCCAATATGTAAAGTAAACCAAAATACAATATTCGAGAGCTGAAAACTATACATCATGCTTGTCAACTCCATGGAAATCAAAATAGGAATAAATCTTTTATTCTACGAAACTATCAAGAAAATTTAAAACATAATCAAGAGGAATGGTCTCCACTATATCTACAACACCCCGAACAAAGTTTCTTTTGAAATTCCAAAAGAAAGTAGCTTCCCCTTTGTTTCTTCTGATTTTAATGTAAATTTAGGTCATAGGATCCAAAAGCTTGTGGCATCGGAAATTTTGTAACCTCAAAACATTGTACCAAAGTTATTTACTATTATTAATATTTTATTTAATTTTATTTTTTTAAAATGAGACATGGGAATAATCCAAATAAATTCCGCAACCACAGTCTATAAAGCCATAAACATCTTCCCTTTAATTCATAAAAGCATTACAATTAGTTACATGATTGTATTCATATAAATTACAACGATGAAGCTTCCTGTTGAACACAGGATATATAAAATCAGGCATGACTCCTTTTCATGGAGCGGACGCTGAGGAGGCGGAATAGGTCGCTACCTAGACCGGTTTAGTGGGAAAGTAGAGGGTCGGTAGGCCTCTTAGGGCTTAGGGTTCCGCCCAATAGGAGTGAACCCCCTAGTTATCTATCTATATATATATATATATATATATATATATATATATATATATATATATATATATATATATATATATATATATGATGAAGGCGGCGGGAGCTCTGGGGTTTCGCCATGGCGAAACCCTGTGATTTCTTCGACTTCGTTGACGATTTCTTGCACGGCGAGCTCGACGCTCTGATCTTCCGGCTGCGATTCTGGTGGACTGGAGGCAGTTCACGACGCCAGGCTTCGTCGTCCCGCACGACGGCTGCACCGCGCTGGTTTCGCACGATCTGGCTGCGACTCTGGTGAACTGGAGGCAGTTCACGACGCTGAGCTTCGTCATCCCGCACGACAACTGCACCGCGCTGGTTTCGCACGATCCGGCTGCGACTGCGTGGACTGGAGGCAGATCACGACGTTGAGCTTCGTCGTCCCGCACGACGACTGCACCGCGCTGTTTCGCACGAGTCGGCTTCACGGGTACTCTCGTCGTCTCCTCGCAGCCCCCGTTCACAGATTTGAACCTGCGATCTTCTTCGGCGACCTAGGCGTAGCCGAGTGTGCCTGCTGCGACAGAAGTGTTTCAGCGTTGCGTGAAGAGGGCTTCAACGCGAATCGTCGCTCCTCGCTATTTATCTGCAGGGCCGCTCGCGTGCTGATCTCATCGCAGGGCCGCTCAACCGCGACCCGCGTTCATGGCAGCTAAGTCATCCTATGCTTGGAGTCATGGGCAGCAATTCACAAGAACTTGGATCATCTCTTCTTTCACAAGAATTTCATGACATTGCGTTGGAAAAGACAAGATGCTTTTATCGAAGCTATTAGTGTTAAAGATGGAAATCTATCGTTATCTTCACCACCCAAGAAATGAAGATTCTATCTGATGATGTTAAGTTCAATTCAGTTGGGAAATTTCAATTCGGTCACCCCAAAATGGATTTAGTCAGAAAATTTTTTGAGAATATGAAGCTCAATGGAGGTTGTAAGTTGAGAGTTTTAGATGACAGACACTTATTCGAATTCAGAAAGAAGAAGATTATGCCAGAATCTTTGCTCAACAATCTGTTTTGGTTGCTTGACTCATACGAAGATTATTAAATCGGACTCCGATTTCGACCCATCTAAGGAACCTCCTATCGTTTCTATGTGGTTCAAACTTCTAGGACTCTCATTTCATTTGTACAATCCACGCGCTTTGTACAACATTAGTCAAGCTCTCGGTACACCTCTCAGAGTTGATTCACCTACCTTTGATAGGGTCTCGCCAGGTGGTGTCATGGTTCAGGTGGAGAGAGATTTCACTCTTCCAGATGTGGATCGTTTTTGGATTACTGATGGTCAGGATGGGTTTTGGCAGGAGGCTGTGGTGGAGAACAGACCTCTCTTTTGCCAGCATTGTAAAATGTTCGGGCACATCAGAGACACTTGCTATAGGCTGCATCCTCCCTCTAGGAAAATGACTTCGGGTCTTCTGCTGTCGTCGGATTTCCCGACGAAGAGTCGATGCTTCTGCTGCTCGAGAGATTAGGAGTAGCATCCGACGTCGATAACAGTTTAAACTCAGCTGACAAGTCTGTAGAGGCGACTCCTCAACCGGTTGTCACTGCAGCAGCCTCTCCCACTGTGGTGCAAACCGCCCAGGTGGTTATGGAACCTCATCAGGATGCACCAATTGCCACCTCGATGGCTACCGTGGTTACTGAACAAGTGGAAAGAGTGGCCCTTCCTCCTGTAGTACAATCCGCCCATGTGGTTCCCACTGTAGCTCAGACGGCTCACACTTTGGAGGATCGATCGGCAGTGTATACTCTCGTGCGAAGGAAGAGCTGGGGTACATTCTTACTTGGAAATCTTATGGATGACACCTTGGTCTCTCCCGCGATGGGGATCTCTCCAGAGCTCGATTATTGAATGCGCTTCAAGAACCCATGAAAGAGGAGCGCCTTGCGACCTCATCCATCGAAAAGTTTTAGTTGCGAGTTTATTTTAGTTTATCTCATTTGTACTTTTTATTTTAGTTGCTTTCTGTTTCTTTGAGTTGGGCTCCATCATGGGCCCTCTCTTACTACTTCGTTTTGTATCCCTCTATTTTATCTTAATGAAATGACCCTGTGACTTTTTTGTTTATATATATATATATATATATATATATATATATATATATATATATATATATATATATATATATATATTTCCAAAGTCCTAGTGCTCGATTTATCGAAATAAAGTGGTTACGGAAGATTCGAGGATGGGGCCCAAAGATGAAGCCTTAGCACTACAACACAAAACAAACAAAGATATAAAAGACATGAAGGAAGAAATGTAAATAACAATGTCTAAGAACGGTATCGCTAGCGCGAGATCTCTCGTTCGGTTCTTGGCGTTCCGAAGTAATCTCTTAAGTGCTACTCCATTATCAGGAGTAACTGATGTATCATCAATTAAGTCTCCAAGTATACCCCCAGGTTTCTTCTTCTGTCGAGAAGTGTAAACTTGCCAATTTTCTTCCTTTTTTTCTTTTGGTTCATCTTCTTCTGAGGACTAATCCTTCTGAATTATGGAAGGAAAGATAGGTGTTGTAATGGGTATAACTCTCTTTCGACTGAATTTTTGAATATACCGGTTGGATTCCACAGTTTTAGTAGCCACAGTAACATCACGTGAAACGGGAGGAGCGTTCTTTTCCGCCTCTGTGGTTCTAGCCACAAGAGTAGTCTCAATTTGATCCACCTCTTCAACAGGTGAAACAGAAGATTGAGGAGTAACAATAGGAACCGGTTCATTAACCTGGCTAAGACCAACTTCAGAAAATCCTGCTCTTTGAGGGGGACAGATGGTTGGGGGGGAGGCAGAGTCAGCTAAACCTTTAGCTTTCTGACCCACATAAGTCCCAACATTTCCTTTAGATCTCTTAGTTGGGGGATAAAGCTGATAGCACCTATCCCTGGTATGCCCAAACATTCTGCAGTGAGGACAGTAATAAGGCTTTTGCCCATGATCACCTCCTGCCAAACAGCGTCCTGATCAGAGCCGACTCAAACTCGGTGGACATCAGGAAGAGCAATATTCCTCTCAATGAGAAGCCTAGCAGACGATCAGGCTTTGTCACGTTATAAGTTGTAACGATCCATTCGCGATGAGTACTGCAAGGCTACGCCAATTTGAAATAAAACATTCTGATTGAAATATCTATATGGGAGACCTGAAAACCTGAACCAAATAGGAACCACAGGAGGTTCCTTAGAGGGATCAAAATCTGGAGTCCACTTTACAATCTTCATTTCAGTCCCTACAATTAGAATAGTCTGCTTGGCAAACAACCTAGCATAGTCCTCCACAGTGAAATAAAACAATAAATGTCTTCCATCCAACAGTCCATCTTCCAAGCTCCAATGAAGTGGAGTGAGTCAAAGATATTCCTCACCAACTCCATTTTAGGATGTTCCAAGGTAAACTTACTGATAAGGGTGAACTTCACCTCCTCATTCAATGCATTTAATTCAGTCTCTGAAAAAATAATGGCAGGAGAGCCATCTTTCTCCCCTAGAAGATGAATAAAAGGACATGAACCTATTTCCGCCGCAGCATCATGGAGAGCCAGTGGAAACAGTAAATATCCAGGGTTTTTGCGAGTATTCATACCTTTTCCCACCACCCCAAAGAAAGGTAGTAGGGCACGCCATGGAAAATCAGCAGTCTGA
Source organism: Papilionanthe hookeriana x Papilionanthe teres (assembly GCA_022702705.1). Taxonomy (NCBI): domain Eukaryota; kingdom Viridiplantae; phylum Streptophyta; class Magnoliopsida; order Asparagales; family Orchidaceae; genus Papilionanthe; species Papilionanthe hookeriana x Papilionanthe teres. The sequence continues at coordinate 23,252,352 of CM040435.1, read as the reverse complement.
ATCAAACATGAGTCAGCAGAACGACGTAACAACGACGCACAAGATCCAACAGAAGTAGTCAAACGGGACAACTACTATAGCAGGCGGCCACAACGACTTCCTCCCAAAGAACAGTAGTTCCCGAGCGTCACGCAGCAGACTTGTGACCCGGGATAAGAAGCTCGCTTCGTTCTGTCCCAAAGAGCAGCAGTTCCCGAGCGTCACGCAGCAGACCTGTGACCCGGGACGAGAAGCGAGAAATTCACGTCGTTCTGTCCCGAAGAGCAACAGTTCCCAGGCGTCACGCAGCAGACCTACGACTCGGGACGGCTGAAGGAGCGATGACGAAGGCGCAAGCAGAGGTCGCAGATGCAGACGCTGCTCGGGACGAGCGAAGCTCGCGTCGTTCTGTCGGCTGAAGAACGACGGAAGCGACGACAAGGGCGACGCCAGAGAAGGAGAGTTCGATGCGAAAAAATGCGGTAACAGTTGCTAGGGTTCGCCATGAGGCAAAACCCTAGCAGAGTCGAGAGAAGGCGAGGAAGACGCAATCCATATATATATATATATATATATATAGAAAAACCCAAGGATTAATATATTAAAAAAGAAAATGTACAGATAGGTTGTATGAGAAGACCCAATAATGACACCCAACCCACAAGATATACAACACACACAAAAGTCCTAAAAATGAAAAAAGTACATGTATACCCAAAAACCAAATTTACGAAATCGGAGAATTAAGTAGCTAGAGAACGACCCGGTTTAGTCCTACCTTTACCTCTAGTTCTAGGAACGAAACCAGCTAATAAATTGTTAAGTTTGGTGTCATTACACGAAACAACCAATGTATCATCCATTAAGTTCCAAAATAAAAAGTAAGCCTCCATTATTCTTCTTCCTCATGGAGTTGTAAACCTGTCATTCCTCATCCAAAAACTGCTCATCTGATCAGTGTGTTAGTTGACAGATTGTCGTGCATGTAGAAGCTGATGAACATTTGCTTGGTCTGATGAGGAGGTAGATCCGCAGTAGAAAGATTGTCAACCGTTGCAACAATGATGAGTTCTAGGGTATGTGAAGTATGCATTGTCTCCTCTGCATCAGAGGCTTCCAGAAGATGAGTAGCTTCAAAACTCTCCTGATTATCAGACCAAACATTGTCCTTTGTAGGTAAAGTTCCTTCAGTATTGTTTATAAATGTTTAAAGCTATAACTTGCCCAGCTGAACCATCCGACAACACATCAATCGCAGAAACAGTATTGTCGGGGTGGGGGGGGCATCTTCGGTAGTGGGAGGGAGAGCTTATGACCTTTCAACCAATGTTTCAGTAGCTAGTGGATTACACTCAGGGTGGGGGAGGAATAGATTTGAGTTGGGGCAGAGGAACCAGTAACATTTTTACTCTGGGTTTTAAATGAGTGTGCAAATGATGACATTGAGAGTGAGAATGTCCAAACATACGACAGTGGGTGCAGTAAAGTGGGAATTGTTCGAGTTCCACCCGCTACCAAAAACCCTGGTGTTATAAGCCAATCCAAATCTCCCCCGGAAAATGTAACGTATCGTTCAATCAATACTCTGACTTCAGAAGACCGACTCAGATTAACTGTAAGAATATCAATTTTGAGGGGTTTGTCGTAAACTATAGCCAAGGAGTAGAGGAGCTCGTGATTAGAAGACATGAAGCTTCAGACCCGAGAAATGCAGTCAAACATGAATGATAGAAGGTTCAGTGAGAGGGTCAAAATCGACCGACCATTTTAAAACTTTCATCCCGCAGTTATCTGTTTGAACAGGTCTTCTCGCAAACAAACGAGCATAATCTTCATCACCTGATAATTGAATAAGAATATGTCTACCATCCAATTTATCAATCTTCCATTCCCCTTTCAGACGCATTTGCTCAAAATCTTTGAGAATTAGCTCGAGTTTGGGGTTTCCATAGAGGAACCTACCAACTAAGACCAACCAGCATGAAGCTAAGGTGGAGATCTCGGCTTTAGAGAGAGATATTGCAGGCTTACCATTTTACGGGATGTTTTTTTTTTTTTTTGAAAAAATCGGTGTCAACGCCCAGCGCAAAAGTATCGTGGTATCGCTGTTGGAACATACATGACACAGGGGCGTGAGTGGGGTTGTCGCTGGCAAGGGCAGCGACGTAGGAACGAAGCCCCAAGGCCATCACAACATGCAAGGAAATATGCACGCAAGAAAACCACGGCTAGAGTCACAAAAGTCGCAACCGCCTCGCATCAGGCGACAAGTGACTGCATCAATCTGCGACCGAGGAAGAGGAATAGTTGTGCGAGAAGGCTCAGCCAGAATATGCAACAACGCAACCGCCTTGTAGTAGTGATGACAAGAGACGCATCAAGCTACAACCCAAGGAAGGGAGATGACGATGACGTGCGACCTGGTATCTGAAAGTGAAGCCGACGAAACAATCGTAGCAGATGGAGTTTGTAGGCATGAAACCCTTCTTCGTCGAGCACGACGAAAATGTTGGAGTGAAGCCGAAGGATTTAACGCTGGGAATCGCCATCGAACGAAACCCTAGCAGCTCTACTAGCCACACACACACACACATGTTGTTCGTGTTTCTAGGGCAGTTTGAGTGATTTTTCTATCGAGACAATTGTCGTCGTATCCAGGTTTTCCCTTCTAGGATTGTATTCAAGGGCGATTAGTACTTCGACTATATCTCCTTTTGAGATGGTGTTTCTCCTCCAAGGGGTTGGGTGGGATCAAGGAGAGGGGTATTTACAAATATTTTGATATTAATTAAAATTTGCTCTAAAATATGGTCTTTTCTATTCACCTCACTACCCAAAAAGGGTTATTTACAAATATAACACCCAATTTCTATCTATTTACATATCTAACACCTAAATATAATATGTAAAAATTGAAGTTTAGGTGTTAGATATGCAAATATATAATAATTGAGAGTCATGATTGGTTAAATTGAAATCTAGACCAAAGTCGAAGTAAGAACGCAGTGTTCAAAGTGCTCTTCAAAATCTAGGCCAAAGTCGAAAACGATACTCAACTCTCTTGTGCTCCTCGAAAACTCTTGAATACAACTGTCTGCTCCTGGTGCTCCATTAGACACCATACCAAAGCTTTTATTTATTCGTGTTAGATCATAAAAGGGTCATCATATTTCAATGATTCAAAGCATACTTCAATGAGATGAAGTGGGCATCAAGCACTTCGCTTTAGACGCGACGCATGATTTTAAAAACATTTGCTTCATCATCATGCACAGATTACTACAAAAATAGGTGATTCAAGTATAAGATAATCCTCAATTAACAATACAAATGTTGTGAATCAAACCAAAAAAACCATAACAATTTAGTGAATTTCACTTGGTGAAGATACTCTTTAAAAAAGAAAATCAATTGTCAAGAATGGCGTGCAAATTTAGCTGACAGATAAACAGCACATACAGGTTTTTCTTAGTTTACACCACAGCTAGAGTTTTACAAGAAAATTATTTAATATTATAAATTTAAAATAACAAAGTCAAAAATATAGATACAACACAAACGGATGACAAATCAATAGATATTCCTTCAGTTCCCACTATTAGAATTTTTGAACAAATAGTATAAAACTGATAAAAATGTAAAACAATAACAGGATGTTAACAGTATAGAATTACCGAAAAGTAAAAAATGAAAATTAATCAGTGTATAATAAATGAGAATACAATTTACTTGAAAACTGGTCACTGTAAAAAAGAAAAAAGAAGCTAAATTGCACACCAAAATAAACTACACATATGCGGATGATAATACATACAGAAGCAGCATCAGTAATGTATCCAGCAAGGCATTTGCTTAAAGTAATGACACTCTCGCCTGAAAGTATGGATGGACATTTATCAAGTGTGATGATCATATTCAGCATACCATGTGTATTGTCTAGAGACGGCTTTTGTGACTGAAGAAAAGAAGAGTAAACGAAGTTTAATCATTAAGTACATAGTAATCTTGTTAAGAAAGAAAGATGTGTGATGACTGTAATCACAGGGATAAATAAAAAATAGTGTTTAATTTAAAGCGGAATATAAAAAAAAAACCCAAGGGGCCATTTGGAATCACTTCTATTATAGCTTATTGTGTGTGTTTGTGTATTCGATTAGTTTTGTTCTTGCTTGATTTTTTAGAGCTTCTATTGATTTTTTTGGGTTCAGAATGACATCTTAACCATTTTGACCATTAAATGAATAAAGATTGATTCTTTTAACCGCAAAGCTATATTGGGCTCCAAATGTAACACAGATGTGATAAATATATAAGAGTCACTAAACAACCTGAAGAATTTTGACCCAAAAAAACAAAACAAATGACATTGTGCATTTAGAACATAGAGCACAAAAAATAATTTAAGTTGGTTCATCATTAGAACAGACTCTCAGTGAAGATTTCTAACAGATTTATTCTCCTACATAAGATATAGTAGAAGCATGTGATAAAATTTATTATTAAAATTAAAAAAACAAGTTATCAAACTCATTCTCTTTTAAATCTTTTCTTAAACAATAAAACACGCTGCATAATTAATACAAAAAATACAAATTTGCATTTATTTTAGAAACAGATCAATTTAGTTTTATAAAAAGTAAACATTTTATCATCTTCTAATTTATTATTTTTAATAATAATGAACATGATCTGAAATAAACTTTAAGGAAACATAGAGAGTTTATTTATTGGACTTACAATTTCATTAAAAAAGTTTTTGTAGAGCAACTTCAAAACCAAAGAATTGTCTCCCATCAGAGAAAGGCATGAAGAGACATAATCGGCAAGTAACTTGAAAGATCCCCGACTTGAGAAATTTCCATCTTTCAGCTCTATACAAAACCAATCTGAAATGTAAAAAGCAAAAACAATCATATTTAAATACAACAACAATAGCAACAACAACAAGCCTTTATCATATTAAGTGAGGTCGGCTACATGAATCCTTTTTCTCCATTTGTGTCCTATTGAGTATCAACAATAACAACAATCACATTTAAATGGAACAAAGAAACGAAAAATCTTGTTTGCCATTTTCTAAAGAGTGATAGAAATCTCCAAAAGAAAAACAAAGCAGTTATAGAATTCCAAATGTATGATGAAGAAAGAAGTGTGCAAATATTCAAATGGCAGATAATGGCAGTCAATCAAACGAGGGAAACAGGGAACAGTTACAAGTCAACAAGGTTCTATCAAAAAATCATGCCAGCACTAAATTCAAGATAACCATCATTGCTTTTCGATAACATCCTATTTTATCATTATGGAAAAACTGTGTGTGTGTTCGTGGAATTATACAAAAATGTGCAGTTTTACATTTAATGAGTTGATTTCCGGCTAAACCAAATTAATTTCAAGCAAGAAAATTTGAGTCAAAGCACACTGATTTCAATTTCAAACCGATTAAAATTTGAGCAATTATTGAACATTTTTTTTAGTTTCAAACAAAATTATCAGCCCTAACATTGACACAAACAGGTTGGTTAGATAATTAACATAAAATGAGCAAAGGCTTGAGAATACAAATTTTGTTTATAACAAGTCAGAAGTGCAATTCATAAAAATAGTAGATGAAAATTGGGAAATTAAAATCAAACTAACTATATTTGATTTTTTGGATGCAAGTAAATAAGTTATAAGGAATTCAACAAAAGCTAGCTTCAACCAAAATTCAAATATCATGTAGAACTCAATGGTAATGAATTGAAAAAAAGAATTTTAAAGTCACCCCATATAATAGTGATAAAGAAAAGAAAATAATGATGACGGCCATCATCATCATAAAAGTTCATTTTTTGGATGAGGTTGTCGAAGCAGTGTAACAAGAAAGTAATAATCATAAAATTGAACAGAATATTTAAATCATAGAAACCTTTACAGAGCATCTAAGACATGGAAACTTAACTACTTAGATATATAGAATAAAAACTAACGATAATAAGAAAAAAATTGAAAAGCAGGCAAGAAAAGAAAGAATAGGAATTTACTTGGATAAACTTTAAAGCGAGCCACTAGTGTGAACAAGAACCCAATCAAATGAGAGATATAAACATGACCAGCTCTGTAAGCTGAATAAAGAACCTCTGCAATACGAAGGACTATAACAATATCCAGAGCAGGATCTGCATTATATGAAGGTACATATCAGCTAACAAATGAAAAAAGAATGTAAATAAACTTGTTGCCAAAAAATGAGCTTCTGGGACACTTATAAGACTTTATTTAAGGAAAAAGTATAAGAGTACATAAAATAATCACACTTCCTCATAATGGAAAGTATAGTGTGACTGGCAATCTAAGTCCTAAACAAAAAGCATTTGGTTATTCCCGCCAGTAATGTTGTGAGGATGCCAAACATGCGTGAAATGAGCCAAGCCACACTCTTGTTTAATTATAACACTCATTTGCCTTTCAAGATTGATAGAGGCTAAAAAATTTAAATGATGCTAACTTTTTAGCTTTGTGACCCCAAGAAGCAATAATGGATTGTGGCCCCAAGAAGCCAATTGAAGGTAATGTGATCCCATTTAAAATTAAAAATAAAGATAAAATACCTTGAAATTTAAGATTAAATTTGATGCAACCATATGCAGAGCAATAAACACATTAATCATTAGCCTTAATTGTCTCCAAGAATCATAAAGGTTTGTGCCTATGAAAAATCTAAAGCTAGCATATCATAAAGCCCTCACTAAACAAAGGGCAAAAAACCCCATCAGTTTCTTCCCTAAAATTCCAATACACTTCTTCAACATTTGACCCGGAACAACACAAAACATCTCTCAGGAGAGTCAGAATTTCAGAGCCCACAACACAAATATCCACCAGCCTCTCAAAATTTGACCCGAAACAAACACAAAAACTCCTTGATGTTATGTGTTGTTCCTTGAAAAGTTGCATCTGCATTAATAAATCAAAAAGTTACAATAGATGTACAGAAATGCATCATTAAGCACAGACAAAATGAAGCCTATCCTCCTCAAGCAAAGAAAAGAGAGCATGTTATCCATTAATATTTACGAGAATAAAATCCACTCTAAGAATTAAGTAGCCACAATAATTGTTCCAGGTGAACTAAAGTGATTGAGTTTTCTCTCAATCTATCCTAGTAAATAAGATATCAAAATGGGTGCTGAAGGCATATTCAGTCATTACACACGTCTCTATTATGTCCCATGTCAATTTGGGAAGGAGTCATCATGAAGCATGAAATAACGAAGGTTCATCCAAATACTAACCAAACATAACAAAAAAAAAAAATCCCTTGAAAAATAGTACACAATTTTCCATGCAGTATCTATGCAACAAATAAACAGGCCAGAACAAAAGGAGAAACTGAAACTATTTGCATTGGAATTTTAGTCATTATACCCAACAACAACCTCAACATGCAATATTATACAAGTAAACAAAAAGCAGGCCAACAGAACATGTTATTGCAATCACCTATTTGGAAAAACCAAAAAAATATGCATGATTAAATCTCACATTTACAAGCACTACCTCAAACATCTGGAACCACATATTCACTAAAAAGAAAATCAGTAATAAATAGTAATCATATACATCTCGAGATAAGTTGTAGCATGCGAAAAGTTAAATGAGACTACTAAATAATAAACCACAAAACAAGACATGAAATACTAAAAATTAAAGCTAAAGTGCAACCGTAACAATTAAATTCATAAAAAATAGCAATGAAGATGATATATGAAACCACAAATCAAGTAATTCACTACAAAACAAAAGACTGCAATGTTATAGTTCATATCAAGCTAAATACCACAAACTTCTAAACCCATACTCACAAGCCACCCCCAACAAAATGCATTAGCATCTGCATCCAGATTTATAAATTTTCTGCTCCTAGTATCAAGACTATTCAATTATTCACAGAAGCATATTAATGGTTTACAAAAACTGACATATTTTATGACTAAGGAATCTCTTAGAACATGAGTGCCAAGCTATCAAGTCCTCCTGGTTGCACAAAAATAAGGAATACGAAGTAGCATACCTAAGCAGCACAAAGCCAGTGACTCTAGCAAGTCAATGCTTATGCATGAAAAGTAATAGAGACAGCAGATGGCAAGTTCTTGGCAATCAATGGGAAGCTTTATAAAAGGCCCAAGAATTTTGGCATCATCAACACCTAAAAATCAATAATAAAAATTCATGACGAAAATAACCACAGAATTACAGCAAGTCCTAATGGAAAACTTACTTCTGCCATAAAAGTCTGTCAAATGCGACTGCAAGCAATCATACTCCAAAGCAAGAAATGAGTTAGGCACAGAAGATTGCCCAATAGATAAAATTAAATTCAAAATAGCCTACAAAAAAAATCTAAATTAGACAAATGCATATCCACTAATAAGCAAGTATACAAAACCTTTGCAGAAAAAAACACTGTTTTAGTAGAATTGTGATTAATGCAACTACTTATATCTATCATTGCTTTTTCTTGTCAAGCAATGAATATTGACGAAGTTATGCAATGAAAAATATAAGTATTCTAGAAAATTGTAAAGAAAGATGCTGCACATAAACATGCCCAGCCTTATATCAGTTGTCTATTGAGAAGCCTTATAAATAAAAAGTGATCTTATTAATAGAATATTAAAAATGCAAGCACTTAACTCTACCATCTCTCTCTTCTCTTCGTGTCTGCCAAAATTAAATTTGTATAGTGTAATCTATTTTCGTAAATCCTTTTAAATAACTCATATCCATGTAATATTTAGTCAAATTATTTTTCTTTCTAACACCTTAACATTAATGTTCTTAACTTGTCTAACAGACAATTTATATCCCACATTGCATACACCAAATCCACCAAAATTAATTTGCAGTCACCTTACCTTCAATAGATATGTCCTCAAATTTCCAATATAATCATTCCGAAATTTATCATTCTCAATTTAATCACACATATAACATAGTCATTTTGTCACACCAAACTTAAATATCAAGGACATTTTTAATTAACCAATATTTAGATCCATACAACATCGTCGGCCTAATTACAATTTAAGAAATTTTACCATTAAAACTCCATAAAACCTATTTCTCAGGAATTTGAAGGACAATTAAGAGCTGGGATAGGCACAACTACCGTGTTAGTATTAGCATCTTGCTTCCTTCGGAAGGACAGAGGACTATCAACAGAAAATTTCTGAAACAGTTATTCTATGAAGAAGTTCTTGGTGTCAATTATTCTTGTTAAACCTTCTGTGAAGTGGTATAAATTCTATCTCAATGTCAAAAGTTTCTCAAGTTTTCTCGGCAAGATTCAGCCTTGCAAAGTTTAATTTATATAAAATTTAAAAACATAAACCATTATCATCGAACTTAATAAAATTTTCTAGGTTTCTTACGTCTTAGAATTTTATAAATCTCATTTTTCTCCTTTCTACCAAATCAATTAAATAAATCATAAAAAGATTTGCTTTACTCATTACATTCTTTGAAAAGCTATTGGCTTTCTTATAATAATTATAGGCCTTTAGCATCTGATTTTAGCCAATTTTTAAAATAACGTTTTTCTTTAATAACCCTTCATACCTCCTCACTCAAACGCAAAGTCTATTTATCAATATACTACCTATTTCTAGAATCTCGTTAAACTTCTAAAACAAACTTCAAATGGAACTAGCTATTTTATCCCACTAGTTTTAGCTTAACAAATAATAATAATTTGCCCCTCCTAATAACCTGTCACAAAAGACCAAATTTTCACCTTCCAAATTTCACCACCTTGTCATAATTTCTTTTGTTTGTTTTATTCATACCCTTAAGATATATTTATATATATCTATGGAGCTTTGGAGCGTCTCTGCTAGGATTTCGCATGACGATTTCCATCGTCAATGATTCAGTCACGCTCGAACGAAAAGGGCTCGCACCTCATCGCCTCTGCTTCGACCTTCGCCTCTTGCGTTTCGTCGTCTCTCTGCTTCCATTGCTTCGCATCCTAAGATTCATCTATTTCAACACCAAGCTTCTAAAGGCTTGTGTCTTCGCGTCTCCTTCCTCTACGCGTCTTCTGTCTGCTCGCATCTAGCTGCTTCGATGTCGAGCTTCTATCGATGTACTCGTCTGTTTCACGTCCTCGTTTGTTTTCGCTCGTGTCTTCTGATATGTTCGCCTTCTACGCTTATGGAGCGTCATTGCAAGTGAACTCTCTCCCTGCTTTGATGGGTGTGCTTCCTCCTTGGTTGAACCCGACAAAGCCTCCTTCGCTCACGTAGTGGGTAATCATCTGGTGGAGTCGGCTGTTGTCTTCCCCTCAAGCTATAAAGCTTGTCATGATAGTCCAAGTAACTGGCCTTTTGTTAAGAAGGCAAGTAGGAAAAGTGGGAAAGCAACACTCTTTTTCTATGATTTAGAAATTTCAACCTTGATTGAGAAATGCAAGTTTGCTCTTATTGAAAATTTTCAGTGGGGGCATCCACCTATGGAGGTTATCAGAAAGAGTTTTGATGATCTCAAACTAGTAGGCAAGTGAAAAGTGGGACTCTTTCATGGGAGACATGTGTTGATTCAGTTAACCATGGCTGAAGACTACGCTTGGATTTTCTCTAAAAAATATCTTAACATTACAGGAAAGTCAATGAAGTTACTCAAGTGGTCTCCTGATTTTGACCCAAACCACGAACCTCCCACTGTACCAGTATGGGTTAGTTTACTTGGTCTCAAGCTGCATTTTTTTAATCATCAGGTTCTCTACTCTATTGGGGCCATACTTGGGATCCTATGAAGCTTGATCTACCCACCTTCAATCTCACCAAGCCTTCTATTGCTAGAATACTTGTGGAAAGGGATATCACTTTACCTTATATTACAGAAGTCTGGCTGGGCACAACACATAATGGATATTGGCAACCAATTGATATGGAACATAAACCTTTGTATTGTACCCACTGTAAGATGTTTGGGCATACCCTTGACAAATGTCATAGGCTCCATCCATACTTGAAATCTACAGCTCAAGTGCACAAGGATGGGTCTAACCCCACTGCTTTGAACACATCTGCCCCACCTGTGGAGGAAATTACCACAAGACAGGATTTGGTGTCTGATTTAATTGCCCCTGCGGACCCCCCTTACAATACTGTTTTTGTTTCTGCGATAGATGTATTGTCGGATGGCTCTGTTGGGCAACCTACACCTTCAAACCTTACTGAAAACAATACTGAAGGATCCTTACCTATAAAGGATAATGTTCAGACCGATAATAAGAAGAGCCTTGCAACTTCTCATCTTCAGGTATTATCCGATAAAGAGACAACAATTCATGCTTAACATACACTAGAACCTATTATAGTTACAACGGTTAGCAATCTTTCTACTACGGTTCTACCACCTCTTCCAAACGAGCAATTCGTTAATGTTAGTCAGGCGCAAGGGATTCATCAGCTTATAAATACTCGACAATCTGTTGACCAACACATTGATCAGATGAGTCAGTCTTCGGAAGATGAATGACAGGTTTACACATCCAGGAGGACGAAGAAGAATGGAGATCTAATTGAGCTCAGGAAATCTAATGGATGATACATAGGTTACTTTGGATAATGGCACGCATCTCACCAATTTGTTAGATGGCTCTTCCTAGACCTATAGACAGAGGCGGGATTAAATTGGGTCATCCCTAACTTTTGTGCGTTTTGGTGGTTTTAGTTTTTGGTCTTACATGTATCTTTACTTTTTGTGTGTGTTATACCGTGTGGGTAGGGTACATTTTTGAACTCACGCATACAATATATTTGTATCTTTTCCTTTTTAATATATTATCCCTTAGGCTTTATATATACATATATATATATATAGGAAAATATTATCTTATGTTGTATGATCAAGCTTTCTCCTAGAATCAACTTGCAATCTTAGCTAGGTGATATCTCTTTTTTTTCTGAGCGAAAAAGAAACATTTGTGATTTGGTAACTTCACTTCTATAAGTATCCAAATGTTATTTTCATTTCTAAACGTATGTGTTTGCCATTATGAAATCATTAACAACAGCGACATCAAGTATAGATGCTCTCTCTCTCTCTCTCTCTCTCTCTCTCTCTCTCTCTCTCTCTCTCTCTCTCTCACATTCCAATACCATTACAAACTCTCTCATAGCCCTATATACTACATATGTTGGCCTTTAAACTAAGTTAAGTGTCGCTGAGATGAGAATGCTTAGGTGGATAAGTGACTAGACACTCAGAGACAAAATGTAAAATGAATGTATCCGTGAAAAGGTTGGCGTAGCTCTAACGACAGACAATATTAGAGAGAGTCGTCTAAGATGGTTTAGTCACATTAAACGTCCACCATATGATGGTCTAGTTAGAAGATTAGATGTCTTGGATTCTACTTAGGTTGAAAGGTAGAGATAGACCTAAAAAAACTTGGGCATGTATAAAAAATAATCTTAATTTATTAGAATTAAAGGAAAATATTACACTCAATAAAACAATGGAGAAAAAAAGGATTCATGTAGGTGATCCCACTTAGTGGAATAAAGGCTTGTTGTTGTTGTAGTTGTTATTGTATTAGTACATTCATTTTTTTCAAAAAAAAAACATTTATACCATCTTCTAATCAAATTTGAGAGTATATATATGTAGTATCTAGAAAAAATAGTGACCTATGCTTAGAACAAATTTTTACATACAATATCTGTGAATTTCAAATAATTGAGCTTCCACACACACATACACACATTCAGTATCTGTGGATTTCAAATAATAGATGTCTTGGATTCTACTTAGGTTAAGAAAGGTAGAGATAGACCTAAAAAGACTTAATTTGTATAAAAACTGATCTTAATTTATTAGAATTAAATGAAAATATTACACTCAAAAGGACAATGGAAAAAAAAGGATTCATGTAGCTGACCCCACTTAGTGGGATAAAGGCTTGTTGTTGTTGTTCTTGTATTAGTTCATTATTTTTTTTCAAAAAATCACATTTATACCATTTTCTAATCAAATTTGAGAATATATATGTAGTGTCGAGAAAAAATAGCGACCTACGCGTAGAACAAATCTTTACATACAATAGTTGTATATTTCAAATAATTGAGCGTGCACACACAAACACGTACAATATCTGTGGTTTTCAAATAATTGAGCACCCCAACCCGACACCCCCATCACACACACACACACACAATAATCTTTCATAAAAAAGGAAAATATTAACTTCATGAGCATGCTCACTGATCTCTCAGGAAAGAGGAAAATATTAACTTCATTAGCATGCTCACATAATTTTCACTTTCATAAAGGAACTGTAAAAGAAGTAACCACCCAAGGAGAGTACAAAGAATGTTGAATCTATACTTGTCCCCTCCAAGAAAACTATTTAGACTTGAAAGATTTATATATCAGACAACAACAATAACCATCTTTAGGAAATTGTAAAAATTCCAGTGAGTCACAAGAATCAACAAAAATCATAGGATCTTAATGAAATACTATTAAGATTTAAAATTGTAGCCCTTTAAAATTATCAAAAAAGTTAATGTATATTTGCTTCTTCATATGACAGATATCCTAACACTTGTATAAGTGAAACCTTTCAAAATCATCATAATTTACCTAAAGGCATCAACAACAGATTTCTAATTTAGAAAGCCACATAATAACGCAAAATTTACTACCAAACATTATAAAAAGATAATAATAAATAAAAGGACTTATCCCCCATAAAGGTGTAGTAGAAAACATGGGATACATGAAGAAAATCTAGCAACCCATGAACAGCAAATGAAAGCATGCAATACATACTTTGAAAACAAGAAAACTTCAGACTTTAATGACAGAGCCATCACTATTATCAGAATTTTCCAGTTGCAAAAATAATGAAAAATATCATCAAGCCGATAGTGTGCATAAAGTTGAAAGAATAAAAAAACAATCTAGCGCATGCAGAATGCATACTTTGGAAATATTCGTGTGTCTGTCACCAACACGACAAAGGACCCTGGGAAGCTCATGAAGCCAATCAACCTGAAAGCCTAGCATTTCCGGATTATTGCAAAACTGCATACTGCAACTTGATGCCTAGTAAACAAAAGAAAAAAGAAGCATTTACAAATATACCAAACAATTCCTATGTAGTTACATATCTAACACCTAAACTTTACGTTGTACAGTTAGGCCACCCAAATCATTCTCATCACACTAAAAACACCACTATTTTAACTTTTAAAAAATGTCATACACCTTTTCATGCATGGCTAAGGTGGCATATATGTAAAAATTGAAGTTTAGGTGATAGATATGTAAATACATAGAAATTGGCTGGCACGTATGTAAATGTTTCAAGAAAAAAAGAAATAGATTTGATTTAGAGGGCTATTGGAAGATTGACATCGACTAAAAAGTTTGCTTAAAGTAAGAAATGTAACAGATAACAAAGCTCTCAAATCTCTCCACTTCAAAGAAAAAACCTTCAACAAAAAAAAAAAAGATCAATCATAGAAAATCAAAGCAAGAGGCTACTTAAAAAAAGAAACTTACAGGAAGGAGCATTTCTTTTATTGCACCTAAATACAACAGACAAATCTGAGAATCCACTTTGCAATCTTTAAAAGCAACAGTAAAGGCCTGCACTCGCATCCAAATAGGTTTAGCCAATTTTCCAATTTAAAAGGCACAAAACGCTAAAATGGATAGAAAAAAAAAAGGAAGATAAAAGTCAGGCATATAGAGTCAAGAAAGGGGATGCAAAATTTTCATGATAAACATGCGGCAAGCACAACAACCTGCAACATATGCAAGGAAAAAAATTAAGCAAATGCCAGCCAGAACTGAATATTTATGAAAGTAGCACCTATCTGGAAAATTGAACTATTTCATATGTAAAGAAAAGTTTCAGGTGCTAAATATAACTATATTAACTAAGCCTCTTTCCACGGATTGGGTGATGTGCAGCGTTAAAAGAGTAGAGGCAATTCCTGCGTCTCCAGAGTCACTGTTCTAGACCGGAAGTGGGATGTGACAGCAACTAGCTGCATGGATCAGCGCAAAACTGAAGACTGAGGGACCAATCGATCCTCTTACAGGGGATTACAGTCTCCTTATGAGAGGGGCCCACTCATAAGTACTCTAGGATTATATATTTGCTCTTAGTGTTATAGGATTTCTATTTTTTTGGTGTGTGACAGCGGTTGGCGTCTTCCCCTTCTAGAGCTATATCTAAAAGACGAGTGACTATATCGCGTTCCGAGGTCGTAACTATCCTTGACTTTCCCTTTCTCTGCATCCTTTCCTCCATTGTTGTCGTTGCCGTCTCAGCCGTAGCTGCCTGGAAAGATCCCTCCTTGTCTGTCTTTCAGCAGTTCACCTAGCCACCGTTTTCCAAACACCGCACTCCTCCCTTCGGACTTGTGACAAACTTCCAAGAACTGCATTTCCTCCTTATCCTTGTTGCCAAAACCACTAAGCAACTCTCCATCGTCGCTGCCGTAGCCATTCCACCCCCATCTTCATTGTCGCTGCTTTCCAGCCATCCCCATTTGTTGTTGTCGTCCCGAACAGCCGTTCAACATTGATACCTGCTGCGTCATTGCTATCCATAACCTAGGAAATTGTTCTCTTAATGTTTTCTGCTAACCAACCACCTTGTCCACCGTCCCGCCATCTTCCAAACCCTCGCCGATCACCACCACTACCCCGAGATCCAACCTTATTGGGTCTGTGTCATCATTTGTTGTAGTTTCAGATTTCCTGTGTATCGTATTTGTTGTTATATCCCATTTCAATTGTATGGTTGTAATTTTCAATTTGGTTAAGCAACAATATTTGATTTCTAGTTGTTTTTGGTTAACTCCTGTATCAATTAGTGTTAGAGCTAGTCTGACCCTAGTACTACCTTAGATTTGCCTTCATCCCTCCAAACCTAAGTCTTAGCCACTCCATCGATGAGACAATTGTCGAAAACTTGATTGGGAGGATATAAAACAATGCCACTTACGAGAAATGCGCAAAGAAATGTCCAGGACAAATCTAGAGAAATCCTCCAACTGCAACAGAGGTTTGTCACCCTCGAGAGGAGTCAATCTGGAAGGGTAAATTCTAGCTACAAAGGCGATTCATCAGATTGAAAGAATAAAGTGAGTCCCTTCTACAGAGCAGCTTCCAATGATAAAAAACTAATACCCAAGAGATAATGACATAACATATTAGAGAAGAAGCCAAAATTTGGAGTGCAGGGCTACTTGCCATATTTTGACAACCACATGGATCTGAATGAATTCATCGAATGGCTCCAAGCAGTTGAACATATCTTTGAGTACCAGGACGTCCCACCTAACAGAATGATAAAGCTAGTCGCTACAAAGTAAAAAAGAGTATGTTATTGTAGTTGGAAATTTTTAAGCATCTCGCCAGTGAGAAGAGAAATATAAAAGCACGACATGGTTCAAGATGAAACGAGAGATGTAGTGCAAGAACCTATCAGTTCATCACAAACATGACAATTTCTCGAGGCAATATCATCGGGTGACCATTACATCTTACATACAGAGCTTAATCTCAAGATCGAGCAGCAAGAGTACATCCAGTCGAGCATCAAAGCTAGCCAATGCTAAGGATAAACTAATTTAGAGTGGATAACATGCAGAGCCAACCAACATTCTCAAATCCGTCCCAACAAGAAAGTGCGTCAAGTACCACGATTTTGAGCACAACTCATTTACCCGATTAAAAATATGATATATTTTACTGAGCAGTAGCAGGAGCAATTGAAGAAATAGACGAGGACACGTTAAACACTAAAAAAGGTGAGGACCCAAAGAAGTATCGGCTTCCAACTGATGAGGGAGAGATACATGTAATTCAAATTAAGCCCTTGAGAGATACCACATTGGGCTTAACAATAGTTAAAGAAGATACTAAGTCAAAGGTAATGGGTGTTCGTGCAAAGTGTGAGGCGATAACACCTTGAACTATCTTTTTACAAGCGTTGAAAGAAGCAACAACACGACTGAAATTGGATGTCCAAAAGAGACATTAGATTGAGTTGATATGAGACACAAGGCAACCTCAGGTAAAAAATTGAAAAATTTTTAGATATATAATCTACCTCCTGAATTGTCCTTACTGAAGGAGGTCTAATGTATCACAGATAAAATTTTGAGCTACTTTTAGAAGACCATATGAAATCATTTCGGTATTAAATTCAGTATAGCAGTATACCCATCGATAGATGGTCAGTAGGAAGGATGACACGTATGGAAATCACTTTAAAATTTTGCGGAGAAAAAACATCCTACTGTGAGATTCAGGTCATTTTAAAGAAGAATAGGCCTCTCCTGAATGATTACACTTTAGCATGGTTCAACCTGCCATAGATTTCATCTAAGTTAATTCCTCCTGACAAATTTATTTATCTGATAAACTCACCTGAGTGCGAGTATGAAAAGCAAATTATAGATTTAATTGCTTAAGATTGTTGACATCATTTTTGATGAGGTCTCACCATAGGACTTCTCTACTGACTCTCCTAGAGGACTAGTGTCGAGCCCACACCAATTAGAAAATTCAAGCCACCACTTGACTCATTGTAGTTGAGTTGATTGGAACAAAAATATTGAAACTCAGGTTGAGTTCTTATATGAGTTGAGAATGTCCTAGGAAGACCCTTTGGACTTGAGAGATTTCAATCTTCGACACACCATAATTCACATAACACATATAAACACCACATACATGTACAACACGTACACATACGTCACACACAATTTACACAGCACACACATAAGCACCACAATTCACTGACAAAATTAAAAATCGAATTTAAAATAAAATGAAGGCCCTCGTAACACGAATTTTAGACCCTTCGGCATGGGTTGAGCGACTCACAGCCAAGAGCGTTCTGCTAGACTTTAGTCGTCGCTTAGGTGAGGACCTGTCAGCATTTTGCTCGTTGAACGACTCCGACTGAACCAAAATACATTGTCTGCCGCGTCGCACGCAAATCGAACTAAAGTTGACCCGATCATCGAAAAACATATCTGGATGATCCCAGACGACGAAACGGACCGCGTGAGCGCGTTCGGAACGTCAAATTTATCTAGGAAGGATACCCATTTTGCTATGATTTAGTGCACGAGCAAAAAAAGAGCATTTAAATAATAATAATAATAATAATAATAATAATAATAATAACCTCTCCTCCTTCGACCCGAGACCTTCGCCTAGTCGATGCCCTAACCCACCAATCACGACACACTCCCTCTCCCTCTCCCTCACGGCTCCGTCGCATGCCCTGGCTTCTCCTTCAGGTGGTGGAGTTGACCTCCTATCCTCTTTCCTCGACACCCTCTGCCCGAAAATACTCCTTCCCGAGATTCTTGCCAGCTTCACTCCACACGACCACACACTGCCTCACATTTGGGTTACCAATTTCAGTAAGCTCTCGGCTCCCCAAGCCCCTCTTCCTGGTGGCCTTGCTCGGCTAAGTCCTCCCCCTTCTCTACACTCAACGGTGACAACGCCTCTTCCTCACACCCGAAGAGGAAAAACCCCTCGCTCAGACCTTTTCATGGGCGTCTCCTCTTTTTCTCCATTCTTTTTGGGCGAAAGTAAAGCACGGGCAGCTTCTTAGCAAATGTTGGCGAATAGTAAAGCACGGTGCAGGATCAACGCTGCTATTCGCCAACATTTGGCAATGAGTTGCCCATGCTTTACTAGACTGCTGGTAATTCTAGCCCAACAACATGATTAACTCGTGGACCATCTAATTTACAAAAAACATATACATATAATATAACCAAAAAAAAAATCCTCAAGACACTAATATTTTTGACTGATAAGTGAAAGTTTAATTTTATTTATATGTCTGACAAATTAAAAATTTTGGGTGTTACTTTCCATGCGTACACTTGTCAGTCACTTTGATTGGGCTAAGAGTTGTCTTCTTTTGATCGTTTTATTGGCAGCTTCTATCCAAAGCGGTATCTTATGCACATGGATTGCTTATAATTGCCTACGAATGTCCCTCGAGAATTAACAGAATTGTTGGTCCTGAGTCTGTGCCCACCCCTAGCTTACTCTGATACCCAGCTTTGATCCTTCATATATTTGCCACTTGACTTTTTATATACACATGCTCATGTCTTTTTGTTTGTTTAAACTTCCATAATATTTGCATGTTTTATCTGTAATTTTAACTCTTTAGCAGCGGTGACAGAGGCGACACGTACGCGCCACTACTCTCTCTTTTACTATACTTACTATATTTTGTCATGCGTATTCTATTTATATATAATTTACAAAACATGTAAAATACTCCTAGGATAGAAGACAGTAGACCACCTATTTATGAGGAACTCTACAGTAAAACTCTGCGATCGAACAAGAACCGATAATCGCCAGTTCAAACACACTTCTTAAAACCCAAAACCATCACAAGGAGCTTGAAGCTAGTTGTCTGGGAAGCAAGATGAGGATGCAAGTGGACAGAGGACAACTTCAGGCGACGATCAGGACAAAACATGACGTAAATGATGTCTTATCAAAGTCTTAAACATAATCACCTATGACTTCGAGGTTGTTCGTCTAGCACGATGTAAATCTTCACATTATCTTCATGCTTTCACAAGATTGTATGTTGTGTGATATAAACCTAACCCTTATTAGGATTCTGAGGTTATTCGTTAAATACGATTAAATGCTTCTTATCTTCCTAGGTTATTTGCATGATAGTATATTAAGCAAGTGTAAGCCCAAATTTGAATAAATGGTAGAAGTCAACATTAAATAATATAATTTCCAAAATATAAAGCCAAACATGATAACTTGCCACAAAAAGAAATTAGGAACCTAGATAATATAAATCCTATCTTGGTTAGAGTGTTCTTAAGTTTACCCTTATAAGAAATAAGGAACATAGATAATATAAACTCTATTTAATCTTTATGTTAAATAGGGAAATCGTCGGTCACAAATTTCGCACACCAAATAAGAGTCATAAATTTCTTAGTTAAAATGCCCGAGCCTACTAACAAGTAATATGTTTATCTCTCGAGGTGGTATATTACTTGTGGTATTGTGCTCAACCATCTAAACTATTAAATGAATGAGATCAATCTGGTCTCATTTTTCAAAATTAAAATGTTATTTTCAAAATCAAATTTACATATCCATTAAATTAAATTATTTCAAAAAGTTGACTGACTGAGATATGGCTCAATATTAGGTGGTGCCAAAAGAGAATGGATACTTACTCTATCAAGATGTGTTTTGGAATGAGATTAGGTCGCCTACAAGATTGATTTACCTGAAACTTCCAACATTTCTGTCGACTTCAACATGGCCAACATGATTTCATGCCACGAAGAGACAGAAGCTTCAACATATGAGGTCAAAGCTCCGCCAACACCGAAAGATTGATACAGAGTGTCAAAAGAGGGGAGATTGATACAGAGCGTCAAAAGTGACACGAAAATTGCTGTGTATCCAAAGTCACTATTCCGGACTGAATGCGAGAGCCTATGGTGGCATGGATCGGCTCAGAATCGAAGCATGAGGAGCTTATCAACCCTCTTACGTGTGATTACCGCCTCCTTGAGAGAGAGAGCCCATTCCTAATTACTAGGCTTATATTTTGCTTTTAGCGATTTAGGCTTCCAACTTTTTGGTGTGTTTTCTGTCGGGACAGTCTTCGATGTCTCTGGTTTCTGCTTCTAGAGTTTAATCCAAGGACGAATGGAGTTCTGGCTATATCTCGTTCCAAAGTGGTGACTATCCTCGACTTGTCCTTCCTCTGCACCCTTCCCTATGATGTCACAGTCACCATACCTGCAACTGCCTGGAAGCAGCGCTTCTTGGCTGTTTTTTTAGTAGTCCACTTTGCCGCCACATTCCAAACCCTACACTCCTCCTTTCCAACTTATGAAAGCCTTCCAAGAACCATATTTCCCACTTTTCATTGTTGCCAACACCCCTAAACAACCTTCCAACCTTGCTGTCATCGCCGTTCCAGGCCTTCGTGTTCACTGCCCTGCTTTCCAACCACACCCCTTTATTGCCATCATACCGAACAGTCGTTCGACGTGGATATATGCTACATGCTTGCTGTCCGGAACCCGATAAACCATTTCCTTGCAGTTTCTATTTGCCAACCACTTCGTCCACCATCCCACCACCTTCCAAACCCTCGTCGATCATCACAATCACCCCAAGTTCCACACTACTTGAGTTTGTGTTGTCATTTGTTGCGATTTCAGATTTCATGTATCTTGTTTGCTTTTATTTCCTATTTCAGCTGCTTTGTTGTAATTTCCTATTTGATTAAGCAATAATATTTTATTTTTCGCTTGTTGTAGGTTAACTCCAGTATTCATTAGGCCAACTGATTTTCAAATAAAATATCATCTGAACTATCCTTCAGCTATTTCCAAGAACAATACATAAGTTGGCCACTTAAATAAATATGTAAAAGATCAAAGTATCCTACTATTGCAGTTCATGATGACAAAATGATGGTAAGTACAAATTTTTGCCGAAGTATAGAAAGCAAGACAATTTCCCACTGCATTCGTCCAAATGAATTGCATGGTAAATGATCATAAAGGAAACAAGTTATTCTTTGAGATATTGAAAAATGGACCTTTAAAATGGAAGACCTCCAGCTGCTCGTAGCTTGCGATATAAGACTTGGAATAAACGGCAAAATTGGGCATAAATGCTTTTCCAATAAGGCCTTGTTACAGGAGGAACTGCAAACAACCTGCTGGATGAATTCCATCACATCAGCTTCTCACACAAGATCATTTAAGTTTTCATCATTATCATTAAAAGTTATCTATCCAGACAAAAAAGAATATTAATGAACTTGTAGAAAATTTTATAATAGAGGTGGTACACGCGCAATCTGTGCATTTAAAAAGGCACAAAAGCTCATAATAAAAAAAAATGTGGGGATGATCCGAGCAGAAAAATTGCAAACAGTTTGCACACTTGAAGAACCACCGAAAAAATGGAAATTGAGAAATAACGAGTGAATCATGCAACCAACACAAGAAATTTGTTCTTCTTATAATCATCGCTATTACTAGTACTTCGTCTGTCATAACTGACATAAATGACCTTCATCATTTTAGCTTGAAAGAACATGAGAACAATCTACGGAGGAAAACAATAATCATACATCTAACCAAAATGCAGCCGCAGACAAATGAAAGACATTCAATCAAACAAAATCACAAGGACATGGAGTGATTCAACGATGAATAATCTAAAAAATAAATTATCGATTAATGTAGAAATCAATGTTTGATAATGCATTATTCCGTGTTCAGGTCTCATATGGATCAGGTTTATATGCTCAATAAACTCAAAGTCAACTCATTTAATAATCATTCAGGTTAGTAATTAAACAAGTTTAAACGCTTCTTACAAACTTGAAGACTAAATAAAAGAGGTCTAGATGCAATCCAACTCATTTAATTACATTCATGAATAACTAGTTAAAAACTAGATATTAAACTCAATAACAGTTCATATATTATTTGATTAAAATTTAATTAAATATAAATTACTTAATTAGTTTATCTTAATCTTATTTATTTAGTTCAACCTCATTATCTTCATCTCTCACTCCACACTTCTAATTGGTATGTTTATATCTCACCAATTGCCTACACACATCTTCTATTATTCATCTTTTCAGCCAGCTAACATCTGGGCATGTCATCATAACTCTAGATGCACCTTCTCTAGCACGCAAGTGTGAGAATCAGAATGTGCAAACAACCAATAAGAGCCAAATAGCAATAAATGTAGGCCCTGTAAGTCAGATCAACAAGCATTGCTATAATCATGAATAATCGGCCATGCAACGAGCTCTTTTGGTGTTTCCTCAAGCCAAACAAAGACTATTCAAGTTATAATGAAAGCTTTAAGTAGAAACAAATATCATCTTCTCTAGAAACAAATATCATCTTCTCATCTACTAAAGGTCTTAGAGGATATAATCTCCAATTGCTCCAGCACTCTACCAAAACACCAAAGAAACACCCTCGATGTGCTTCTCTCCTCCCTTCATCCTCTAGCACCCCCATAAGACCTTAATGTTGCAACATTTAAAGAAGATTTAATCCAGCAGGGTTTTCCTCCCATTTTTTTATTACAAGTTTCCATCTTAGCTTCAACTCGGTTGTGATGCTTAGTGCCAGCTGAGTGCAGCTCTTCATAAAAGCCTTTAAGCAAAACGCTTAGAGCCACAGGCTTGAAAAAAAATGTCATCTAAGCCTAATTGTTGACCCTCACTATTACGCCCTCATGCCACTACAAAGCATCATCCAGCGCAAATCTAATATTTTATCGTCAATATCCTTAGATCGTAGGCTCTTCCTTTATCATAGTATTATTAAAAGAAGAAGAATTGAGAAAGGAAGTGACTTCATGAGTTTGTGCTCCATTGTCCATCCCCAAGCTATGCCAACCCTTTGACAAGTCCAAAAATGCCAAACCATGTGCATAATTAGTCATTTTTTAAAATAATTCAAAAAAATCTTAAAAATAATAGAAATATCCTGTAGAATATTCAGATTTCAATAATATAAATATATTTGGATCACTAATTTGACATTAAATGTCCTATAAAATCAAAAATTTGCTTACGTTTTCTATTTAATTATTAAAATTTATCAACTTATAAGATATTACATGGGTTGCCTTAAAAGAAAATAATGCTTTCGAAATATTTAACTATTTAAAAAATAATAAATTCTGAGAAATTTCTAAACAACAATTAGAAAAAAGGATAAAATTGGGAATGTTTTGTTTAAATCCTATATCATGAACTCTTATCTTCATGCACAAGAATATCCCAAAACTAATGACACGGGATGTCAATTGACATGGCAAAGCCTATGCCCCGGACCTGGACAAAACCGGCTTAGGCATCGGAGGGGCAATCGGTCCTCTAACAATGTCGCCTCCCTTCAAGAGGGGGTCCACTCTAATATATATATATATATATATATATATATATATATATATATATATATATATGTTCATGTTGGCTTAGGGTTCATTTTTTTACGTATTTGCTTTGGGACAGTCGTCAATATATCTATTTTCACTTCTAGGGTTGTATCCAAGGATCTGAGTGGTGTTTCGGCTGTATCCCACTCATGAGGTGGTGATTATCCTTCCACTAACTGTCTCCCATCCTCCTCACATCCCGCCCCGACGCCCTCCCTTGCTACCGCCACCCAGAATATCAATCCCCATGCTATTTTTCCCAAAATCCAACCACCTTTCCTCGTTATAGTCACAGTAACAGCTACCTTTTTGTTGTTACTGCAGACCACCATCATCCCATTGCTCTCGGCCCTGCTTCCAGCCCCTAATCGCCCCTTTGCTACCGCTCTGGAGGACCAAGGCCCTAGCCGACACCCCTCCACCCCACCCCCCATTTAGCATTGCGTTTGTTTCAATTTCAAATTTTGTTTGTTTTGTTATAATTTCTAATTTGAATTCAACAGTAATATTTGTTTGCATTGGTGTTTGATTAACAACAATATCATTTAGTATCAGAACTTGCGTAAACCTAGTCCTACCCTAACCCAAAATTTTATTTCCCTAACCTAAATCAACCCCATATACCCTCTCACCTCCCAAACATAAAAACATAGTCATATCATCATAAAGACAAGCTAGTAGTTGTGCAGGAATTTATCACGAGACAGATACGACGGGAAAATCGCCACCTTCAGCAAAGATTTGTTGTAATTGAAGAAAAGACTCATGGAGAGATCACTATGATCGTGAAAACGAGAGTCGAAGAGTAGGGAGAAAAATTTGAACCCATTCCGTAGGAATCTAATAAGATTCTCGCCATAAATTAGAAATTAGGGCAGAAAAATATTTTATTGTAAGAATATCAAACAACTCAATACAAATACATAAGATAAGCACCTATAATTTGAGGGGTACGCGATATCTCCCAAATTCTACAATTCGAGAGATAGAAAATCTCTCTCAAACCCTAACCCTAAGACTCACAACCACAATCTCATGCATAAACCTACCCCAAACATATCAGCCCCCTATATACTAAACAATAATAAATGACAAACGATCAAATTGCCCTTAGGCAAATAAAGATTAAATTGCCCTTAGATGTCGTCATAACATTACTCCACTCCTAAAAAGACACTGTCCTCAAGGTGAAGGGAATTATTGTTGGATCATATCATATGACTCCCATGTGATGTCATCATCTGATAATCATTTCCATTTAATCAAAAGCTCGTAGTGACCCTCACTGTCTCGAAATACTGTCTTGTACACATCCTTCGGTCAAATCCGAATATGCAGGTACCCTAACTTCAAGTCAATTCTAAAGAATATTGTTGCCCCAAACAGCTTATAGCCATGTGTTTTGAACGGCACTCATCATAGTCTTCAGCGTCATCAACGTCTTGCACAAATTGGGATCATCCCGAAGCACCACTATCTTATCTCCCTCCTGAATACCCTACAGTGTCCAAATCACTCCCTTACAAATGCCCTCACCTTTCTCCACCTTTCTTGTTCCCATCATTACTTTTGAATCGTCTTCCGTCCAGAAGGTTGCCGCCACAAAAGGCATTGATACAGTTGGATGAAGCCCCACCGGAGTCACACCCATCATGGTTCCCTATCTCCAATCACAATTCTTCGAAGCTTTCTTCTCTAGCCCCAAATCACATGTAGTCTCATTCTACATATTTTCAGTCGTTTCAAACCTCACAATGTCGTGCAATGCTCACCAGAGGCTGCTGCTCAAATCTACTCCTAATTCCTTCACTTGATCCTGTCTGCTTCCATTTCTTCCAACCGTCCGAATGTTGCACGATTTCTTCCAAGTGTTGTCGCTCAAGTCCGCTCACGATACCTTTGCTCGATACCACAGCTTCCATTAAGCCTAAAGCAACGATGCTAGCCTGATGCCACGCGAATTTTTTGGGTTATTGCTGCTCGCATCAGTTCCTGATGCAATCGCTCGATTATGTGGCGTGTGAAGGTGATATTGTTTGAAACTTCATGAAACTCTTCCTCATTTCTTCTAGGGTCATGAATCTTCACTCGATGAATGAGAAATGCTTCTTTATCTTTGATCTGATTTGGCACACATTTTTCTACACAACATTCACTTTCTTAGCCGTCATTACTCCAAGGAAAACTTTCGATCACAAAGCACAAGTTTATGTACTTTAAAATCTAGTTGTTGACTTGCACGGTTCAGTCAAGAAAAAGCATCGTGCGATTAGGGTCACAATTTGGTACGTTGTAATCTTATCCGCTTCCTCAAATTGTGACTATATAACACAGTTCAATCAGATAATGAGATGTAGACTTGTACTCCGCAATCCCGTTGGTTGCCCAATAAGTTGAAAATGCAACTGTATAGCGTCACTGCAAGTCGCGATCCTATGGACTTCCCATCAGGCACAAATCACGACAATATCGTGTCATTGTAAGTCGTGATTTCTCTTCCCAGACACAAATCGCAATTGCATCGTGTTACTGTAAGTCGTGATCCAGTTGTTTGCTTCTAGATCATCGAATCGAGTGCTCTGTACACCACAATCCCTCTTCCCAATCGCAATGCAACCGTTTCAGACACTTCTTCTGGCTTTCAAGCGCGATTCGTCTAATTCCTTCGCTTCTCAGGCAATGGTATCATGACTATTTGGTCTTCGTGATCCCGAAGTTGCTTTCCATTCGCTAGCGAGACTGTAGCGCGATATTCAATTATGAAGGCAATTCCATGCTTCTCATAATCGAAATGCTCTAATACCATTTGATAGGATTTTATGCAAATAAATATTTTATTGTAAGTGCATCAAACAACTCAATACGAATACATAAGATAAGCATCTGCAATTTGAGAGGAAGGCGATCTCTCTTGAATCCTACCATTTGAGAGATAGAAAATCTCTCCCAAACCCTAACCCTAAGACTCACAACCACAATCTCATGCATAACCCTAAGCATATTAGCATTATTTGTACTTAACAATAACAGATGATAAATGAATAAAAATTACTCTTAGGCTAAAAAGTCTAAACTGCCCTTAGGTGCTATCATAATAGAATTATTCCTGCGAAGAGGATGGCAGGCCACAACGTCTTAGGATTCGGAATAAGAGGAGTCTAAGGGATGAAGTGACAGTTGAAGGACAGAGACCTCGAAATAAATGTAGAGTTATTGGATTTCAAGGGGATAATAAATCCTGATAACTTCATTGAGTGGTTGCAAAGATGATTTTTTAGTATAAGTGTCGGTTGATAGAAGAGTGAAGCTTGTTGCCATAAAAGTGAAAAAACGTGTCTCTTTATAGTGGAAGAATCTGCAGAAAGAGAAAAAGAAAATATTGGAATAAGATGAGTATGTGAGAGAGGATGAAGGAGATGTAGAGGAATACATACCTTCACATTGCCGGTAGAACAAGTTCTTGAAGCTCGACCACCTAAATCAAAGTGAGTTGACAGTGGAAGAGTTTACAACATAAGTTGAGCAGTTTATGTTGAAGTGTGAGAAGACAGAGCCAGAGGAGTACACTATAGCCAAATATTAGAAAGACTAGAAGCACTCAATCAGCAATGTTGTCCAACTACAGTCGTATTGGACGTTGGATGATGTTCAAACATTAGCATAAACATGTTGAGACCTCACCTTCATTCAGACAGCCACCCACAACACACCTAAGAATAGTGTGAAATGGTTCATAAAGATCAAAGTGGAAAGAAGTCCGAGAAGCATAATACACCTAGCACAATGCCTGCAATAAATTGTTATAGATGTCATAAGTTTGGGCATATCGCTTCCAGCTACACTACTACCAGATTTGTATTCTTCACTGAGCAGAGAGTAATAGAAGAACTGGACAGTGGTACTAGAGACAAAAGAGTGAGGATGTGCAGGAGTACCAACTTCTAGCTGATAAGAGTGAGATGTTGGTCGTTCGATGGGTCCTTCAGATTGAAGCTAGAAGAGAACAGTCGTGGCTTCACCGCATCTTTCATACCCATTGAACTATAAAGGAAAATTTGTGCAGCCTTATCAGCGATGGACGTAATAGTAAGAATGTGACATCTACACAGATTGTGGATAAGTTGAGTGTCACTACTAAGAGACATTCTCAGCCATATTCCCTAACTTGGTTGAAGAAGGAGAATAGGATTTGCACTGACAATAGATGCCTTGTTTCTATTGGGAACTAACCGCAGGAACAGGTGTGGTGTGTTGTTGTGCCCAATGATGCCTACCATATTATGTTGAGAAGACCGTGGCAGTTTGATCACCAAACTGGACATGATGGATTCAAGAGCACCTACTTAGTTTTCAAGGGTGGAAAGTGCATAATTCTCCTACTTTCTATGGAGTTTGAGGTTGCAAGTTCTCTTACCATGAGAGAGACGCTGGTGAGAACAGTTTTAGTGATGTTATACGGTAATGAGACAAATGAGCCAATATCAACACATGGCAGCTATTACGAAGAGAGTTTCAAGATATCTTAACTGAAATCTTACTGTCAGAGCAATCCAGTGAGATCAGTTTTGGTGATGTTCAAGGTCAATAAGACAGATGAGACGATATCAAACACAAGGTGGCTATTACAAAGAGAGTTTTAGGATATCATGATCGACAATTATTGTGAGGGCAATCACCGTTATAGAAAGTTCAGTATATCTTCACTATAGAGAATGATGAGCCAAACTTGGGGCAACGCATGCATGCATGCATGCATGCGCGTACGCACACACGAATATATATATATATATATATATATATATATATATATATATATATATATATATATATATATATATGTTCCTGTTGGTTCAGGTTCAGTTTTTCGTCTGTTTAATTCGGGACACCCATGAGCATCTCGCTTTTCCCTTCTAAGATTATATCAAATGGTGCTTCGAATATATTTCACTTTCGAGGTGGTGACATCTTTCCTCTACCTCTCCCCCATCATTCCCGCATCGCGCCCAGCCTCCCTCCTTTGTTCTCGCCGCCCAAAACAACAATCCCCTATTGTTTTTGTTGTCGTCCATCCGCCTCTCTTGTTGTCTCCGCCTAAGGCAGCCACCTCTCCTGCAGTCCACCATCATCCCCCTGTTGTCACCCCTCCTTCCAGCCCCTAACCTCCCCTTAAAAACCTCTCTGGAGATCCAAACCCCTAGCCAACACCCCTCCACTCTCGATCCACCCCTATTTAGTATCATGTGTTGTGTTCGTAGCAATTCCATATTTATGTTTGTTTGATTGTAATTTCCTATTTGAATTCAACAATAATATTTGTGTACCATGGGTATTTGATTAACCCTGATATCAACAGGCCATTGGATTTTCTTCGCCACACCACCAAAAACATGTCAATACAAACCTAACCATTACTTATCATGACTTAAATATGGCACTTATATCATCAAACAGGTAATCCTACAATGCAATATTACACGTCATAGCATTAATACTCCCAAAGTGGACTCAAAATGTATTAAACCCCAAAACATGGAAATATTAACATATTGTTCCCAAAAAAAAAAAAAAGAAAAAACATTTCAAGCTTTAGGTTTTCCTGGCAAAAATTATAATCAAAATGTCCATCAATGTTAGATTTTCGAAACCCTCCAGGACTTCTAAGAAACAATTTTCAGAACACATTGAAGCCCCTACAAGCTACTCAATGCGACATTAAAAGCAATTGAGTCACTTTCAAAACATCATCCACTGAAAAATTATGATAGTACCTCAAACAAGGGTGGTAACTTAGTTGCTTAAGCACTTTAAATAAATTGCTTAAATGCTTTGAAAAAATAAGAGAATTAGAAATACAACAAGACCTCCTCCTATTCAAAACAGAAACATGAAAAGAAAGAAAATATGATAGATTGTGGAAATAATAATGAATGAGCAGCAAAAAGACTTAAAAATGAAAGAAAACTATCAAACAGGCATTAAGAACTTTATTAGCAATCGTGAAGAATTAAGTTGTGTAAAATCATAAAAGATGACAGTACAGATAACTTAAGCAAGTAAAATACAATATATAGCAAGCATAAGAACAAGAATGAACAAGCATGCTCTTTATCAGATAATTTAAGTTCTTTATCAGATAATTTAAGTAAAAATAAATGGCAAATCTAAAAGAAAAGCTGTGAATGTCAACCTCGCCAAGAAGAGAACTCTCGATGAAACCTAGAAATTTCTCAATTGGAAATGGGCTGTCGATGAACCAAGGAAACAGGAGCAAAAATGTCTCCGTGATTTTAAGATTCAAAAGAAAATACCTCTCATTATCCTGCAAAGAGTCCAAAAAAAAAAATAATAATGAGCAGAGAAAATAGGATTACCGGTTATTTGAGAAGAGGGAGAGGAGGTGTTGACTGGACATGCTTGCAACAGTGTCCGTGTACAGAAGGAGAAAAGACAAAATTCTTCAATAATCATGTCCGACAGAAGTAAAACTTTCACAGTTTTAAAAATTTGTGTTTTTTTATTTCTAAAATAAAAAGTCCAGTTATTATAGTGGCTACCTGCTCTACAAGGTTATTTTGCAAGATGCCAAGCCAGATTCTAAAATGATAGCAGCCCAATATTCAAAATTACATGAATAAGCTATAAAAGGGCATTTTCTTAGCATGTAAATCGTGAATTCAGGCCGGCACATTCATCTAATAGAAATAAGTCATTAGGTAATACTGAAAGTTTAAAGAATTGTATAGCCTTTAAAGAATTTATATTTCTATGAATAGTTCAGACAACATAGTTCAAAGGCCAGCTACAATGTCACGGCGAACAAACGGATAAAAGAACAAGAGACATGAACATAAGGGCAAGGCAAATTAAAATACATGCATAATAAAAGAGGAAATTTACATACCTAGCACCCATTCTTATGTTTTTACATATCTCACACCTAGACTTTCTCATTTACAACATAGCACTTTTGTGCTTTAAACCTATTCATGAAAGTGTGTGTCTCACTTTTAAAAAGTGATAATAGTGCTATTTTTATGTGATATTAAAGATCTGAGTGCTATGTGTGTAAATATGAGATATGTAAATACATAAGAATTGTGTGCTATGTACGTTAATGCCCTGAGAAAAAGACAACAAAAGAACATAAAAACAAACCTTTGTAGTAGCTCGATGCATTTCGACGATCGAAAATGCTTCCCATAACTTTTTCATAAGTAAAAGCATGTCATAAGGACCTCCATCAGGCAGCGATGTCGAGCGTACAGGCATTACATGAAATTTATTTATGTTTTTAACATAGAGAGTGACTGACAGATTTATGCACCGAAGCGTTAATAATAAGCAATCAAAAGATTGTATATCAATTGTAGACATCGACCGGATCACTGAACTGGATTCTTGGAAACAGCTGACTAATGCTGGCACAAGATCTTGAAACCTCTTTACAGCCAACAAAACTAGTTAAAACAAATTTAGGAAAACAAAAAAAGATATATTAATAAATATCCACAAATTGAAAGAGCATTAGAAAAATCATAAAAGACAGATTAATAAATTTATTTGAAAGAGCCACAATAAAATAACCTATGCGCTTAAGTGGTTGAAAGAAAAGGGGTCGGCCAAATAAGTTTATTGCCAACACTAAGGCTTCGTTGAAGACCTGGATCTAAAGTTTCTTATGGTAGAGAGATCTACGCATAAACTTAGGAATATTATAGTAATAGATTTAAATATGATCGGGATTATTTGATAAAATTTCAAGTGGTTTATGGCCAAAAACGGCCTAATTTGGACATATTTGATTAATCTTAGAATAGTGAGTTAGCATAGAGCCTTAAAGTGTATTGTTAGCCGCTGAAATGTGTGCGTCTTTGGGATTTAAATTTAATGTATATATATATTGATTTTTTTTTTTAAAATAAAACTTTAAATTTTAAAGATATGAGAATGAACGAATCTCATTTTTTTAGCAATTTGAATGAACGAGCGTAATATCGCAAGTAACGCATCTATTCCGAAGAATATACACTCTACTTGACAATATCGCTCGATTAAATAAACCACAAAATTCATGACATTCATTCTGGTCTACGAACCTTTATGTGGACCGATAAATTCTCATATTTAATACGAAAAGAATTAAATAGGGTTTATATTATCCGGGTTCATAAAGCTCACCTATAGATGACAGTTCTTATAATCGATTACCCTCAAATGACCGAAGTCACTCGAGAAGCTCTCGATTTAGATCGGGGTTTTATCTTCGTGAATTCGAAGGGTAGGGTTTTCAACGAAGTATTGTAGTAGAAAATCCGATAGGTGAAAGCGCAATCTGAACAGATTATTTCAGAGTCGAAGGAAAGAGAGATAGGGGACGTCACGGATCTCGGGAGAACCTCAATGACTTCATAACTATCACTAATGTTAGAACCGAATTTTGGAAATGAATTTATTTAAATTTCAATCCTGCCAATTAATTATAGGAATTACATTTACATAATCACCTGATTATGCAAATACACTGGAAGGTAAGAGGATTTACGCCGTATCATACGACGACCTCGGAATCCTAAGCGAGTTAAGAGCTATATTATTGACAAAGAAGTTGTCATGAGGCTAAAAGAACGGTGAGGATTTATGTCGCGACTGCGTGACTACGCCGAAGTCGTATGGCGTGTTATTCGGACTCAGGAATGGTTTCTTGATGTAGACACGAGTTTCATTGTCGAAGATGGCGATCTTTGCCTCGAAGTCGTGTTCGAGCTCCATCGTCGTAGCAAGATTGCAATTGCAGGTTTAAGTTATTAACAATAGATATGCGAGTTGTTAAGTTGGGGAATTATTTCCTTTTATTATGTCCTTAGTTATTACTTTATTACGAACGCTGAGTGTGTACTACATGACATGAGAGCGAGTAGTAAAGAAACGATAAAACGAGTATATCTTATGCTTAGCTAGATAACACGTCTACTGCTAAGCGAGAGTACAAGTCACGGGAAAGTAAAACATGCTTACACTACGCAGGAATATGCTGCTGTAACGAGTAAAACACGTCTATATCTAACGGGAGCGAGTACGGAAAAAAGTAAACGTCTTATCTTACGAGTATGTATGCTTAAAAAGCAAAGCATGCAATGCGATAAATAAAAGAAATGACGATCTTACTGAGTGTACGATAGGCGGCGATTACATCAGTGTATTATTACACTGTTTATTATTATCATCTTATTTTTTCTTGCAGAAAAGGCGTCAGTACAAGAAAAAAACAAGAGTGAACGTAGTAAAGAAAACCTGACTAAGTAGGGGCACTACCGTACGTGCAGGAAAAGCGAGGTACAAAACCCAACGATAAATCCAAAAGAAAAAAAGGCGAAAGGAAGAGAAAGAAACCCGAAAGAAAGGCGAAAAGAAGCAAAGAAAATCGAGAAAGAAGACAAAGAAATCTCGTAATAAAACCTTGAAGAAAATCACGGACAAACACGAAAAAGTCGTAGTGAAAACCACAAAAACACCAAAAGAAGAAACTCGCAGATGTCCCGCTAAACTCGCGACGAGCAGTAAGAAAGCCATGGAGCATCTAAAGAGGACCAGTAAGCGTAGTGACGAGGAGGACTCGAGCTGGACCAGTATGCTTCCAATCTTGGACGAGAGCTACTGGGACCGATACCTACGAGAGCGATCCTAACCTTGACTCGAGTAATTAACCGTGGACCTTTGCTAATTTTCATTCATTTTAGTTTACATGCGTATAAAATTTATAGGTGAAAAGTAATTTTGTTGTAAGTGGAAATTTAGTTGCAAAAGTATTTTATTATTTTTTTTTATAAAGTAGTACAGTCCACAGGCTAACCACCCTAATCGAACTAGGACTACTAACAACTTAAGGGTATTGGTGACAACAATCTCGCCAAGAATTGGCGAATAGTATCGTCGGTCCCAGCTCGCGACTCCGATGGAGATTTTAAGCGTTAGCGAAGGAAAGCTATTCTAAACCTCTTTTTTAAGCACACATAAGCATTATCGTCGATGTCACAACCCCAGCCACCCTACTTACGAGCATTGTTGATGGCCCGCATATAGCCTAAAAGGGCTATATGTGCACACCTACACGTCCTCAGTAGGTGCGGACATTGAACCAAGAAGAAGAGAAAATCGAGGACGAAGGAACGAGGAAAGGAAAGAGGAAAGCGGTCACCTAACACGATCCCCGTAAAGAGGTGAGCCGATTTCCAACACTAGTCAACAACAGTCGATCACCCTGGACTCCGGCCGTCCTTACACGACCTACAAAGACCACAAGAAACGTCGACGACTCTCGGAGAGGATGAGGACTAGGCTCCTAGGGAAAACACCCCCTTCTCCCGAGTAACAGCTATAAAGAATAAAAAAAGGACGTGAAATCATCGACAAAGCCCCTAGACTCTATACCAATGCTCGGGATTCCTCCAAACTCCAAATACTTGCTAGAAAAGGCTAGACTCAACTAGGGAAAGCAATCCCGTAAAGCTGACACGAAATTCCAAAACAAATGCTGAAACTGCGCTCTCAAGTACCGCATATACGAGTTCAACTCATAGTGTGATTCAAGGCACTCGACTATTAAAATACAAATCCAACAATAATTAAAGCACAGACCCAACATAAAGGGAACTCGAACCATATAGAGGCTAGAACCGAACCAACATCAAGCTACAGTCGGCCAACACAAAGCCCGAGCAAGAGACAATACGAGGAATGGAACCGAGCCCACGCAAAGCCAAACACAATCCATCATATGGCAGAAAACCAGTCCAGCTCCAAGCTAGAACAATCCCGACACAGAACCAAATTCAGCTTGCCACAAGCAAGGCTCAAAATAAATATTTCAAAGATCTTAAATGGGGGACAGCCATAATACAAAATAAAATATGCTCTCGGGTAGAGGTTAAGACAAAGCAAACCGAGGCCTCACGAGGCCCAAAAATCAAACCCGATATAAGAATAAATCCGACTCACCAAAACGGATTCTCGAATAGGAATTAAATCGAGCCGCCCGAGCTCCTAAACGAAGCCAAAACAAATCTCTTAAAGCATTGAAACGAGGGCAGCAACTATACATCGAAATATGCTCTCGAGTAGAAGCCGGGATAAGCCAACCGAGTCTCCAAATGCCACGGGCTAGTCTGCAGGCAACGAAAACGAAACCAAAACGGACCCCCGACCCAAATGCGAAAGGGACGGTGCGGGAGCAACGAAGAGCACAAGCCGAGCCCTTTAGTGCCACGGGCTAGCCGCTAGGCATCGGAAAACGAAACAAAAACGAGGCCCCCAACTCGAGTGCCGAGGGGACGGCCATAAGATCAAAACCAAGCTCTCGGGTAGAGGCTAAGACAAACAAAACTGAGGTTTCACAAAGCCTCAAAATCCAACTCGAAGCAAGAATGAATCCAGGCTACTGAATTGAGCATGAGGCTAAAATAAACACCTCCATATATTCGACATAGCAATGCATAGAGCCATTATGAGAACAAACGTGAGACTTTTCAAATTAAATTAAGACTTCTTCCTAGCATGCCATTTTTGATAAAGAAGAGCTACAAGGAGCAAAAGCCGAGCCCCACATATGTATATAAAAGAATCAAGAGGCTCCTCTATAATTCATAACAACAAGAGTGAGTGAAGAGCCTCATTCAAAACATTTGTTAGAGGAGCAAGTAGTTTGTCATGAGAACCAAAACTACCACATGCTTGCAAGATTCAAGTGAACCCTTTCAAAATCTCATACTAGATAAGACCAAGTGTAAAACCCCAATTTATCATTTCAAGCAAATAGAGAAAAGAAAGGAGCCAATGTCATGCCATAGCTCCACCCCTTTAAGCAAGTAACCATACATAGGCCTTAGAACATACTCATTTTTCCATTCTTAACATGTTTCAAGTAATAAACGTGCTCAAAATAAAACTATGATAGCAAGCTAACAATCCCTCCTTAAAGCATATGAATGCCCAACCGAGAGACTAAACAGGGAGAAATACACCAAAGCTGCAAGCCACAAGGCACAACCGGCCAAACCGAGAGAAAATAGAGGAGGGTAGTAAGGAAGGTTACCAGTTAAGTTGAACAGCACAAAGAGAAAAAGGTCGGGAAAGCTAACCAGCAAGCCGAACCCACTGCCGAGCAACTCAAGCCTCGGACAAACCAACAGAGAAAAGTATGAAGCACCTCTTCCTCCTTCTTGGCTAGGGCCAAGCTTTCTTCAAGCCCAGAACACACACTCACACAAGAAGAGAAAGGCAAGAGAGGAAATGGCAGCACCTCCCCTCAAAAAGAAAATCAACCAACCCTAACCCTCTCCTTAAGAGAGGCTTATATAGCCAGCTCAAAGAAGAAGAGGCCACGCATACTTACCTGGAGAAGTCAGCTCGAGTGGAAGGAGGCGGGAGATGTGGCGACAAAACTCGCAGAAAGGAGTGACGACAGGAGGTGGGAGTGGCGGCAGGGAATGCCGAAAGCACCTGCTGCGAGCAGAGCCAGGGGAAGTGGCGAGGGACAGTGGGGACCTGGGTCGAAGTCGAGCGAGAGGAGCAAATGGGGGAGAGGCTCGGTCGGGTAGGGTGAAGCCAGGCTCGCGAACAGGAGGGAGAGGCGAGCTCCCGTGCGTGAGGCGCGAGTTAGATTTAGGTTTTAAGGATTTTAAAATAAAAGAAAATCTTATTTTATTAATTTATCTTATTAAACGTGCCGAATTTCGTGTCGTATACTCGCGCTCGGAAACATAGCAAATTATATGTCCCTCCCTAGCAAATTCGACGTCCCGGACGCATTGGCGCAGTCCGTTTCGCGATCCGAGGTCGTTCGGACAACCTTGTCATCGGTCGGGTCGAAAGTATGTCAAATCTAATCCCGTTTGAACATCGAGCTTGTTGTCGATCGTCCCGACATTCTGACTTTGATTTTGGTACGTCGCGGAGAACTTGAAGACGTCAAGGCCGCAAAACGAAGAATTTGTGCGCAGTGGTGCAAGAAACGTGCACAAGGCTGTCCTAAGGTCCGATGGTCCTGTGGGAACTCAATTTGGACTCCTAACGTCAATTCCAACCTCGCTATGAGCTAGAGGTACGGAATTTCGTCCGGACTCGAAAAGAGTGATGAAGTGGCTTCGAACGTTCTAAAACGAGATGGGTCCACTGCTAAGAATCTAAGATCGTCAGGGAAGCTCCTAAGGCTAGAACCATAAATCCTAGGAGGAAAACTAAACTTCGACAAAAGTGAGGTCAACATGTATTGAAGGGCTGAAAAAGCTATGTAGTGTAAGGAGAATGAATGAATATCCGATCTAAAGTGATCATAGAGATTCAAGATGTTTTAGAGAAAATGGAGGAAAAAAACCAAAACTAGGTCAAGAGGATCATTAGCTCGGCCAAAGGCTTCAAGAGGGTTTTGGAATTTTTTAGAGAAGTAAATTTTGAGAAATGTTGTAGGATGATTGTAAAAAAATGGAGGAAAATGTTCTGAGAAATTGGATAATCATTAACTTTCAAGGTTTTATTTTTCTTTATATTATATGCTGTAGTGTTTCGTTTATAGATCATAAAATAACAAATTTCAGTCAAATCCACATACACGTCGAGAGAAAGCGCTAGTTTTACCAGAACTTGGATTGATAGTGGTACTGTTAAAATAATTATCCACCAAATTTTCTTTTTGTGTTGCTCTTGGTGATACTACCAAACTTAACAAAAATAATTATCAAACTAAGGATACATATAAGCAATTTTAACTTAAGATCGATATAGATATTTCTAATGCCTTGTCCAAATCTCAAACAAATTTTCAAAATAATTAAATGCACTGGCAACATAATCATGAGAATCTCATTGTAAATTTGCATCTAATCAATAAAAGAAATAATATATGACAGGCATAATTTAATATCTTTATAGGAAATTTACATACATACCACAAAATTCTTATATATTTACATATCTAACAACCAAAGTTGGATATTTACACTTATAACATCTTTGTGTCACAAACTTACGCATGAAAAGGTGTACTTTACTTTTAAAAAGTTAGTGATAGAGATAGTTTTGATGTGATGTCACAAATTTCATTGGTATACATGTAAATATGAATGTTTAGGTGTTAGATACGTAAATACATAAGAATTATGTGGTATGTATGTAAATGCCCCTATCTTTATACCTGCATCATCAGAGGGTGCTTCACTTCTGTAACTGTGTAAACACATTTTCTCATTGATATTCTGCAAGCATTAAAAATGAAAAAAAAAAAAAATTGTGAGCCCTGGCTCTAAAAGATAAAATTCAGATGAATAAAAAACATTATATTAAACACTTAGTAAGAATCTAATCAAGGGCAGCTGAAACCCACCTATTATGTAAGTCTCAGTAAAAATAGCTCAGGCATTAAAAGGCAAGCAACAGAATTTAACATAATAAAGCTTAAGCACACTTAAGCTAAAACAGGTTATAAAATGAAACAAAAAAAAAGGATGTGATTAACAGTATTAGTATAGATATTAACACATTGCTCGCTAAAAAAAAAACATTTGCTGATTCAAGAAAAGGTATAAGATATATCATAATTAGTTAAACACTATATCTCTACAACCATAGCTCTTCTGTGAGTTCCAAAATATCAACAACCCTTCAACAAACCATTTACTAACCAGATATTTAACATGTTCATTAACTATGCATATGCAAAAGGTAAAGTTTTCATACTTTAATAGACCTAGAAAGTAGCATATTTAATCAATGAGAATCATCCAGTGTAAGCAAAAAAAAAAAAAAAAAAAAAAAAAATTGAAAACATCTCTTTACAGCTCGAAACAATTAACTTAGATTTTTGGGGGCAGTTTGAGAATCGGTTTTTATAATAATATTTTTATATGAAATAAAATATGTTTGATAGCATAAATATAGGTTATTTTTAATTTTACTGAATACAGCAAAAATCTATTTATTTTACAATTTGAAAGAGAGGATGTGATCCATTGTGTTGGTACAACATTGACGAAACTAATGCTAAATGTTAGTTGGCCTTGTCAGGGCTATAGTGCCTTGCACATTTAACTGGCAGGTAAAATTACTAAAGCCTAGGAGAATACCAGACGAAGACAAGGGCCATACCATGATTTAAAAGATCAATGCTAATGTTTTAATGATGAAAACAAGCTTATTTTTTGGCTAAAATCCATCATCTCAGCCATCAAATCATGACATTTTTTTTCTAGCGTTTTAGAGCATCCCGACATGGCTCAAACAGCCTGAAAGTGTAAAACCTAACATTCCGAGATTCCCAAAAAATGATATGATGGTAACTTGATATAGGAAGATGCATAGAGCATCAAGAATTCGAGGAATAATGATGCATTCTTGAAAATAATATTAGAAAAACTTATGCACAAGGTGGTGAAGTTCTAGATTATTAAATCTTTAGAATTAAAGGGATAGGTTTGATAAGATAAAGGAAAACATAAAGAATAAAAAATTAAACCATTAAAAAAAACATGCACGATGATAAGGATTAAATACAAAACGTTGAATATTATATTATCTATAAGATATGCATGCTATAAAGCTTAGTTTAAATGTATATAATAATGATATATTAGCAAGATTTCAAACTTAGAATGAGATGGAATTTAGAGATTCGTCATTATGCCCAACATGATTCAAGTAAATATTAATAAAATAAAAGCAAAAGTTATATAACAATTTCTTGTTAGGTCATGTTGCACTCAAAAGAGTGGCTATGATGGAGCCTACTATCTCGGGGATGAGATAGTCATATCGCCTAGAGAGCATTCCATGCTATAGATATCACTAACCATGGCCCAAAATAACCATTCCCAAAATTTAAAACACGCTATTTATCAATACACTAAAAGAAATTCCATCTAATTTATTTGAAGTAAGACATTTATACTCATGTCAAAATAAATTGGAGGTTGGCCAACTCAATCTCAATCATATGCCAAAAAAGAATCACAACTATTTATTCCTTTTCAATGACATAAAGCAAAGTATGACATAAAGAAAAAGAGCTACAAGCATTTAGAAGGCAGACGGTAAATCAAACAGAGAAGCCCAACAAAGTAAGGAAAATAGCAGAGAAAACCACATGATTGAAATAAGATCCCTGGATCCGGTAAATGAATTCAACAGTGTGGCTCCGCCAAAGAGACCATGGCGATAGGCAAGTCATGGACATGACATCAAATAGACCCTTAATTTTTATTAACTTCTTAACAAGGCCTCTTTTTGCTCCATCCCACTTATCTATTATAATCCCCACACATTTTTGTATGTTTCTCATATAACAACATCAAACAATCTCTAAATTTCAAATCATTATTTTCATTTTTTCATATCCTTTTATTTTAATATAAAATCTTGGAGTTTAATTGGATTTTTAAGCATCTGAGAATGATGCCAATAAGTTATTTTATATGCATCAAGGAGAGCTCGTCATCATATGACTCTATTTTCAATAAATTATTTACTATTTTGCACCCACTAGTTTGATCGCAAATTTAAATGAAAATTTACCTAAAGGCATAAAAATTAAAACCTTGAACCATACTACCACCACTTTTTCTCCTCGTATATTATTTATTATTGTTGAAATTCAGAATAATGCAGAATAAAGTGGGGTAATGTTATTCGTATAAAAAAAATGTATAAATACCCTTATACAAATCTTAAAATAGGAAATACAATTCAAAAAATAACATGAAAACGAGAGATATAATACATAATATCTTCGTAGAAATTATTTGGAGATAAAGTAAATAATATAAAATAACAAAGCATAAAATAGGAAAGGAAATAACTCATAATCCAAAGAAATAAATATAAAATGGGAAATAAAATAAGTCTTAATTTAAGGAATATTTTATTCCCCACATAACTTCTCACAAAATAAATTAAATCATAATATAACTTTTAACACTCTCCCTCAAGTTGAAGCATGATTGAAATCATGTTCAACTTAAATTTTGAAAATATCAAACAATAGGTGAGGAAGATCTTGTAAAGTAGAATTTGAAGTCTTCATCCTGTACTTCGGTTGTCGTTCCTACAGTGTATGTAGGTAGGCAGAAGGCTCTTGCAGGTAATGTTGTACGGGAATTTACAGAAAAGTAGCTGCGGTAGTCTTTGCCTGCAATTTCTGCATTGTCTGCAAGTAGGCCGAAGGCTCTTACAGGTAATGCTACAGGGGAGTTTGCAGGAAAATAGACAACCTGCAGAAAAAGATGACTTCTAATTGATTGTTGTTATCGTTGGCTGCAGTTTCTGCTGTGTCTGTAGGTAGGCAGATGGTTCCTACAAGTAATGTTGCAAGGGAGTTGCAAGGAAGTAGAAAAAAGAAAAGGTCCGAAGGTAGGTTTTGCTGCAGGAAAAGCTCTGGAGAGTTTACAGCAGTAAAGATTCCGCAGGAGGGCCCAATGTAGGAAAAATTTTGGAGGGCCTAATACAAAAAAAGGGCTCTAGAGGGGGGCCTACTGCAACAAGAATTCAGGTTGAGGACCTTCTGCAGGAAAAGCTCCATAACTTTTTCCGACAGTTCTTCTGTGCCCACAAATAGCAGCAATCAATTCATCCACATAAACAAAAGTTCTAGCAAAGGTCCGCAAAAATAAGCCATATCTTAATGTCTCCTTTGTTACACTCAAAAGTGCCACCGCATTTGTGACAGCCCCCACCTTTCTCGCAAAAACGCTCTTGGCATCCAATAGAGAAAAGTGCAAGGCCCGTCCTTGATCCTCGAGTCGGTATCAAACCCCTTCTTGGGAGCCTCGAGACAACTCCTCAACCACCTACAGTCATCTTCCGTAACCCCTCGAAGATAACTGAAAAACTACAGGGGAATAGTACATGCTCATCTACTTTTGGTTGATTGCAAGACTGAAAAGAACCAAAGCAACAAATTCGTGCCTTGAAAGGATAGCAACAATAGCACCAAGCGTAAGCCCCAGGCTAATACAATTACACTGAAAAGTCCATGGTCAACAAGAATCAAGCATGGATGAAGCAAAACCATAGCTAGTAACCATGGCCCATAAACCACCAAATCTCCTACTGTAAACAACTGCAAAACAAACAACACCCGAGAAGAAACACGAAAATCTGAAACAAACATCGCCCACCTCATCAGAAGCTTCAATCCATGTGATTCAAAACCGCGTGAGGAAATCAAGGCTAGTTATTCGGGCATTGAATAACTTACAAGAAGGGTGTAGGCAAAGCTCTGGTAGGCAGTAAGCGGATGATAATCGAGACCCCTATAAGAAAGATTATTTGCGCTTGTATTGTGATACCACTCCCTTGTCGACGTATGAAGTGTTATCTCCATCCAATGGTGTCGCGCCTCGTAATCCCCGTACATAGGCGATGGGCCCTCACCGGAATACGGTCCAAGCAAGATGAGGAACCAGAGCAGCACAGAGGAAAATTATCACCCATA
Organism: Papilionanthe hookeriana x Papilionanthe teres; assembly: GCA_022702705.1. NCBI lineage: Eukaryota > Viridiplantae > Streptophyta > Magnoliopsida > Asparagales > Orchidaceae > Papilionanthe > Papilionanthe hookeriana x Papilionanthe teres. The sequence continues at coordinate 23,209,862 of CM040435.1, read as the reverse complement.
TCATAGGCATTAATGTCATGTTCGACCATGGAAACTCGTTGGAGCTGTCGAGTTCTTCCATCTTCCACTTCTTTCCCGCCATGGATCTCCCTCGGCTTGATTGTGGTTGTGAACCAGGTTTTCGTAGGAAAGATAATAAAAAAACCCTTACATGAATAAGTATTGGATTTATTATATTTATTGGCTTTCCATAGCCATTATTATTTATTAATTACCTTTATTCTCCGTTAAGTAGTTTCTTTTTTATCATTATTTTGATTTTATTTCTTTGATTATATTTTTTTTCTTTCTTTATTTGAGTCCATTGTAAGGGTTTAAATACCCCTCTTTGTATTCATATGAATCATGCTCATCTAGTCACAAATTCAACATTGTATCAGAGCCATGCCTCTAACCTAGAGGTTCTACCCTAGTCGGCCGACAGCCACCTTCCAACATCTGCCTAGTCTGCTACTTTTTCCTTTAGTCGTATGGTTCCAGCATTTGTTCGGCAAATTCATTCAACCAGCCATTCCTTCAGCCGCTGTTCTCCAACTCCAACCGTTGTTTCTTCTGCCACCTTGGTGTTGTTGCATCAGTCGCTAATTCCTTCAGTCGTAGGTTTTCCTGTATGACTCCTTCAGGCGTTGTTCTCCAATCGACACAATTCCTTCAGCTGATGCTTCCAACTGCTAATTCATTCTACCCCGCTGCTTCCAATTGATACAATTCCTTCAGCCGCAGCTTCCAACCGCTAATTCCTTCTGCTAATCCCCAGAGGCCTTCCAGCCAGCCCATGTTTCCCTAGTGTCGTTGATGCTCCTTGCAAGTTCCAAAAGCCGCAGTTTTTTATTGTCCGTAGGATCCTCGATTCCAGCAGCCACAAGATCCTCGATTCCAAAGGTGCATCGGTTCCAATGCAGCCACCAGTTCTGCAAGGAGCCCGGCAATTGTCCAGCGTCAGTCTTCCCTACAGAGATTTTATTTCCTGCAATTGTATACGTTTGTTGTGATCCTACCGGCATTCAACGATAGCTCGGAACCACAAACCTAACCATACTGGGGATAAGTGTTGGAATCTTCACAGTAATTTGACATACAAACCTTCGGTCAAATCCTCTTATACCAAAGGTCTCAAGGCAACGATTGAGCTCACCACAACTCAACCGACTCCTACCCGAAATATCCTGGAATCCTCTAAATCCTTACAAAAACCAGATGGAGCAATTGATCAAGCTTCTTGAAGTCCATCAAGTCTCTACAGGTTCATTGACCTCCCACGACCGATAAGATAGTCTTCCTATGGCATTCAAGGCTTATTCCGCCTCTAGTCCATGAATTATTGATTCAGGTGTCACGGATTGCATGACTGGATACTCTCAAGTTTGCTCAACTTATTATTATACATGCTCTCAAAAGAATACCGTCAAAACTTTCGCTGGCTCCTATAGTTCCATTGATGGTAAATGGTCGATTTTCTAACAACAGATCTAATTCTAGAGACTGTTTTACATGTTGCCCAGTTGCAATGTAACTTGTTAACTGTCAGCAAGTTGACGAATGATATTGATTGTGTTTCTAATTTATCTTCTCATAATTGTGCTTTTTAGAATCGTCGTTTGGGAAGGATAATCTGCTAAAAAGGTAGTCAGACTCTACTACTTCCAAGAGAATAACAAAGAGAGTAAGGACACACTTCTCAACAGGTGTAGCTTATCTCGAGTCATTAAATGACTCATTATGTTGTATTATCGTTTAAGTCATCCTAGTTTTCAATATTTAAAACATTTGTTTCCTTGGATGTTTTCTAATAAAAAACTTTTCTAATTTCAATTGTGAGACATGTCAGTTAACCAAACACCATGCATTACCCACCTCACACTTACACAAATTCCACTTCTTTCTCTCTCATTCACAGTGACCTAAGAGACTCTCTAGCACTCTCAGTTACACCGATAAAAGGTGGTTCCTGACTTTTATTGATGATCATACTCGAATGACATGGGTCTACATTTTAAAAGACAAATCTGAGGTTGTAGTCACATTCCAAAACTTCTACACCTTCATTATAATCCAATTCAAAACTTTTATTCATGTCTTTAGAAACGACAATTGTCGTGAGTTTTTCAACTTCATTTTAAGTGAATTCTTGGTGAGTAAGGTTATTCTCTATCATAGCTCATGTACTGGCACTCAACAAAATAGAGTAGTCGATAGATAAAACTAACCTCTTTGACGTTGTCCGCTCCACTATGTTTCATTCCAATGTTCCAAAAAGGTTTTGGAACGATATCATTCCCACTGCTACATATTTCATAAATAGAGTCCCCTCTAAAATTCACAAATTATGAACCCCCCAGCTGTTCTAATTTCTTGATTCTCCGCCAATCGGATATATTCCACCTTAGAACCCAAGATTTTTGGGTGCATTGCTTTTGTTCGTTGCTCTGCCTTCAATCGGAGTAAATCTGATCCTAGATACATAAAATATATCTTATTTGGGTACTCCACCACTCAAAAGGGGTATCGGTGCATTGATCCTACCACTAACAAAATCTATGTGAGTGTTGATGTCTCATTCTTTGAAAGTTTTTCAAATTTTCCTAGCTCGACCACAAGTTTCTTAGACAGTCCCTTATCCTACCCCTATGTATGTTCCCCACAGTGTTCCTGCCATTGAGGAGCTCCTAATTCGGTAAGTGCACCAACAGTTGAGTCCCCTTCGGTAAGTGAATCATCCCCTCCCACTATCCAGGTCTACACTCGACGCACTCGTTCCAATGATCCTACTCTATAACTTGCTACCTCCTTACAGAACCTTGACACACTCCGTGTGACATCCTCAACACGAGCCCTCCTCCAAGCAAGATATGCAATCAGACATGCTCCCTCAATCTTATGGTAAAATATGTATCTTTTCATAGTTTATCGCCGATCTACACAACATTTGCTACCGTCCTGACGGACCATCATATCCCAGCTACTATTGAGGCTGCTCTTGCTGATCCACCCTACAAAACGGCAGTAATGAAGGAGATGAACGCACTTCAGCGAAACCATACGTAGGACATCGTTGATCTTCCTCAGGGTAAGAAAGTTGTGGGTTGCCAATAGATTTTAGCACCAAATTCAACTATGATAATCATTTGAACGCAACAAGACACGGTTGGTCGTCAAAAGATACTCACAAACCTACGGAGTTGACTATGTGGAGACATTTGCTCCGGTGGTCAAATTAAACACTATTTGGGTCTTGTTGTACCTTGCGTAAATCTTGGATTAGCATTTATGCCAGCTAGATGTCAAGAATGCATTCATACATATAGAGTTTACAGAAGAGGTATATATGTCTCTCCCACCTAGCATTGACTCTATTGCCTCCAGAGAGCAAGTGTGCAGACTGCGAAAGTGCCTCTATGGGCTAATGCAGTCCCCATGGACCTGGCTCGATAAGTTCATAAAGGTTGTTGTGGGCCATGATTTTACTCAGGCTCAATCAGACCACGTTCTTCTTTCGACATTCCTCCAATGGCCATGTAACTATCTTTATTGTTTATGCCGACGATATTACTCTTACAGGTAACGATATCCCAGCACTAGAGTCCTTGAAAGACATCCTTGCTAAGTCCTTTGAAATGAAGGATTTGGGATTTCTCCGATACTTCTCAGGCATGGAAGTGGCTCAGGCTCAATCAGACCACGTTCTTCTTTCGACATTCCTCCAATGGCCATGTAACTATCTTTATTGTTTATGCCGACGATATTACTCTTACAGGTAACGATCTCCCAGCACTGAGTCCTTGAAAGACATCCTTGCTAAGTCCTTTGAAATGAAGGATTTGAGATTTCTCTGATACTTCTCAGGCATGGAAGTGGCTCAATCATCTCTGGGCATTTGCCTAGCTCAACACAAATGTGAAGTTGTTCGCTTGACAGAGAATAATCTTATTTTGTGCAAACTTGTGGTTGTTCCTATGGATCCCAAAGAAAAATTATCTGACATTCACGATGTTATGTCTATCAAGAAGACTCGCTGTTATCGCCTTGTGCGGAGACTCATCTATCTCGCCCATACTCACTCCGGCATATTTCACGCAGTTGATATAGCGAGTCAATTCATGAATAACTCCTATAAGCACTATTTTCAAGTTGTCCACTAGATTCACTACTATCTAAAAGGTACACCAAGCTCAGGATTGTTTTCTCGTCACACATCTCGGTCTATTGCTATTTATACATATGTTGATTGAGTTGGGTTCGTTCATGGTCGACGTTCCACCCGGGGCATTGTTCATTTGTATGAGAAAATATTATTACGTGCACAAACAAAAATTAGTTTGTGGTTACGCAGAGCAGTGCTGAAGCTGAATTTCAGTCCATGCCCCTCTGGTTACGCATCATGCTCTGCGAACTCCGTATGCCAATCTTCGTCCCGCTATACAGCTATTTATGTGATAATAAGGCTGCAATCAGCATTGCTCACAATCCAGTTCAGCATGATCGTACCAAACATGTGGAGATTGACAGACATTTCATTAAAGGAAAGATCAAAACCATGGAAATTTGTGTTCCTTTTGTGCCCTAAAGTGGCCAACTAACGGATATCCTCACAAAGAATCTTTCTCGTCATTTGTTCAATGACTTCAAATCCAAGTTAAGCATGATTGACATATATGCTTCAACTTAAGGGGAAACATTGGATTTATTAGATTTGTTGGTTTTCTATAGCCATTATTATTTATCAATTATATTTATTCTCCATTATGTAGTTTCCTTTTATTGTTATTCTGATTTTATCTCTTTGATTGTATTTTTAGTTTTCTTTATTTGAATCTCTTGTAAGGGTTTAAATACTCGTCTTTGTATCAATATGAATTATGTTGCTCTAGTCACAAATTCAACAATATGGTTTATTGATATGAAAGGAAGGAGTTTCGGCGACTAGGGCCCTGCTGGGAAAGTTTGCCGGTTGCAGAAAATAAAGCAGTTTTCGACAAAAAATTTGAAAAGTGAAGGTTGGGGAAAGCCCTACAGCACGGCAAAGATTGCAGCAAGGAATAGGAAGATTTTGACGATAAGAGACTCTAGGATTTGTTACAAGGCTCTGATACCATGTTGAAATTCAAAATAATGTAGAATAAAGCAGCGTGATATTATTGATCTGAAAATGGTGTATAAATACCCTTGCATGAATCCTAGAATAGGAAAGAAAAAAAAAATATGAAAATGAAAGATATAATATCAAATATCCCAATAATCAATTCATATTAAATATTTAAAGATAAAGGAAAATAGGAAATGAAATAACTCCTAATCCAAGAAAGTAAATATAAAATAGAAAAAGAAATAACTCCTAATCCAAGGAAATAATTTATTCCTCATAACTTTTCACAGAAATAAATTATTTCCTAATATAACTTCTAACAATTATACCAAGAACTATGTGGTCACTCAGCATCAGCCTTTTATTATTTCATAAAATTTCATTGAGTCATCCCTAAGTTGTAAATTCCACCTCCAATTTCAATGTTATTTTTCTATTCTAGATATTTTATTGTTATTATTCACCATGTGGTCATTTTCAAACTTCTTGTTATTCCATTACAAGGTTGTGGCCAAATTTTGTCCCCTCTATAATAACCCAACACTAGCTACGAGATTCAGATACATTCAAAATCCCATCCACATACATTTTCCCCAATTTCATACAAGCCCTCCTCCCATGCCCTTTTATGTCTTCATATATCCACTTTTCATTTTTTTTCAAGTGAACTCTACAATAAAGACCATGTCCCAAAAACTTTGGTAAGTCACAAAAAAATTCTCACACAAATAAATTCTCACAAATGATTAGTGATATATGATTTAATACTCTAATATAACCACATTTTAGTAGCTAAAAGGTTTTTAATGATGTGCCTAAAATGGTCTAAAAGGTTACCAAAAAATAAATAGAAATAAATAAAATAAAAAATATAACATCCCTAATCGAATGTATAAAGAAGAAAATTTGCACAACTATGCTGATGAAAAAGGCTTGAAATATGAGAAGCAAGGAATTTGCCAAGTTATGCTAAAAATTAAGAAAACTGTATTGTATTTAGATGTGATGCATGGTTATAATTACTTTTTAGTAGCGTAAGGCATTTATGTATATTGATTGACTAGCATTAGAGAGCGCTCAGATGTTATATTTACAAACTCTTATTTCTCTTAGTGATTGGGATTGTATTAATCAAGTTCGTTGCAATATTGTCCCATGGGCGAAAGTGATAAAAAATTTACTTCATAACATTTATCATTCAATAAAAAATTGTTTACTGCTTTCATATCAAAGATTCATAATAAGCTAGAGTTCTTTGTCTTTCCATACTAGGCACTAGAAGTTAAATCTTTGAACAGGTAGAACTAACGACTTTTAAGGTGGTTTTCCAAGAAAAACAAAGCTTGGCCGCTTTATAAATCAAAGATTTCAAAATATAAATGACTTGCTGCTCTTTCAATATGCGATGTTAAGTTGTCAAAGACTATAACTTGGATATGGTTTATTAACATTCAAATAGTCATCTTGCACAACATTTGCCAGTTCGCTTGTGAATAGAGCTTGTAAATAGAGCCTAATTGATGCACAGCATTGCAAACTTTGTGATTTATCATGCAATCAATTCTCACAGATAACAAAGAAAACTATATAGGACTTCACATTAATACTTTCATATCATAAGCCAAATAATCATTTTACATAAATGGTGAGACTAAAAGTCATATTGCCTATTTACAAAATCAAGCTTAGCTTGCACATCCTTTGGAGACTTAAACAACATAATTTTCAAAACAAATATGAGATTCAGCTGTCTTCCCTTTTACGTTGGAGTAAGATCAAATGAGTCGAGCACCCTCATCTCCAGTGGTTAAAAAATGTTGTAAGTACCTTCATAAACTTCTTCCTAGTGGGTGAAAGAATAGATCTATACAACACCTATTATTGCATTGGATTAGGAAAGGTAGTGACTAAAACATATGATAATGTGAGTTCATAAAATTCTCGACCGACCATGTAATATTCAAATTATTTAAGGTTAAATGTTTCTCAACGAAGAACCATATTTTATGTAAAGCTCTACCCAAGGATTTTACCGTCTTAGAAGGACTTTACAAAGGTTTCCTATAAATGTGAACCCATGTAATTAATTATCCTATTCAAACATAAAATAAATCTTCAATTGATAATAGTCAATCGGCTCCGTAAAGCTTTACTTTTAATAATAACAATTTGAATTGGAGAGGACATATTTTCACTTGCATAGATGGATGCTGGTTAAATTATGATAATTCCCACAATTCTAACATCCTCAATTATCATATATCTTAATCAAATTAGCCAACTGAATCAATCGATCCAATCCAACCAAAATGATTATTATGAGCAATCACAAGCATCAAACAAAGTGACACATAGACATAATGGGAAGTGAAAGATTTTGAAGGGGTCAATTTTAAGTTTATCATAGCTATCAGAGAGCTACACACCCTATTAGGTCAATCTTATAACAAACGACGCATATAATTAGAAATTAAGAAATAAACAGGCTTAGCCATACTTGAAATAATATATTGTGACAATCAAACTAAATACAAGGTCAAAGAGCATGTGTCACATTCTTACAGACATAAATTTTTTTGAAATAATTGTACGGATACACTTGATATCGCATTAAGTTTTTATAAATATTATTTTTAAATTTGACTACCTCGATAAATAAATATGAATGGTGTTAAGTGATTGAAAACATGTATTATGAAGGGTAATTTTAATATATTCTATTCTATTTAATATTTAACTGTGGTATTATTTTAGTGCTTTACGACAAGAATGCATTAGAATAGGAATACTTGGAGGATGGCATAAAGTGAGCATAACACCAGCATAGCTCCATGGCACCACTTTGACCGCGCTCCAACATTGGACTCAATGCCCCAGCAAGCACTCGGAGGAACATTTTCACCAAGGAACCCGAGAGCATGACACCACGACGTCGCCTTTTCGACACCCTAGGTGTGCGAGACTATAGAGCACCACTTAGTGCTGAATGTGACTTCAGCACGTAGTACCAACACCATAGTGCCAAGAATGTGGCAGCTCCATTCAACACCTGAGAGTGATGCCTTCTTGGGGGAGTTCTGAGGTTCTGTGAGTGTGGGTGTGTGTTAGGAGGTAAAAGAGTGAAAGGGAGGCATTATAAACGAGCATTTGGAAGGATCTGGGCAAAGAAACAAGGAGATTTCAATAGAAGGTATTGGGGGTGCTACTTTTCTTTCTTTTGTGTACTTGTGTTTAGATTTAAATGTTTTTCAAATGTTGGCTGTAATCATGTTATGTAACTAAGTTCGGGAACTCATTGGACCACTGATTGGTGCTTAGATTCTCATCTATCCAAAGTTTTTGTTGAAATAAATTGAGATATATTGATGTGTTATTTTCGTGGGCTGAATATAATTTTGAGTTGACCAATCGATATGTTAAAATTTATTGTGATCCAAAAATTTCAGAAGAAAACTAATGATAGAACTAATTTAACACATATTTCTTTAATAGAATAAGAATATTGCTAATAGGGAAGTGCAATCATTTGGGAAATATTGAATGATGTGAGTTTTTGCATGATTTAGGGTTGGCACTAAATTGTAATACGAAAGTGTGGTACTTCATAAGATCTCAAGAGCGAATAAAAAATTAGTTTATTCTCGATTGTCGACTGCATTAGAAACTCGTGGAGTAGATCTAAACCTAAGCACATCACTACTTAAGGAAGTTTTCCATAAAAAACCAAAAACATTTTAATTCTTGTAGATTTAGGATTTTTAAACTCACTTTGAAATTATTATCAATGGATAAAATGAGTAAGCTCATAGACTAATAACTGACTTAACTTGATAAATAACTTAGTTCTCTAGGAGATCGATAATTGAACTCATAATTCAAACTTGATTGACATGCGCACTTGCGTGAAGCATGTGTGTTGTTATATCATGAATCATATGGATAAATGTTTGCTCTAAAGCACAAAAAATCAATTATTTCTTCTGTTTTTGGAGATATTTTTGTCAAAGGTACGTATTAGATGAACTTTTTGAGGGAAATGCTATTATTTAAAATAGTCAACAAAACTAACCCTACAAATATGACACACTCTAAGGTTAAAATAAGATATTTCAAGTTAAAAAATGAACGAAATGAGCAAACAAAAATTATAAAAGTACAAGTCTTTTCTATTAATATCTAAAGACTTAACTGGCATTGTGCATATTTATAATTGAACATTGAACGTGTTTTTAAAAAAGTTTAGTAAGATTTCCTCTCATAGTATTATGTCAGTTATTATTCATGAACGACCAGTGTATAAGGATTACATATAATGCATAAGAAAAATCTAAGTTCTATTTTAAATTCTCATATCCAATTCATAATTAGCATAACATATTAGACTAATTTCATTAATATTTATATTCTTTTCTAAAATTAATTATCTTACTAAGCTTCTAAGCTTATTAAATATCACTTTTGATATAACCTTAGAGTTAAGACAAGGTTGAGCTAGAGTAAGGATCATCTAAAATCAACTACCTTGCGCTTTGATTTATAATTGCAATACAAGATATAAACCATGTTAAGCATGTGTGAAATGCAACTTCGGTATTGTGAAAAAGATCTCTATCTTTATTAGATCTATAACTGAATGAATAAAATATTTTGGAATATTAGACTCAATTCATTTGTTTGAATCATTAGATCAATGAGATATAAAAATAATATTTTGTGTTATTTGTTTGTTCAATAGATTAACTTCACTACTCCCTTTATTTTAAAGGGCAGAATTCAAAAATAAGTGTTAAAGATAAATTCAGTGAAATGAACCATTCCCGTCTCTGTTACACTTACTTTGACCATTAAGAAGCTTGGCAAAACCCACCTTAAAAAATGATCATCACTGTACATCAAATACCATAAAGGGTCAAACACTTGGTGCACGAAGTCTCTTCCACCTTTTCTTTCCCTTATCATCGTGAGAATTCCACCGATGAGAGAGCGAAAAAGAAGAATGAGGAAAACATAACACCAAATAAATTTAAAGAGATGAGATGCTTTGGCAAACATTAAAAAAAATGGGCAATTACATATAGACCATCCAATACAATGCTATTTATAACACAACCATCCTCTTTCATCCATGTTTCAAATTCTCTCTCAAATATCAAAATTCATGGTAAAACACCGAGCCATATTTTCATTTTTATTAAATTATCAATAGTTTGATGGTGGCACGCATAAATACTTCAGTTTGGTACTTCAAAAAATTCACCTTGTGCTTAATTTGTAAAGAGCAATGTTTCGAGTGATCTATATGTAATTATCTCTAAGAAAGTTGTCAAAATAGCAAAGTATTGTCTTAAAGAAATTTCGATTAAAATATTTCATCTATATTATTATTTATTTATCTTATTTCAAGAACTTTATACAATAAACACTATGGTACCTACTTTTGTGGCCACTGAAAGGCTAACATAGATGCAATGTTAATGTACGAGCTTCAGAATGTGTGAGTAGATCGAATCTTAAGTTTGAAAATAGGATTGAGGCAAAACGCAAAAGTAGATAAATTGCATTTTCTGAAGCATCAATATTAATGAGGAAAGAAGCGACAATTTTTGGAAATTTTCTCTCAAAAATTTACAGCCCTTGCCAACACAAAAAGGCGATCCTCAGCAACCTATGCTTAATAGTGCATGAGGAAGAAATGTTCACGACAACTGCCACGCCCTCCGATGCAAAGTATCCAACGAAGCGCGACGTGGGAATCCCATTCGTGACACTGGACGACACCGGTGTCTCCCGCTTTGGACCTGACGCAAGCGTCTCAGCTTTTGGATCGAACGGGAGACCTCTAGACTGGTTGGGATTGGTTTGGATCAATAAGTTGTGCGACGGCCGACCTTCCTAACGAAGGATTATCGCCTCCTTATGAGAGGGACACCACTCCTTAGTTATCCTAGGTCTATCTATGTTTTTTTTTCTTATTTTGGGTGGTCAATTTTTGTTGTGTTTATGTTCAGGACAGTTGTCGACGCCCCTTGTTTCCCCTTTTAGGACTGAATCCAAGGGCGAGTGGTGCTCAAGTTGTATCTCGTTCTAAGGTGATGATTAGCTTCAAATGATCAAATTGTGCTCCGGTTATTTCTCGCTCATGAGACGGTGATTTATCCTTACCCAAATCCTCTATACCCCACCCACTACTGCATCCCCGGGACAACGCTCATTTTCCTGTCCCGCAAGCCCGCGTATTCCCCATCATTGTTGCCATCATTCCCCCTCACTGTCTCCATCTCGAACAGTCGTTCCTGACTGTTTATTTTTTGTTCTAGCGGCCCAAACCTATTTAGTGTCGCTTTACTGATGTCCAACCCCTCGTCTTTGCTATCAATGCCCAAAACAGCCTGCCATCTCGTTGTTCCGACAATTATTCGCCTCCCTTTGTTGCCACCATCGCCCCCTTGCAGCCGCCCCCACCATAAACCCTTCCAACCCGCTAACCGACCACCACCTTTGTGGGATACAGATCTAGTTGAATGTTGTTTATGTTGTTTTTTCCGTTTCCTTACGTTGGTTGTAATCTCATATTGGCTTTTTCAGCAAAAATATTTGTTTACATATTGTTGTTTGGGTAACTTCGATATCATTTGATATTACAGCTAGTCGAACCCTAATCCTATCCTAGAGTTTCTAGCATCAACCAGTACCTAACCCTACATCCAAATAAAATCCTTCCCTTTACTAATATTTCAAACTAACAACCCAAAAATTTTCTTTCTCACCCTACATCATCCCTATACACCCTCTTTCATCTACCCAAACCCCCATCACGCCACCATAGAGACAATTACCAAAGACCTAATCAGGAGAAAATGACACAATGACGCTTATAAAAAATTTGTAAAGAGATGTTTAGGAAGTCGATCAAAAACTTCCATGGAAGGGGTGTAGCAGAAAATTCGCCAAACGCAACAGAGGATTGCTGCCTTCAAGAGGAGACAATCCAAAAGGGTAACTCATAACCCCCATAGCGACTTGTCAGATCGAATGAATGCAGTGAGTCTCTTCTATCAGGCAGATTCAAGAAATGAAGGACTACTTAAAGATTTGGCATGAAATATCAGAGAACACAAGATTTGAAGTAAATGTGGATTTGACATATATTTACGGTCACTTGAATCCGAACGAGTTCATCGAGTGGCTCTAGACAGTGGGGCATGGGCATGCCTTTGAGTACAGGATGTCCCACCGGACAGAATGAAACTAGCCATCAGCAAGTTAAAAAAGAGAGCATCTTAGTATTGGGAGAGAATGAAGATTCTTCTACTGCGAAAAGGGAATAAGAAAGTTGTTACATGGTCTACGATGAAATGAGAGATGCAGCGACATTACCCATAAGCTCTTTAGAGGCAAGATATTCAAATCCTAGCTTCAAAAGTAGTAAGACAACATCATTGGAGGACCTCTACATCTTATATAAAATGTTCAACATCAAGATAAAGCAACCCGAGTACACCTCGAGGAACATCCAAACCGACCCCACTTAAGCAGAAACTAGTTCATAATGGAGAACCGATGAAGCTAACCAGCATTCCCAAATCTATCCCCGCCTGGAAGTGCATCAAGTGTCACGATTTCAAGTACAGTGCAACGGTTGCCCAAACAAGTGTATGGTCTATTTTAGTGATCAAGGAGAAGTTAAATAAATGAATAATGACACAGTAGACACACAAGAAATTGAGGACACAAACGAGGAGAATCAGATTCTCATTGATGAGGGAGAAAAGCACATAGTTCAAGCTAAGCACATGAAAAATACTCTAATAGAATTAACATTAGTAGTCTAATACGGTCCTAAGTTCAAGGAACCGACACCAGACACATGCAACCCCACATAAGATAATTTTGAACTTAGTCTAACCTACAAGTTAACACTATTGAGGGAGACCCAACATGTCAAAAATGATACCCTTTTGTGCCACTTGAAGACTATATTGAGTCATTTATGCAGTGAAATCAGTTCAGCAGTGTATCGACCAAAAGATAATCAGATAGAATGGATAAACCATAGTGATGGATATCGCCTTAGAATCTTTGGAGAAAGAACATCCTACAATGGGATTCAGGTCATACTAGAAAAAAGATATCTCTCTTGAGTGATTGTCATAGAGAATTGCCCAATCTGCCATAGATTTCGTCCTATAGTTGATCCCTCATTACATATTTGGTTACCAGATACACTCGAGCAAGTATGAGGAGTGGAAGAAACCAATTACATAATTGATGGCACGAGACTTGGTTCGTGAGAATATACACCCATGTGCAGTTCTAGCTCTAATTGTGTCAAATAATGATAGATATTATTCTATCAGGATATACTTTTGAATAACAACGTTTACATGAATAAATTGCAACATTTCTATCACCTTCAACGAGGTCGACTAAATCCATGTGATAAGACAATAAATGCTCCGACGAATGAGCTCCAAACTTCGTTAACCACGGGAGACTTACGTGGGACCTCCAACGGAGCGCAACGTGAGAATCCCATCAGCGACACTGGACGGTGATTCCCGCTTTGGATCGGATGCAAGCATCTCAACTTCTAGACCGGACTCAAGGCCTCCAGGCCGGTTGGGATAGGTTCATAATAATAACCAGAGCAATGGTTGACCTTACTTGTGGGGGTTTACCACTTCCTCGTGAGAGGGGGTCCTCTTCTTAATTAACCGAGGTCTATATATTATTTTTGTCGTATTTTGGGTCGGTTTTTGTTGTGTTTATGTTCAGGGCAGTTTTTGGCGTCACTGTTTCTCCTTTTAGGGTTGCACGCAAAGGAAAACAATGCTTTGGTTATATAAGGGGGTAGCTTCCAAGGGTTAAGTTGCTCTGGCTGCATTATCACACCTGAGGTGGTGATTTACACTTCCCCAACTTCTCTGCATCCCTCCTGATTTACTGCCATACATTCCTTTTTATTGCAGGTCGCACCGACAGCAACCCTTTTGTTGTTATTCCTGCAGTCCTCGCTATCCAGCTATCCTTCATGTTGTCACAACCCCGGGACAACCCTCCTTTTGGTGTCCCACAGTACCACACATTCACCAAAGGGTTTTAATGCATTGCAACCAAAGCAACAGGGACATTTCATTTTGTTAAAATGTGAGCTGAGTGCTCCTTTATGTGAACAGGATACTTTATATCAACTATGAGTGAAATTACATCCGTCTTTCAGTCAACGTCATTCCATTCAATCATTCAACTAGTATATTAGCGTCATCATATAAATATACCTAAGAAATAGGTTCAAATCAAATGTACCTACCAGCAATGATTTGATAAGCTTTCACCTTGAAAAGTTCACTCAATAATGTTTCATTATTGTTGTGGAAGCTTAAGTCACACATTCTAAGGGTTTAATAAGCTATTAAATAACATTCTCAATATGGCATTAATTATCCCCATAAAGAATCATTTCTTCAGCAACCTCAGTGATCAAAGTTGAATGCTATTGACATTTCCTCCATTGAAATATGAAATATTATTTCATCAAATTAAACTAATCTTCTAATGATGAATTCATATATCGAATCATTGACAACTAGATGGAAACAATAATATCTGTGGCTTTAAATGAGGATTTTCTTTGGGAACTCAAAATATAATTGACCTTAGGAACTAGTTCTTATGGAAAACTCAAACCTCAGCACAAAAAAATATTGTTGTTAATTCTTCATACAATTTAGGAGAAATCTTTAAAAAAAATTTATAAATATTTCTCTTCAACTAAACCTACAAGGAGTTTATTTCATGATTTTTTATATAGTCGATCATCACCAGTGAATGCTATTACAAAGCCCAGAAGAATGTTAAAAGCACAGCTTTCACAAAGAAAACAATATATTATCATTTCATTAGAACGTACAAGAGAATAAACTGAAACTAAGTCATAATAAGCCAACAATAAAATAAATGAAAATTTGATTAAGATGAAAATAAACTAAAAAAACAACATACTACATAGTCTACATGAGATCCTAACCAATAGAAGGAAATACAAGAGATACCTGTCCATTGAGATCATGCTCCTCACTCTTGCTGACCAACAAGGAAAGGCAATGAACTAATCCACCAAGCGCATTCCTGAGGTTGGTCTTTTCTTGTAGATAGATTGGATGATTTCTGAGAATATCAATATAGTTGTCAAGAACCTATCAGAAATAAAATAAAACTCATTATTAAAAGAAACGACACAGCCGGCAATAATAACGTAGCTAAACAGCAATCAAAGCACTAAAACCAACAAAATGGTGTAGTTCAAACAATTTATGACGACCAATTGTTTCCAAATTTATTCAATTAGCCAAAAAAAAGACATCCAACTTCTATAAGAGTGATTTTAGCATAGAAGTCAAGAACAAGAAAGATACAACAAAATCATTACTCACTAGTAAAAATTAAGATTATATTATGCAAACTATGCAATCCAACCTAGAAAATTAAAAACAAAATTAAAAATAACATGTAAATACATTCAGAAAATGAAAAATAAAAAAATTGTGTAAATACAACTTAGAATGTTAAATCCCCAATAAGCCCGCACAAACATCTTCACTAACCTACAAGGCTCTAAAAGTGGAGAACATCTTTTAATGCAAAATATATCAGTTAATTACAAAAAAAAAAAAAAAAAAAAAAAGAGTTCATCCAAGGCAATTACCAAAAAGTAACAGAGCATAAAAAAACTACAACACGACGGAAAAGATGTAAAGATTTCATTTGGGTCGTCTGGCATGAAGCATGGAATAAATAGAGGAGAACCAATAGATTTGATTGACAGTTTGGAAATGTCGTAAGTCAAGTTGATATCTTATCCTATAAAACTAATAATTAAAATCAAGATCAATGTCAACTTTGAAGAGTGAAATTTAAAAAAAAATTAAAAATTTAAGAACTTTGAGAAATAAAGCAACAGCATGTCCCACATAATACAAAGAAATGGTATTAATGACGTAATAATTTGATTGTTTCAGAGAATCAAGCCAGCATGCATTGGAAGCCAGGACACCTATAAACATTACAATCCGATTTGTACAAGTATCAAACCAACATACGATGCTAAAAAGCACTTGTATACGAACCTGACCAGTATATATGGTAAAGGAAGAGGGATAGTTCAGAACAATGAGTTTGAAGAACTTAAATGCCGTCAGACGGATATCAACTGCAATATGTGTCATCGCGTTGAATACATAAGCCATTAACAAAGAGATTAAAGGCCCGGTTGCATCCTGAAAAAAAAAAAAAAAAACCTGGTAAACAATAAAAACGAATGAAAGAAAAAAATGAGAGCAAAGCTTTATCCTAAACAGACACAAATAATGTCAGTCAAAGTGCAAAATTGCAAATAGCAATGAATGGCAAACGAAATATTTTAATAGCTTTTGAAAATTATTATTCCAAGCCTAACTCAAAGACTTGAGAAAAATAAGTTCCCAAAGATAAAAATTAGTAATCAGGTGGACTAATTATTGTACAAATACAAGAAACACTAAAAAAAAACCAGCTCCACAAATGCATAAGCAGTTTCATTTTTATCTGAAACTCTCAATGCACTAATATAACATTGTAGCCACCTAAATACCTATATTGCTGACAAAATATGAAGAATTTTGCAAAGCATCCAAAAAGAAGAAATAGATTTTCTTTGTTAATTCATAAACCATTAGTTCAATAAATGGTTAATCATGCTAAATAGAAAAAACTACGATGAAGTAGTATGAAAGATGGAAGAAACACCAATATGATTAGGAACCAACGAAAATTTGTAAGCATCACAGTTCAAAACAACATACCAAAAAACACATTATAAATCTAGCTAATTACGTCATAGGACCATAAATAAATATAGCATGGATGTGGATGACAAATGAAGAAAAATTAAAAATTAAATAATTACCTGTTTCAGGGAAGGAAAGATAACTGTCTTTAAGATTTGATGCAATGTTTCACGAACCATTTTGTCATTGTCAAAAACCCGCTCCCTTAGCTTCTCTATCAGGGCAAGCTTGTGAAGTTTAAACTCTGGCGGATGTTTTGACACGAAATCTTTAATACCTATTAAAGCAGCTGATAAAAAAGCAAGAGAAAAAGAATAAAAACCACATGAAAGCTTGTCAAAACAATAAAAACCACAACTGCACATCATACTTCCCAGGTAGCCACATATAAACATGTGTAATCATGAAGTGAATTACATTGATCACATAAACAAATCAGATTTCAATAAAGTTTGAAGTAAAAAGAAAAAGAGTTAGTAAATAAAATCAATCCCTTATCTATGCCACATCCACCTCATTTTATATGATTTCAAAAGCTTGATCTCGAGTATAAATAAAACGTGGAAATAGAAATTGCCAAATTTTCCATCTTCAACACTCCTCTAAGGCCTAAGATTTCCATCATCAGCATCCAAAAGATCAACTTACTCTTCCCACAAAACAATACACATGCTTGAAGTATTCAAGGCGCTGATATCAACCAAAGCATATCAGCGAGCAGATTTCTCTCAACAAAAAGTTTCAATTAGTGAAAATTATCAATATAATCATTAGAATATTCAAACAATTTGTTGTTGTCTTTATGAATCCTCCTAAAATATTTAATGCCCAATTTCAACTTGAGTGTTTAACCTATTATGTACAAGTCTTCATTCATTTGTAGTCGTTAAACTCTAGTTTGTCTATTTTTCTTCTAAGTTATTTCATAAAAATTCTATCCTCTTGCATTATTTGTACATCTACCTTAATTTTATCTTAAAAGTAATATGGTTAATGAATGTTATTCAAATCATCACTCTAATGTAACAACATCACATTCTACCCTTAAATTTACTAGACATCCATCTCAAGATTCTCATTTCTAATTATCGGCTTGATTACCATTTCCGGTGACTTCCTCAACATTTATCCCTCAAATCAATGTAGAATCATAATCATCACTATCCTTATTATAGCTATTACGTTGGTTTATGAATCTTCTTCTCCATAAATAAATCAGGTTCCCATTGTTGACAAATTTTTATTCCAATGTTTGCCTAAAATTTCCAAATAACAAAGAGTGAGAACTTTTGTACCAAGTGATTACAATATATCTTAAAAGATTTTTCTATTCAAAACTTTTGTAATCAATAAATCATAATTATTGCAGTTCTTTCTTTTCATTTCCTTGTGTGCCCCGACCCTCCCCTTTCCCCATTTTGTACTAATTTTTGTCGTAAAAATTTCATTTAAAGTTTAAGCAAATTTCAATCATTTATATTCAATCAATTTGCTTTTATTCTAAGGGCTAGATGTGATATAAAACCTAACAAAGAAAGTTACATCTTTGAGAAGGGTCTAATCTGTTGATCCCTTTGTAAAGCTAATGATGATCTAAATCCTTCTTCTCATTTAACTTGCTAATCCTTCTTTGTTAGGAGCTATACCAATAAAAGGTTGAAACATTCAAGACAGAGATTAGGATAGAAAATTAGCATCAACACGTCATCACTTGATTTAGTTGTTTAGAGGTCAAAATTTCCTATCTCTGCATAGTTTTCTATAATGGTTTTTTTTAAGCATTAATTTTGGCGACTTGAAATTAAAATTTTTGGCTCTACTCCCATGTGTGCATGGAATGGTGACAAAACATTATGTTTTTGCAATCAATATGCTTAATCTTTGACTGATTTCTCTCAATCTCACTCTCTTATAGGATTCAGTTGATCTCCAAGGGTTTGAGTGATTACAAAATTAAAGGATTAACAAAAAAATAAGGAATCTAAATAGTGTCAAATAGTTTTTGGATGAATTAAAGAATAAAGGGGTTCTAATCCCTGGATCCATTAATCCAAGTTGAAACCAATCTTCATTGTTTTGATTGAAGGATATTGAATAAGGTTAAATAAAACACCATTGATTTAAAATGTGCAGCCATATATTTGGTCTTTTCAGTTTTTCTTGCATAACCTTTCACTAAAAATCAGAGCATCCAAACACTAATCCTCCTTGATATCCACACAAAGGTTTACAATACAAGAAGAACAAAAAAAATCAAAATTAAGCTTTTAACAAAACTGTGACATGATTACCTCTCCGTATCTTAGCATTGTGATGCGATGTCTGCTGAAGGAGCTCTCTCAAAGTCAAACCCTTATTGTTAACAGCCAAACTTGTTTTATCAGTAGCAACGCTCTGCTCCGGAAGAATAATTGCTGTTCATGCCCACGCAAAGGAAATGAGTAGGAACCTCGCTATCAAAAAATTATATAATATGTCAAATTGCAGAACTTCAAAATTCGCGACACAGTGTACCTTTGGATTTAATGCTTGTATCCGTGAAGTTCTTAGGAGGAGGCAATTTCCTCCCTATTTTACGTTTTATTTTCTAACATAAATTAACAATTAGCAAGAAACTGCATTTAAAAAGATTGAAATACAGAGAAATTGGGAGGAAAAAGAAACAAACTTTGAAGTCCAGACCACGCTTAGGCTTCTTGGAGACACTTGGCTTCGTCTTTCCCATGATTCTACTAAGGAGTAAATTTAGGGGCTGTTCGGTAGCAGCATTTGAGCAGAAAGTTAAGCAGGATTTAACCTAAATCCTGCCAAACTGCAAAAATGACAACTTTAAGGGCCTGCTGGTAACGGATTTAGAGCAGGATTTAACCTAAATCTTGCCAGACGGTCATTTTGGACAAAATAAAGCCTCGGAGTTCATAAACCCGGATTTCACGGATTCGACCTTAAATCCCGGATTTAATAAATCTCATGAATTGGTGGATTTAGTAAAACCGGGACGAGCGCTTCGCGCGAAAAAGAAGTCGTTAAGTCACGTTCCTCGATGGTTTTGGGTAGGAGAGGAGCGGAAGGAGGAGAAAAATGGGAGTTTCGGTTCGCTGTAAACCGCGATTCCTTCGTTGCGTTCCCGGCAGCTCTTATTGCGACTGTATCGCGAGGGTTTCGTCACGAAGAAGATGGTTTGGGACGAAGCATTGAGGGAATTTTTATTCGGTCCGGATCCGGTAGTCATTAAAAATGCGTCACGTGGATTTTTGGATCTCATCATGGCACGTTTGAAAAAAAGGTTTTTTATCTCAGTCTCGCTGGCCCGAGCCGACCGGAAGCAGAATTTGTCGAAATTTTTGTCGCTTTATTTTCACTCCAAATCATAAAGGCATTTTTTGTCTCCATTATATTTAGGATGCCGAGCATTTAGGGTTTTTGTCGACCTACGCTTATCGTGAGCTGCAGAATTCGAAATTTGATTTTTGGAGGGACGACGCAAGTAATGAGTTGGATTTTTTATTCTTTGAGGTCTTGAGATTCTTGGATGAGGGTAGACGAGTGAAGATGGATTTTGAAGATGATTATATAAATTATTGTTTACGTTCGCATTCGTAAAATTTAGGTTTTATTGTCTTATAAGTTCGTTTTATTTAGAGAATTTTGTTTTTGGTATTATTAGAGTTTTATTTAAGTTGTAATTCGGTATTATTCGAAGTAACATCTGAAAGCGACATCGTAAAAGTTTTCTACGGTTTTAATTTAATGTAGGAGTTAGCAATGTTTTGGTTTGATTTTAATAACATTTCGATTCGTATTACGGATTATATTTACGTTCTGCTTTGTAACATCTAGGTTTTATTTTCTTATAATATTTGTTTTATCACGGAGTTATGTTTTCTACAAAAAAATACGATTTATAAAACACTTATAATATTTCTCAAATACAACTATGTGCTGAAGAAATAGGACTTTAAACGTGTTGTATTGTAGTTTATTTTGCTTCGTGCGGTATATTGGATGATTTTTTACCGTGTTTATGACGGTTTATTCCAAATTACTCGACGAGGTTTAACGATCAAATCGGGAAATGCTCTAAGAGTGTTTTTTCAGGTTTATTACGTCATCGTGAAAATGCTTTATTACGGTTTATTTAAAAATCAAATATTGTCATTAACGTAGTATGAAGGCAAAAATACAACTCTAGAATAAAAAGACAATAATACAAAAATATAACAAAAATAAAATTGAACGGTGCGGAAAATACAACTCGAAAATACAAGAATACATCAACGATGCAATCGGAGATATCTAATACGTCCATCTTTACGATTTAACTTTATTGTATTTTAACAATATCTATGTTGTTTTACGGTCGTATTCGGTAACGTTCCGCTCGAGTTGTTGGAATAAAACGCGGAATATTCTAATACGACCAGTGCGGTAGTATTAGAGATATTCCGCACTCCTATACAATACAACGGTTCGACTTAACTACATTGTATTTGAACGATACTTATGTTATTTTAGGGTTGTATTTAGTGATGTGACGCCGAGTGGTATTTTTTTTAGTTGTATCAACGGCGATATAGTCGGAACTCAACACAGTTAAATCGTAGATGGATGTATCATAGATCTCTACTTGCATTGTGGAAATATCATGGTATTTTTTTAGTTGTATCAGTAAACAGTTTCGAATAAATAGTCAGCGTATTCGGTGTTGTTTTGTTAATGAAAAAAGTTATATATTTATGTAATACTTAAAAGTTTATATTAGAGAAAATAATAATTTCAAAAAATTGCATTATTATCAAAATTTTAATATTACTAATTGCATAATTTTAATACAGGTTAATAAACTCTAAAAACAATAGGAATATCACTCAGATACAGACCATGATCGGGCATAAGTGGAGTAAAAGCGGTTGTATTCGAATATTCCTTGTTTTATTCACTGAACAAAACGAGGTTGTATTGGAATATTCCGCGTTTTACTACAACTCGTTGGAATACGACGACTATACGACGGAGATATAATTTGAATACAACGAGTTAAATACTCCGATTCGATCTTGTTTTGTAATCGAGAAAAGTTATATACTTATGTAATACGTAAAAGTTTATATTAAAGAAAATAATAATTACAAATAATTGCATAATTATAAAAAATTTAATATTACTTATCTGCGTAAATTTAAAAAAAAATAATACGCGCTAAAAACTATGGAATATTACTTAGATACAACCACGCTCGGGCATGGGTGGAGTTAAAGCGGTTGTATTGGAATATTCCTTATTTTATTCCGAAAAACGCCGGTTCTCTTTGAATATTCGATTTTTAATCCAACTCGTCGGAATACGACCAAAATCCAACGGAGATAAAAGCGGAGCACATCGGTGTTAAATACGCGAAATCGGTATTGTTTTGTTAATGAAAAAAGTTATATACTTCGGTAATCTTTTATATACGCGTATTGAATAAAAACGAGAACATGTAAAAGATGTAGAATAAAAGATCCATAAAAGCTGTATTTTTATATGAAATATTTATAATAATTGATTTTTTATTAATTATACTAATTTCAATAAAGAAAAACAGTACATTTTTTATGCTTATTCTATATATATATATATATATATATATATATATATATATATATATATATATATAATAATGTAAGGATGTAGTTATAAATATTTAATATTTTTATTAAAAAATTATAATTCTGATATTATTAAAACTTTATTTATATGAAAATTTTCCAACCAACCCCTTTGGATTTTGGTCGTATTCCGACGAGCTGGATTAAAAATCGGAATATTCCAATACAACCTAGGCGTTTTTCATGAATAATACGAAGAATATTCCGATACAACCGCTTTAGCTCCAATCATGCCGAGCGCGATTGTATCCAAGTAATATTTCGATCGTTTTTAGAGTGTATTTGATGATATTAAATTTACGCAGTTGTAATATTAAAATTTTCATAATTATGCAATTGTTTGTAATTATTATTTTCTTTAATATAAACTTTTACGTATTACATAAGTATATAACTTTTCTCGATTACAAAAAAGAATGAATTGGAGTATCTAATACTGTTGTATTGCGATTATATCGCCGTTAGATTACGGTCGTATTCGTTCGAGTTGGTGGTTATTGGAATATAGTACTGCTATAAAACTCTTGTAATATTTCTTAAATACGACGGCATAGAAGAAGTGCGGATGTTAAGCTCGGGTGTTTTGGAATATTTCGTGTTTTTCAAGAAGAACTATGGTAAAAAATATTTTTTTAAATTGTCTTGCCCTTTTGAAATTCGGCGCCGATGCCAGGAAATACAATCTGGAAACGAAACGTCTCGTCGAGTACTTTTCCGGAGGAATACTACGCACCACTTTTTACCGGTCCAAAATTAAAATTTCTAGGGTTTACGAGTATTTCGTTCTCTAGTCGAGTAGAGAAGAACGTTATCCGAGCTTCTCGAATTTACGTCGATGGAAGCGAGAGAACACGACATGGAATCGGAAGATATGATGGAAACGAGAGGTTCGAGCTGAATGAGGAGCAACAATACGATCGACTACGCAGAAGACCAAATACAAGAAAAAGAATAAGGGGACTGGCATCAAAATGGTCACCGGCGACAGTTCGTCGAGGTACTACTCGTAATCTACCTTCGTATTTTTATTAGAAGATAGCATTATTATACTTAAACTCCAAACAATACTGAAGTACAAGCCGAATATCTGTAATATGATCCGAATACGACCCAAATAAAATCGAGAAACTTCCAGTGTGTAACCTAACCGCAAGCCAAAACATCTAAACACAATAATATTCATATAAACAATAAATATTACGAAAATAAAACTGAGTGTAGAAATAAAATTGAAATAAAATAAAAAAACAACTAGAATAAAACTCGAAAAACTCTTAAAACTACAATAATACAACTAAGGCTTTTATTATTTTTTTTTTGTTCTACAGGTTTCTTAACTCGAGAAACATGAAGCTTATAGATGTCGGTCGTCCATCGTGAGGGAGTTACTTGATGTGGTCGAGCTGCGAGTCTACGAAGCTGTCATGAGTAATCTCAGTCGACTGAATATTCGCCAGTTCTTTGATTTGCCTCCGTATCCCCAGGACAATATTCTCACTCTGCAAATACTACAGTGTTGGAGGCATGACAAAATGTTGTTCAAATTAGGTGGGAAAGAGCTTAGATTGCTGCCTGATGAAATTGCACTTTTGATTGGGATGCCAAACAGAGGACCAATGCCGAAGTGGAAGCTACGTCCATCGGCGACAATGAATGCTTGTTAACATAAAGGACGGAATATTAGTGTATGCGAGAGGGGATACTTCGATCCCATTTGAGAACCTCTACATAAAATATCCATTGTCAAACTTATTTTTTCCATCATGTAATTTCGGTTTTCCTTCGGACCTTGATGCCTACGGTGATAATTTAGAGTCATTCTCCTCATACAAGCGGCTCGCGGCTCTCCGCGAATATCTTATAGAGCGGATCAACGCGATTTGCCATTAAAATTAGGCTGAATCGCTCAATTGGCTACATAAATGGGTTTCGTTTTTGTTAACGGTTAGTATCTTATTTAATCATTCTATTTACTTTATTGATTGATCGGTAATGGTAATGTTACATTGATTCCACGCAGCTTTGGTTTTTGAGCACACTTCTCCGAAGTGCCTCCCGCAGACTCCCAATGCTTTGGACCAAGAATGTTGCGGTGGCCAAGGTACCTTAAGTGGAACGCGTCACAGCCGACCTATTCTTCGAGCGGTTAAACACCGAAATAGATGAGTCACTCCCGACTTTCTAACCAAGTACTAGCTGTGTAATGGTTAATAAAACATTTCATACCTTGTTGAAACCGTATTTAGGTGCAAGACAAATTCGGTGATGTTACTCGTCGATGAACTTATGTGGATTGCCAACCCGGACGAGGGCCTTCCAAACCCAGTCCAAGTTCAACAAACTGAACTTCTATCCCCCTCTTCACCTTCATCCTAGTAATATTACCATCGTTTTTAGAGTGTACTATCTAGTATTAGAATTACGCAATTCGTAACTTTTAAGTATTACGTTAGTGTATAAATCGTTTCGAATTACAAAAGAAGATCGAACATGTTGGACTTCTCCTTCAAAACCGTTTGCTGAATACAACTCAAAAAATTCCCTGATATATCCAAGATCCAACTGAGATCAATGATAAATCGACGTGCGATTTTTCTGTGGTGTATTGGGATTATATCTCCGTTGTATTACGGTCGTAGTGCTTGACGAGTTGGAGTAAAACGCGGAATATTCCAATACAACCGGCGTTGTTCGGGAATAAAACAAGGAATATTCCAATACAACCGCTTTACCTCCGATCATGAACGAGCGTGGTTGTATCCCAGTAATATTCCCATCGTTTCGAGAGTGTACTTATATGGTATTAGAATTACCCGATTCGTAATATTAAAATTTTGATAATTATGCAATTTTATCTAAATATTATTTCCCTTATTGTAAACTTTTAAGTATTACGTTAGTGCATAAATCGTTTCAATTATAAAAGAAGACTGGATATGTTGGACTGATCCTTCGAAACAGTTTGTTGAATACAACTCGAAAAAATCCACGATATATCCACGATCCAATCGAGAGCAATGATAAATCGTTGTGCGAGTGATCTACGGTGTATTGGGATGATATCGGCGTTGTATTCGGGTCGTAGTGCGGACGAGTTGGAGTAAAACGCGGAATATTCCAATACAACCGGCGTTGTCCACGAATAAAACAAGGAATATTCCAATACGACGGCTTTCTACCCGATCATGCCTCAGCGCGGTTGTATCTAAGTAATATTCCGATCGTTTTTAGAGTGTATTATATGTTATTAAATTTAAGCTGATTGTGATTTTAAAATTTTAATAATTGTGCAATTTTATCTAAAAATTATTTCCTTGATTATAAACTTTTAAGTATTACGTAAGTATGTAAATTTTTTTCAATTACAAAAAAGATCGAACACGTTGGATCGTTTCTTCGAAACAGTTGCCGAATACAGCTCAAAAAATTCCCTGATATATTTCACAATGTAAATGGAGATCAATGATAGATCGATGTGCGAGTTATCTCTGCTGTATTGGGATGATATCGGCGTTGTATTCGGGTCGTAGTGCTGACGAGTTGGAGTAAAACGCGGAATATTCCAATACAACCGGCGTTGTCCACGAATAAAACAAGGAATATTCCAATTCAACGGCTTTCGACCCAATCATGCCTCAGCGCGGTTGTATTTAAGTAAGATTACAGTGGTTTTTCGACTGTATTATCTGTGATTAATACAATGATGCAACGAATTGGGGATAAAAAACACAACTTAAAGGGTAAAACACAAGGAGACCAAAAAAGGTAACTCAATAAATCAACCATAAGCAATCGTTCGTCATTCAATAAAATCAAAAACTATGTTCAAACAAATTATCCTATATGTTCATTAGCATCGAGTAGAACAATTCTTTAGCAGTCTAGAATTCATCGTCCAGATTCATTAGCATGCTTGTGTATGTCTCTGTCTGTTGTGATGGAGGCAGTTCCTGGAGTAATATGAATAAAAAAATTTTAAACATCACAGATTGAATAGTAAATAAATAGCCTCGTCCACATTATAATTTACCTGACTTAAGGGAGCCGACGTTCCAAACCAGTTTGCCTCGTTTTGGAAAAGCGTAGCATCACTTGGACCGGCATCTTTATCCGTTCCTACATAAAATTTGACACTTTATGACGGAGACGGTATAAGTTTTAGAAATAAAAAATATTTCAAGCAAACTAAACTTACTTTTTCTTTTCATATTTTTTTCCCGATATCCTTTTAATCTTGAATTAGATATCCCTTTAGGACGCACCTTTACTCGGGTCATTCGCATTTCTCTCTTTACATGGGGTCTTCTTCTTAGTTGTTTTTGCCTTTTGTTGGGGTTCTCTCCCATGTAATATTTCATTGGCGTCAAGTGTTAGTTTGTTTAGTGTATCTAGCACAAACTTCTCGAGCAACTTCATGGCCTTGCGTTCTTGTACTTATACGGTACGCTAATTTATGAACATGTGTGCGATATATAAGACCACTTGAGACGATTGGCAACATTTGAGACCCCTTAAGATGTTGATATTCCAAACTTTTGTATATGTCCCTTTTTGCATGTGTACACCATCGAAGTAATATGTGTTTCTCGAAATTTTGTACACGTTATCATGTTGAAGAACCCTTAGAGCGTGAGCACACGGTAACCCCATCATTTCAAATTTTTTACAATCGCACGCGATATCCAAATTAGCTCCATCTAGTTTCACAATCCAGTATTTGTCCGTGTCTCTATTATCGAAGGTTCTTATGTGAAATTCGAATCATTGTTGGCAAATCCTTCCAAAGCAAGTCCACCGAAACCATGAAGAAACTCGACTCGAACTTCGAGTATAAATTCCGCGTGTAAAGTAAAGCAACTCTGCCTCACAACGTGGCTGCATTTCTTGCGGGGACAATAGCAGATTGCTCGCATCGGAAATCTTCATCCTTCTCATTTCTTCGCCGAGTTTTAGCAATATGTTCGAGGGCCGGAAAACATTCGGTTACCGTGCTTGTTGGCTTGCGAAACTATGACGGATGTTATTAGTCGACTCACTCCTCTGCGTAGATAGGATCCCACATTCCGAAAATGTCTTTATTGAATGCTTGTTGACCGGCGATGCCTTATATTATACAATTCATCCAACCATACATTTTCACGAAGTTCTCCTATCTCGATCATTTCGCCCAAGTTTCTTCGAATTCGACTTACGAGTCACATCTACGCATGCATTTAAAAAAGAGATCGTGTACTTATCTTGTTTTTCCCCGAACCACAATGCACTTTTGAAGATAATTTTTTGTATATATGCCATTGACATAATCTATGTCTAGTGTGCGGCAAGCACTCTTGGATTGCTCTACTCATTGCTTGATCTTGGTCAGTGAATATTGTGATTGAGTGCTTGTTATTCATTATACGGATAAGGGCTTTGAATAACCACTTGAAGGACTCGATCGTTTCATCCAACAAAAAGCCAATCGCAAAAAGCACATTCCACGATGGTGGTTCACACCGACGATCGGCGCACAACATAGGTTGTATTTATTCAGTCTATAGCTTGTGTCAAATATTATGACATCACCAAAGCAATCATAATCGAGTCTGGACATCCCATCACTCCATAAGAAATTCAACAAACTGCCTGACTCATCAATTTGGACGTCCCACGCAAACATTGGATCCTCGGCTTGCCGTGCAGTGAATAGTTGTAGTAAGGAATTAGCATCCCCAAGTTCGATGTGTAATCTTCTCTCTCTTTGTAAGAGATTATATGCATCCCTCTTCGTACGAGTCTAGGTTCTCCACTCCACCAACTTCGCGGCTAGGAAGCTAAACGCATCGGTGGTTCTAATCCACCGCTTTTGACATTGATCCGAGGGCATCCGCAGCGATGTCACTCATCTTTCCGCTCGAATGCAATAGGTGAGTGTCGCCAACATTCGCCAACGGATGGTTATGACTTTCTATGAATTTTTTTACCGACCGGTTCCTTGGACATCAACGGCATATCGGATCATGGCGGAGACGACCGGTCCTTGTATCCGCTCGCTTGTACCTCACTGATACATTGTCCTTCAATTCTCTCTTCATACCAGCCTTACCATAAACAAACTCCCTTGTCTTGATCCTCCTTGAATTCGGCCAATAACCAATGTGGTCCTTTCGCACAGTAAATCCAACAATGTGTGCATAGGCACAATATTTTTCATGTGCCTCCTTCTCATTATTGATAACAGCTTGAAGCAACATGTTTACAAGTGGATCATTGGAAGCGCTGTGATCATTGGAAGCACTGTGATCATTGGAAGCACTGTCTCTCTCGGGTATCTGCAATTGAAAATAGATTTGAATGTCGGTATCACTATACTTAACAACCAATAATACAAAAATAATATCATGATAGCACCACAGTAACACCATAATAATAACTATAAATGCATTGGTGTTTTTCGGGTTTTATCACGAATAATACACCCAAACTAGTAGAGTATCGCCTTCAAATTACCTAAATAAAACCACAGCGAAATCTGAAGCAAAGTTACTCTTAAGAAACTGCCTTAATACCACCACAAAATTCCCAAATTAACACCACGTAACGCTAAAAAAAAAATTAACAAATATACTTTTCTCAAACTACCTCGATACACCCATAATATTACCATAATACCATCATGTCCCACTATGAAAGAAAACTTGACGTTACTCTTTTGAAACTACGGGCATACTACCGTAATAAAACAGTAAATAGAACAAATTTTATTAAGTTTTATTTAGGTAATTTGAGGAGTACTTAATCCAGCGTTTTAATAAATATAATAACAAAGAAACGCACCCTCCACCAAACTACTAGAATACTACCTTCAAGTGCCAAAATGCGAAGCTGACTTAAGTTACTCTTAAGAAAGCTATCGAATACCACGACAAAACTACCAAAATATCACCACGTACCGCCGAAAGAAAACTTTGGCATATATACTTTCCGAAACTACCCGAATACAACCATAATAATACCAAAAAAATATCATGGCTCTTTAAGAAAGATCACTTGACTTTGTTCTTCGAATCTACAGGCATACTACCTTAATAAAACTTAAAAACGAGTGAAACACCAATAAAACATTGCATACAACTAAATTTACCAACTCCGAGGATTTCTTCTATCGCGGCTAAACTAAGTCGAGAATCTTGTTCGTCCAATATATTTTGAGATTCGAACTCGGTGTCGACTTGATCGGTAGTTTTTATCGCAAACGGTAGCATTCTTTAGCTTTAGGTTAAAATCAAATTTCAAATTTCGCTCCTCGGCTCCACGACAAGGTAGGTGAGTTGAAAACCCTAAATGTCGGAATCCTAAAGATAATGGAGACAAAAAATGCCTTTATGATTTGGCGGGGAAATAAAGCGGCAAAAATTTCGTCACTTTTCACCTCGGGTCGGGTCGGGTCGGCAGAATGGAGATAGAAAAGCTATTTTTTTCAAATGCCGACGTGGCGCGTTTTCAGTGGCTACCGGACGCATCGCTGCGTACGCGGTCCGGACCGAATAAAAATTCGCACAGAGGGGCGAAAATTTTCGCTGCGGACTACGGACGCTCCTCAATCAAAACCCGCCAACTGTAACGACGGTCCCACCGCCAAAAAAAAAAAAAATGGAAATTTTAATTTGAGACCCAGCGCGTTCCTGTTCCACCTTATGGAGTATCCCGTCTTTTAGATGAATGAGAAATACTGCTGGCGTATAACCTTTTCGGCTTCCTCGAGATCGGCTTTAAACACTTCCAGCCGTCATTTCAATAGGGTTTTGCTGTTGTGGTAGGGTTCGAAGTTGAGTAGCGTCGGAGTAAGAAAATGGAAATGGAGACCCCAAAAATATGCAGTTGGAAGAAGTTGCGGAGAAAATGCATTTGGATCATCCGCAAAATATGCAGTTGGAATAGTTGACAAGGGTAGAAGAGGGCAACAAAACTGAAGTGGAATAGCTGAAGAAGAAGAAAGAAATGAAGAAGAAGGAGGCGAAGAGGGGGACCAATGATGTTGAGAAACTGTATCGTTTTATTCCGTTATTTTTTGTTTATCGTTTTATTCCGTTATTTTTTGTTTACTCTTGGGTTATTTTGAGGTTAAGTTTTGTTTTAAAACAACATATATTAGCGGTTAATTCGTGGGTTATTATTGGGTTATTTTTTTGTTATTCTAGGCTATTTAGTGCATCCCGAGGGTTATTATTGGGTTATTTATGTGTTAAAGTCATTTTATTTTGGGTTTAGGGCGGCGTTTATTATCGAGTTATTATCGGGTTATTAAGGGTTGTTGAGAAATGTTATTCTTAGATTATATTTATCTTATTACGAGGTTATTATTTGTTATAAGTATTTGAGGGCGAGAGTTATTTTCCGGTTATTATTGGGTTATTGCTGGTTTATTTGAGATGTTATTCTGAGTTTATTCTTGGTTTTAGGTATTTTATAGTGGGAGTTATTGTGGGGATATTATTCGATTATTGCGTGATGATTTGATGGTTATTGTTAGGTTATTTGTAGCTTATTCTGAGGTTATTATTAGTTGTAGGTATTTTAGGGCTGCAATTATTGTCGGGTTATTATTGGGTTATTGCGGGTTGATGTGAGACGTTATTCTTATGTTAATTTTAGATTATTCTGAGGTTATTCTTATTTATAGGCAATTTTGAGGTTATTCGTATTATTAGATTATTATTTAGTTTAAACTTGCAGTTATTAACGTTTGTCATCGGGTTATTATTTGCTTTAGGGCTGGATTATTTATGAGTTATTCTAAGGTATTTTGTTGATTTATTATTGGGTTATTTATGAGTGAAAGTCCTTTTATTTTCTGGTGTAGGGCTATGTTTTTGTCCTGTTATTATTGGGTTATTAGGGTTTATCTAAGAGTTTATTTTTAGGTTATTCTGACTGTTGAACTTAGTTTACGATTTCGTCTGAATAATTATTAGTTTATTTTCGGGTTATTATTTGGTTATTAAAGATTTATTTACGTGCTTTTTATTAGGTTATTGTGGGGGTATGCAATTTGTTTTGGGTTTATAGAGGCAACTATTAGTTGTTTATTTTTTGGGTTATTTTTTTGTTTTGCTGGTGTATTTGATGAGTTCGTCTTTGATAGAGTATAGGCGTTTCCTGGGAGTTATTCTCAGACCAATATTGGGTGTTTTAAGGGTTACTGTTGTTTGTATTCCTAAGTTATTTTAAGGTTATTGTGGAGGTTATTTACGGTTTTTTTTGTCGGTTACTGTAGGCTTATTATTGGTTTATTGCAAGGGTATTCGTGGATTACTTAGGGTTTATGTATGGTTATTTAGATTTAATATAGGGTTATCCTTCCGTTATATTTTGGTAATTTTAATGCTCTCAGCGTTAATTAATTGTCTCGTACTCATGTAGATTGATGAACAAGAAGGGTATGAATTGCAAATGGTGCTCTTCAACATTTAGAGATGTACTATAGAAGGTTCAACCAACTGTGTCTGAGGAAAGCTGGAGAAGACTGAGAGAAATGAACGCGCATCATTTCTTCGAACTCCCCCATATACTCAAGATCACATCCTAACCATGCACATATTGAATTGTTGGGATATTGATCGTTTGTTATTCAGATTCGGCGGAAAGGAGGTTAGTGTTGATGCAGATCAGATTGCTTTACTGATTGGAATGCCCAACAGAGGACCAACAACAAGCTGGAAGCAGCAACCCCCCATCATTATGGATGGCAAGAAGATGAAGACTGAACTACTGAAGGTGTCACTGAGAGAGTCATACATTGCCTTTGAAAAATTATTTATTTAGTTATTGTTGTCAAATTTATTTTTCCCGTCAAGCAATTTTTGTGTGCCCGAAGAGCTTTCAAATTTTGCTGACGATCTGGATTCTTTTAGTTCATTGAATTGGCCGACAACTATATGTGACCACCTGATTGAGTAAGTTAATGTCTGTGCCATTAAAGTAAAGATGGGTTAGCCATTGGGCTACCTAAATGGATTTGTCTTCCTTTTAACGATGAGAGTATTATCCAATATTTTGTAAATTTTATTTCTTCTGTTGTCCTCATATTAATTTATTGTAATATTTGTGTTTGTGAGTTATGGTTTTATGAGTGTACCTCTTTTGGTATTCCCTGTGGTTCCTAAGGCCAGCCCTCGAATGCTGAGGTGACCAAGAAATTATGGCTTAAGCCCTGCCAAGATTCATCTTGCCTTTAAGAGGCTCACCACTACTGAGGTCAGTAATGTATTTCCTGTTTAGAGTTTATGTTTCTAGTAGCATGTTCTGTTGATTGTGGAAATATGCAGTTTTACTCTTGTGCTTAAGTTTGCATCTAATTGCAGGTTTTGGATTATTATGTCGATTTCAAATACGAGGAGCACATTTTACTTGTGCCTCAAAGTGATATAATCTCTCGTCCAATCCCACAACCCCAAGCTCACTCCGCACCAATATCTCTTGATTCTCATTTTGGTATTCTGTCTGGTCCCCAGTGAAGGTATTCCTCCACCGAGACATTCAGAGACGTTTGCATGGAGCAACATGGCAACATAAGATATCGTGCAAATGTTGTGGGAATAGCAGAAATTTCTATTTGATTTGAAAGAGTCTGTAAATAGTCAACTGAATGATATTGAGTTCATGATTGGAGAGGTGAAGATTGACATTCGTGAAATAAAGGAAATATTAGATAAAGGCAGCAAGGAATATGTGAAACCAATAGGTAAAAGAAGAAAAAGGAAATTTATTTCCATGGTGACACTAACATATAGCAAGAAGAGGAGATCACAAGAGAAAATTGAAGGTCCCCAAAGTGTAAATTAGATTACCCAGTGCAACAAATACATGATTCTTTGCAGACCTCATCCGAGCCAAATAAAGTTGACTCCACTTCTGAACAGCAAATTTTGGCAGATATCCCTGAGATAACAGGCAATGTTTATACGCAACCAACTATTCTTCTTGAGGAAGGTGGGGAAGAGGTGGCTGAGATGACAATAATGGTTGCTGCTGATGATGTAGCTGTGGAGGTAGCTGTGGAGGAAGATATCCAGAATGCACTTATTTTATACAAAGTTCACCTCCCTACTGAAGCAGATCCCACACCATTGGTTGACGATCATCTAGTCGTCAATTTCCCTACCCGAGATCTCATTCATGCACACATGCAACAAGTTATTGATGCATGTTTCAATAAATATAAGGTCATGTATTTAACTCTACTTGACCAACTATATGCATCAATGTGCCACATGCATGCTCAATTTTAATGTTCTTCTTCTCGTGTGTGTCCTGGACTTACATCTAACTAAGCACTTTCATTGAAATGCAGAGACGATATGTTAGTTCAGCGGGGTTTCATTCATATAGGTCAAAAGGAAGTAGAAGCATTGTGGAAAATAGAAGAATTGAGACTTGATCACGTTGGCATGTTTGCAATGATAATGGAAAGCAAGTGTTCCCAGTCACCCGAGTCCTACAAGCCCTACTTTTATGTATCTCCCGTACATTGTGTACACATCCAACCTCCCATCATTTCATAAAAATCATGATAGAACTTACGAAGTCATTGCGCTTTTCTTATGTTCTTGAGGCTTACATAGTCCATAATATGAAAAGAAGTGTTGGTCATGTCACAGTTGATTCTTTGGAAAGTGCAGATTTGATTTTGATTCCAATAATTCATAATGAACACTGGACTCTACTAATGGAGAATCATCATATCTACAAGTGGAGATTTTTTGATTCTTTGCCCAAAAAAACACATGTTGCTGTCAGCCTTAATATCGCAAGAAAACTGAGCCTGAAATCTTTTATTCTTAAAGCAATTCTTTCATTGTTTGTCATGTGATGGATTGATACCAACAGAGTTCTCTGCAAATTAAACATCTAGTGAATGACACTTGAAAAGTCTTCCCTTCTGACACGACAAAATGGAAAATTTCCTCACCCAAAGGCCTTCCATGATAGAGTAAAATCGTTGACTGCAGTCTATTTGTATATAAATATATGGAAATAGTTGCAGAGAATGGTAAGTTGAACTGGAAGTCGAAGTTAAATTGGCATGATGATATGCTGCGATTTAGGGCAGAGCTTGCATACGAAATTTGTATATTTACATTGACTGGACAATAGTTTTATGTATTGGGGTAAACATCTGTGATACATCAGTGGTAGTAAATATATGTGATTTTGGGGTAAATATCTATAAATTTACATTGACTGGACAATAGTTTAATGTTACTGTATATTGGGATAAATATTTGTGATTTTGAGTTCGTTCACACTAATTTTTGTGACTGTCTGCTAAACATGAGCAAAAATAATGATTTCTCTCTAACAATCATCGCACAAATAATAACTTCCATTTGCTAACATTTCCATAATATTAAAATAACATACAAATAACGGTTAACTTAGTGAATATTTGATAAACATAAGAGGAATTAATACTTCTCTTAACGACCTTCGCATAAATAATAACTTTTCCTTAGTGACCTTCGCAAAATATGGAGATAAGAAATAAGCTAGAAATAACTACAGATAACCCAGGAATAACTCATAAATATCGCTTGTTTAGGGTGATTTATTGTGAAATGTTGAAATCCATAAATAAGCTGAAAATATCTCATAAATAAACTTCAGCATGGCCGCAGTACAACATGGTTATTTCCTTTGTTCTGAGAGTGCTGGAGTACTGAGATTACACTGGGTTTATCTATGGAGTACTGTTGGTGTATTGACGGGTTACTCCGGGCGTGCCTATGAGGTTTTAGCAAAGCTTATTAAGGGAGTATTTCGAGGGCAATGTGGGATTATTTCGGGGATATTGAGTGCGTGAGTAGTGAGGGGGTTCTGCTGGGGTAGTGCAGCTGATAATTCGAGGAGTACTTAGCGGGGACTGGGGAGTATTCCAGGACTCCTTGAGGGTTAACTCAGTTGTTAACGCTGGTTTCCATCCAGGATTATTTATAGAGTTCTGTTGGTATACTGAGGGATTACTCTAGGCGTGGTTTTGGTAGAGCTAATTACGAGAGTACTTCAAGGGCGCTGCAGGAGTATTTTGGGGGTACTAAGTGCGTCTTGTGTGAGTACTGAGGGAGTTATGCAACTAATAATTTGAGGAGTACTTAACGGGGACTAGGAGAGTATTTCAGGAGTCCTAGAGGGGTAACTCAGATGTTAACGTTGGTTTCCGTCCGGGATTATTTCTGGAGTACTGTTAGTGTACTGAGGGGTTACTCTTGGCGTGCCTGCGAGGTTTAGGCAAAACTTATTACAGGAGTACTTCGAGGGCACTGCGGGAGTATTCCAAGGGTACTGAGTGAGTATCGTGTGAGTACTGAGGGGTTTTTGCTGGAGTAGCGCATGCGATAATTCGAGGAGTGCTGAGCGCGAACTGGGGGATTATTCTGAGATTGTTGCAGGGGTGACTTTGCTATTAATGCGGGTTTCCATCCGGGATTATTTCTAGAGTACTGTTGGTGTAATGAGGGGTTACTCCGGGCATGCATGCAGTGTTTTGCCAGAGCTTATTACGGAAGTACTTCGAGGGAACTGCCGGAGTATTCCAGGGGTACTGAGTGCGTATTGTCTGAGTACTGAGGGGGTTCTGCTGAGGTAGCGCAGCTGATAATTCGAGGAGTGCTGAGTGGGGACTGGGGGAGTATTCCGCAAGTCCTGGAGGGGTAACTGCGTTGTTAACACGGGTTTCCATCCAGGTTTATTTCTTGAGTAATGTCAGTGTTCTGAGGGGTTACTCCAGGCGTGCCTGCAAGGTTTTAGCAGAGCTTATTACGGGAGTACTTTGAGGGCACTACTGGAGTATTTTGGGGGGTACTGAGTGCGTATCGCGTGAGTACTGAGGGGTTTCTGTTGGAGCTGCGCATGTGATAATTCGAGGAGTGTTGAGCGGGGACTAGGAGATTATTCCGGGAGTGCTGCAGTGGTGACTCTGCTGTCAACGTGAGTTTCCGTCAGGGTTTATTTCTGGAGTACTGTTGGTGTATCTAGGGGTTACTCCAGGCGTGCCTGCGGGGTTTTGGCAAAGCTTATTACTGGAGTACTTCGAGGGCACTGCTGGAGTATTCCGAGGGTACTAAGTGTGTCTTGCGTGAGTACTGAGGGGGTTCTGCTGGGGTACTACATGTGATAATTCGAGGAGTACTTAGCAGGGACTTAGGGAGTATTCCGGGAGTCCTACAGGGGTAACTCCGCTGTTAACACGGGTTTTCGTCCGAGACTATTTCTAGAGTGTTGTTGGTGTACTGAGGGGTTGCTCCGGGTGTGTATGCAGGATTTCGGCAGAGCTTCTTACGGGAGTAATTCGAGGGCACTACCGGAGTATTTTGGGGGTACTAAGCGGGTATTGCATGAGTAGGAGTACTAAAGATGACAAGAGAGTTATTCCTGGGGAATTATGGGGGTACTGTTGTATTGTATGAGGGGTATTGTGGGGTTATTGTCGGGTTAAAATAGGGGTATATGGCCTGGGCTATTTTTACGTACAACGTAATCGAGGGGGGGGTTTGCATTGTCAAACCATTGTCTGAAGGTACAGATGTGATTTGGAGGGAGATTTCCACTTCGTCACTAAGCTAGGGTTTTCTCCGACGAACTGCAGTTTTGTTTTGGGATTCAAATTATCAATCTGCAAGCCGATGAATATGGTATTGAAAGATCCTAAAGAAATGGTGAGCGAAGATAGTGTTAAGGATAATGAGACCATTCAGAGTGAGCCCAATATTTCAAGGTAACTTTGTCTGTTGCCTTATATCCAACAATAAAATTTCTACAATGTGCTGTGACAACTCAAATACTGGTAAAAATAACCTTGAAAAACTTTCAAAATAACCCACACAGTGATAGGTTATTGACGAGGTATTGCGTTATTTTATTTCTACGACTATGTCTATATTATTTTGGTCATGTTATGGGCTCATCGTGCCTCTACTACATGGCTAAAATGGTATCCTTACGCTTCTATTACTACTATATTCACGCAGGTTTTTGAACCCAAAGGCCCTGAAGTGTAGATGTCGTCCAACATCCGTTAGAAAAGTTCTTGATTAGATTCAGTCTGCAATTTCGGAGGAGATCTGGAGTAACCTGAGAGCATTAAATATGGTGCAATTTTTTGAACTCCCTCCTTACTATAAACAACATGTCGTCACCATGCATATATTAAAATTGTGGGATATTCATCGAATGGTTTTCAAAGTGGGTGGGAAAGAGCTGAGATTTGATCATGATCAAGTTGCCTTGCTCATAGGCATGCCTAACAGAGGACCACCCGTTAAATGGAATATGCTACCCTGCTGTTTCGTGAATGGCCGAGAAATAAAAGCCAACCTACTGAAGGTTTCTCAAGGGGAGACTTCGACTAACTTTGTCAAGGATTTTTTTAAGTTTCTTTTGTCAAATTTATTATTTCCCGTGAGAAATTTGAGCGTGCCGATGGGTTTATACACAATCTGTGAGGATGTATATGAATTTCCTACTTTTAATTGACATGCTACAATATGTGAATTTCTCATTGAGCAATTCAATTCTTGCACCATTAAAATTAAGAGGGACTAACCTCTGGGATACATGAGTGGTTTTGTTTTCTCCTTACAGTTAGTATTGTGTGCCAAAATATGTGTTCGCATGTGTATTTGGACATGTCATTTACTATTTATCTTTCTCTATATACAGCTCTGGTTTTATGAGCGAACATCATTGGTTGTACCTATTGCTTCTGAGGCTAAACCTCAAATGCTTAGGTGGCCCACACGCCTGGGATGGAGCCCATCACACATTCACACAGCCTTCACGAGGCTGACCCCTGCACAGGTTAATCATTTATATTCATGACGTCAATCCAGTTCTATGTTGACACCGTCTATCATATATTATTTGCAGGTTTTTGATTTTTTTTGCGAATGTCAAAGAGGATGAGCACCATTTACTGGCTCCTCTAGTTGAAGGACCACAAAGATGTATGATCGGAATCTCACAAAAGGAGGTTCAAACAATTGAACACTCACCAATTGCATGTCATGATAAATCTTCCGTTTCATATCGTAGCAGCCCACAACGAAAACACACCCATATGACCATTAATGTTCGCTTAGATGAACTATACAATTTACTATTACATCAACATAAGCTTCTTTCGGACTTTCAAACCACTGTGAATCAACGTCTCATCAATATAGATAACAAAATGATAGAGTTACAAGATCAAGTGAATACAATAGCCAAAGACAACAAACAGTGTGGAATAAAACCTGCACTGAATAGGTTTGACGGAGTATCTTCACGCAGTATGATCCAAAGGGTTAAGGGCAGGGCAAATAGAAAAAAAATAAATTTGAGTACACCTTCACTAGCATTAGCGAAAAAGAAGATAAAACCGAACAAGGAGATGGAAGAGCTTTCAAAAAACTCATTGGATGGTTTAATGGAATTGATTGAAAAACCCCCAGAAGTGATGGATGAGACGGGTTCAATACATCCAAGAATAGAGGAACAATCACAAGCACTCATAGTAAATCTCATAACAGACATTGAAGATGTATATAGTGCGGAGGAGGGGACTGCACATTCGGGTGTAGAAACCAATTATGTACAAAAGCTGTAAGCGTCCCAAAAAGAAGATAGCACTGTAGCTGAAGTTATTCATTTGGAAGAGGAGCATCATGATCCAGTGTCGGAACATGAAACTGAATATCCATTTAAGGTATGCAATACAACCTAGTAACAATTACTCTAATGAACTAGTTTTGGCAGAGTTCATATGACGCCATTTGGTTTGTTAGATGTGTCCAGCGTCGCCAGTGGTCGATTTTCCCGCCAGAGATATAATTCCACCTCACATGTTAGAAACAATCGATGAATGTTGTAGTAAATACTCTAAAATGTGAGAAAACTACAATTGATTTAACCTACAGTAATTTATTGGAGGATTTATCCTTCAAATTGTATTTTATGCGTGCAGAGATAAGATTATCATATGAAAGGGCCATGTTGGAATAGCCAGAAGTTGCATCAAGAGAATATTAAATAATGGTTGGCTAGCTGACTCACATGTTGATTGATTCGCATTTATAATGCAAAATAATAGACTAACATCAACACATTTGTTTAAACCCTATGTCTACGTTTCCCCGCTCCATTGGGTAATAT
This sequence comes from Papilionanthe hookeriana x Papilionanthe teres, assembly GCA_022702705.1. Taxonomy (NCBI): domain Eukaryota; kingdom Viridiplantae; phylum Streptophyta; class Magnoliopsida; order Asparagales; family Orchidaceae; genus Papilionanthe; species Papilionanthe hookeriana x Papilionanthe teres. Next base: position 23,170,137 of record CM040435.1, on the reverse strand, counting down.
TTCAAGTATAAGTGATGTGAATTGCATGCAGACACTTCCACAATTATATTGGTCCACAAACTTTATCAAGTGTTGGTTCTTCTATCTGTAGTTGACATATCATATTGGTGATTTCTCGCTTGATTGCAATCATGTAATTAAGGCGTGCTCAAAATTGTACAGTTCCCTAACCTTCTTATAATTGCTCAAGAAGGTTGAATTATCAGTGGTTATCTTTTACTTTAAGCAACGATATTTCAGTGTACATTAAGAGTGCAGCGTAATCTTAGGTTGAAACAGTTGTGGTTATGATTCTTCAACCGAGTTATTACCGGGTTATTGCGTCAATAAGCCAACGGAGGAAAACATAATAGTTTTTCCATAACATGATAAAAACACAGGCTCACAAAACCAGAGAAATATCATATCAACAAGTCGAAAATTGCACAAAAAATAACTTACAGAAAATAACCATATGTTTTCCTGCTCATAACAAGTAGAACTCATTTTACATAAATGATATATAACATTGCTCTTAAATCGCGTGAGCAAAGATTTCAGTTTGTAAAACATATACAAAATGTTTTACATTTCCACATCGAAAATCTCAACCAATCCAAATTGATGCGAGTAAGCCACATGATATATGTTGTGCACAAAGGAGCATATTGATGCAAATTTGAGCTTTTACGGCAACATGGTCCATTGAAAGACAAAAGGAGCGCTATTCGTGGTGAACGCGCGTGCCTCGTATAAATCTCATGCGACATGTGTTAAACCGGAATTTGAAAGATGTAGTGAAAGGGAAGTTTACGAAGGCTATGAGCAATACAAAACCTAATTGTTGTATTCGAGAACCAATGCAAACATTTAAGGTGCAACGCCAAAATGTTAATGAAATATCAAGCACTAAATTGAAACCCATAAATTCTCTGAAATATGCTTTGCAGAAGGGAAAGCCACTTAACCCTTTTGCAAAGCAAGTTTCAGAGGGGTGTGGGAGGATGGCAAATGTTACTTTCGAGTTGTCTCACATAGAAACAGAGTGCGAGTGAGAGCAAGGTTAAGAGAAAGTTGACCGAGGAGTAAGAAGAGGATTGTTAGGTGAATCTTCATTTTAAGAGAAATTTACATACTCAGCACGTAATTTTTTATATAACTCATAATCTCCTGATATTTCATATTTATATAAATAACATTTTGGTATTTTTAATTTATGCATGAAAATTTTATTTAATTTTTAAAATATAATAATAGTGATTTTTTTATTTGATATTAAATATTTGAGAGCAATGTGGGTGAATATAAAAGTTTAAATGTGAAATATGAAAATATGCAATATATAGGTGTTATATATATAAATTTCTATCATCATTAAATAAAATTTCAAATAATTGAAGTTAAATCAAATTTATGAAGTTAAAAATAGCCTTGCATAATTTGTATTGTGATATTTTTAATAAAGAATAACACAAAAATTCGCTACCATCAAATTTTTATCATTCGGCACGAATCTCGAGGCATGCACTAATCTCAAGACAAATTTTTGAGCAAAAAAAATTTAAAATTTAATTAAGAGTCATCTAAAACTCCGATTTAGCAAACTTATAATCAAACGGAGCGGCTCGATCATACGAACCAAATGATATAAAAACTAGTTTAATCCGAGTCAAATCAAGACTGCGATCAAGTCATTAAATCACACTTGAAAGATTTGCAGACACATTTGGAAGGTCAAACGGATGCCGAAGCAAACAAGCTTATAGTCGAATCGAGCAGACTCGATAAGAAGAATCCAACGAGCCCAAGATTGTTCAATTCGACATCGTTAAGACACTCGAAATGTCTATCGAACGCCATATGATCGAGGAAAGCTCTCCGGACCGTCTGATTAAAGTGGTTCATATTTTTGCATTAATTGCAGCCTACGACTATAACAGAGTCTCACCCTCTCGTGAGGGAAGCTTGAAGCATCGAGAAGTGGCCGAAGTCCAACATAATCCCCACCGTTATAAATTACCGCTGCCGTCGTCGACCGCTGCAGACCGTCTTGGACCACTGTTGTCGCTGTCGATCACCGCCAACCGCCGTTGACACCCTCTGATCGTCGTCTGCTACTATCGATTGCCAACCACCGTTGAGCATTATTGCCGCCGTCAACCATCACCGATCGGACGCCATTAGTCGACATTGTAATTTGAAAAATATTAGCTATCATTTTTGTATGTGGGATATGAGGTCTTTATAATCATCAACCAATAGTGAATTTTTACAACTGGGCCAGACCTCGTAGTTTTTTTTCTTTTTACGGGTTTTCCACGTAAAAACTTTCGGTGTCATTACTGATTATTTTTTCTTCACGTGGGTGTGTGCTAAATTCTCGTGCAACGCTAAAATGATAATCCATTAGACACAATATTCGGGACAACAAGTCATCTCGCTCCAACACATAACTCTGTGCCATCCAAAACTCTAGTTATTGGGTGTGAGCAGTAACGAAGCTAAGGACAGTATGTTTCTTCATCTTCCCGCCCTAGAAAATGTTTTGCAGACAACAGAGATGTTTTGGGTCATTCTATGGACGACCAAATGCGCATAATAGAGGAGTCTCAACTGGAGATCCTATAACTCCTACATGTGACTCAACAGTCGCCATCCACATCAACGAACAAAAATTTTCTACCATTAACTCGGTGACCTACGAGAAACATATTGCTCAGAGGAACTCGTACCGATCCCCCTCCACAAGAATGAACACTTACTGTACCAGGTCGTTACGTTGAACTCCTAAACACCGCAAGTTCCACTCATGCATCTCATGTAGCTCACCTGGCACCACCATGTCTTGCTACCATTCCAGATGATGTCATTCTTAACGAACTACGATGCCTCGTTTGGGAAGAGTTCCCCATAGAGAAAAAGTATCGCTTCCACACTCACCTTAACATCCATAAATCCTCTCCTTTAGCGAATGCAGTCCTCCAATACCGCATCCTAACAGGCTTCAAGCTTCTGAACATTGAAACATATGAAGGGATAACCGAGCCCTACAAACATACTGATTATTATCAAACCATCATGCACATTCAGCTTGCACTATGATGTGCTTACGTGTCAAGTGTTTCCGGCTACTCCTAAAGGACAAGCTTGAACCTGATTCTACTCTCTACCAAAGGGCAATGTAAACACCTTTAACGAGCTTGTCAAACTGTTCGCATAGCAGTTCAAATTGACAGATTGTCAAGGATTCATCCCATATGTCGGAAATTCACCAAGTGAAGGAGAGTCACTCAAGAACTACTTTCGCAGGTTTTCTGTTGATGCCCGTCAAATTCTATGAGTGGGTATGGATTTACTAAAGGGAGACTTCCTTGGAGGGCTCTCCTCAGGACCTTTCTACTCTTCACGAATGCGAGAGACAGTTCGTTCTTATGCTGACCTTATCTACCGTGTTGAGGACCAAATCACTATGGACGAGGCCATCAGCGTACATAAGGAGCAATTCGAGAAAACTGGGGGAAAGCGCAAGAGTAATGTCAGAGATAATAATCAATCTTGGCAACGGAGAAAGTCCGAACAACAAAGGAATCTTGACCTTCTTCCCCGTGCTACGATCCGGCGAAGAGAGTATCAACCCAAGAAAAAGTATACACCACTAAACACATCGCGTGATGGTCATCAAAGATGAGCAAACTATTAATTGACCTCACCCCATAAAACTGAACTCGGGGAATCAGGAATAACACTATCATTTTCATCGAAGTCGTGGCCATACCATCGAAGCGTGTAAGCGACTCAATGAAGAGATTAAAATGTTGATTCAACGAGGATATCTTGCTGGATTTGTACAAAATAAACCAGCTAGTACTAATAATGCTTCTAATAGGGGAAACATATACAAAGAAATCACCATAGGGTCACTCAGTCGTGGGCGAAATTTAGACAATTGTTGGAGGCTCATTGCTGATTGATTAAGTTCTTATCACTGCACCTGGCGAACCAAAGCAGAAGAAATTACGCCTTGAGCCTATCACTTTTGATGATTTTGATTTGGAAGGAGTTCAAAGCCCCCACCAGATCTTCTAATCATTAGTGCAGGAATTGGCAAACCTTGTCATAATGTAAGGAGGAACTTAATCGACAATGGGAGCTCTGTCGATGTCTTATTTTATTTCACTTTCCTTTGTTTGGGACTGATAAGGAAAATACTTCAACTTGCATACGGACCATTACATGGTTTTGATAATCGACCGATAAGGGTCGAGGGAACAATAAATCACCCAATTGTCTTTGGAGATTTTCCGCGACGAATAACCCACTCAGTCCAGTTCATCACTATCAAGTCAGAATCAACATATAATGTCATTTTCGGGAGACCCCTGCAATCCATCTTTAGCATCGTGACTTCTATAATACACTTGAAGCTCAATTTTCCAACCCAATCAGGGATCAACATCATGCGAGGAGATCAACAAAGAACACAATCATGCTACCTCAGACAAGCTCAGCCACGCCTAAAGTACTCTTCCTCCATTCCTTAGACATCTTTTTAGTTTTAAAATAACATTGAAGAGTTTAGTAAAGAAAGAAACTCCTAAATGTCCCAAATATTACCACACATCAATTGAGATATCATCAGATCCTGCAGACTTTCCACCATTTTTTTTCTTTAAAGCCTCCTTAACTTCTTTTTTACTAATGCGACGGTAACAAATGAAATATTTTATTATTATTTGTGATATTAAGATCACAACAGTCAGTCGTGTTTTCAAAAACTTCATTGAAAAGTTTATCAAAATAACTCACCCACTTATGTTGAATACTTTTTCTAAGAAAAACACAATTTTATTTTCATCTTTAATACACTTTAATTAAGTTAAATCTTTACTTTTCTTTTCTCCTTATTTGGCAAGTTGATATATATATTTATTTACCATCTTTAGTATCTAATATATTATAAATATCACTAAAAACAAAATACTTAGCGCAACAGATTATTCTCTTAGACTCCCTCTAAACCATTTTATTCTTTTTTTCCAATTTTCTAAGTTTTTACCTTTAAACCATTTTTTATAACATAACTTCTTATATTTTATCTTTTCTTGCACATTTTTATTCCAACACCAACTTTTAATTTATAAAAAATTTTCTTTTTGATTCTCGAAGTACAATTTTTGTCACTTGTTTAATAGTGTGTTTCCTTATCCCACATAGAATTTATTTCATGAACATCCCAAATCTCGAAATCTTGAAGTTTACTCATAAAAATATTTTATTTGTGTCTTTTAGGTGCCTCCATTTAATTATATGACTCCTAGTATTATTTGTTTTACAACCATTCATCTTAAAATCCAGAGTTAATAATCAATGTCAGGTATTTAAATTATCACTTGGAATGACCTTACAATCTTTACATTCTTGACGAACTCTTCTTCTCATAAGAAAATAATTAATGTGTGTTTTATTAGATCAATTATTATAAATAATAACATGTTCATCTCTTTTCTTGAATAGAGTATTAGTAATAACAAAATCATACGCTTATAAAGAAAAATATGCTCATCCCTTTCATCTCCTATGATTGCCTGAATCAAAACCAAGTTCAATTCTCCAACTCCATCATTTCTACACACGAATGCAGAAAAACTACAACATGTTCAATAAGACATCTTAATGAAGAATTAAGTCTTAACCTCAATGAATATTTTCCTTCCAAATTCTGAAAGAATGTGGTTAATACAGCTTTTTGGGTTCCTATGGCACCTATAAAATTGTATGAAGTCCCACTATCCATCACAAGAGTGTGTTCCGTTTAAATACACACCACCAAATGCTTATGTATTTACTTATCTAAGTTGTAAACTTTATTTTTTAAATTTGTACCACCCAAATCTTTCATTTTACATAACAAATAAACTATTTTATCCGTTAAACAGTGCACGTATAGATAAAATAGTATATATGTAAAAAAATGAAGTTTAACTATTAGTTATGTAAATACATTCATGAGTGATATGTATGTAATCTTCCACCAACAACAACAACAATAACAAAGCCTTAATCCCACTAAGTGGGGTCGGCTACATGAATCCTTTTTCTCCATTGCGTCCTATTTAGTGTCAAATTTTCGTTTAATTCTAATAAATTAAGATCATTTTTTATGCAATAAGCCCAAGTTTTCCTAGGTCTACCTCTGCCTTTCTTAACATAAGTTGTATCTAAAACATCTACTCTCCTAATCGGATCATCAAGTGGTCGACGTTTAATATGACCAAACCATCTAAGGCAACTCTCTCTAATTTTATCCGCCACTGGTACAACACCAACCCTATTACGGATATATTCATTTCGCATTTTGTCTCTAAGTGTAAAGCCACTCATCCACCTAATCATTCTCATCTCGGCAACACTTAACTTAAAATTATGCTTCTCTTTTAAAGGCCAACATTCAGCACAATAGAGCATTGCAGGTCTCACCATCATCTTATAAAATTTTCCTTTCAGTCTAAGCGGTACTTTTCTATCACACAATAGGCCGGATGCATTCCTCCACTTCAACCAACCAACCTGAATTCTACTATTAACATCCCCATCAATATCGCCATCGCTTTGAACAATGGACCCGAGATATCTAAATCGTTCACACCTTTTAATAATTTGATCACCCAAAGTTACACTTCTGTCACTAGGTCTACTATTACTAAAATTACATTCCATGTATTCAGTTTTAGTTCTACTCAAACGAAGACCTTTAGACTCCAATGTAGACATCCATAATTCAAGTTTTTCCTGGGCTTTTTCTCTCGCCTTATCCACAAGGAGGATATCATCAGCAAAAAGCATACACCAAGGTACATCCTCTTGTAAATGCCCAGTAAGACCATCCATAAATAAAATAAAAAGATATGGGCTTAAAGCCGATCCTTGATGTAAACCAACTGAAATAGTAAAATAATTGGTCAATCCTCCTTCAGTTCAAACACATGTAACAGTTCTAGCATACATATCTTTAATGACTTGAATATAAGTCATATCAACACGTTTCTTCTCAAGGACACTCCAAAGAACATCTCTAGGGACCTTATCGTAAGCTTTTTCTAAATCAATAAAAATCAAATGTAGGTTCTCCTTAGTATCTCTGTACTTCTCCATCAAACCTCTCAATAAATGTATAGCTTCCATAGTAGACATGCCCGGCATAAATCCAAATTGATTATGAGAAACCTTCGTAATACGTCTTAACCCGTGTTCAATTACCCTCTCCCATAATTTAAAAATGTGTATGTAATCTTCCAAATAAAATAAAATTAAAAAATGGAGCAATACATGGAGCTGCTACCAATAGTCTCCACAAGAGCAGAAACCTTTGCTGAAGCAGTGAAACCTGTTTGAATCCCTGACAATTATATCCCGTCCATAGATTTTACTGAGCAGCTTGATTGCAGAATGGCAATCTCCACATATTCTGAGGTTCTTCACCACTCTGATAGTTGTGCCCGGACTAGTGCTCACCAATCCAAAGGCTATGGCCAGTTTCTCACTATGTTGAGATAAAGAGCTCTCCTTCACTTCCTCTTCCTCTATGTCCAGAAGCACTTGTGTAGTATCTGGTTCATATCCTGCAACCCTCAACCTCTTTCCCATCTCCTCCAACATCTCATAAAGCTCCCTCTTGCTTCCATGTGAAGCATTTCCCGCTATAAATTCATGAGAAACACCATCTAGTTCAATCGAACTGCAGCCAGGTACTTTCCTCACTCCTCTCTCCAACATCATCTTCCTCACCGTATGAACTCCATGCCAGTCATGGTTCATTGCATAGATGTTTGATAGTAGAACATAACATGCATGATCTTCTGGAGCTGCTTCAATAAGTCTATATCCCGCCTTCTCACCCAGTTCAAAATTCCTATAAATTCTACAAGCACCCACCAATGCCTTCCACATCACTACATCAGGCTCCATTGGCATTCCTTCAATCAACTTCTCCGCTTCGTCGAACAACCCTGCTCGGCTAAAGAGATCAACCAGACACCCGTAATGCCCGATGTCGGGTTTAAGGCCATGAAAACTAGTCATCTTTCTAAAATACTCCTTTCCTTCTTCAACAAGACCACCATGGCTGCAAGCATTCAGCACACAAGCAAAAGATATCTCATTTGGATTCATTCCTACAGCTAACATGTCTGAGAAGAGTTTAATGGCCTTCAAGCTATGACCATTTGAAGTAAAACCAGCAATCATGGCGTTCCAATTGTCCGCCTTCTTCCATTTCTTTGTCTCAAAGACATGAACTGCACCTTCTATGAATCCACATTTGGAATACATGTTAATCAAAGCAGAGCTAAGGTTCTCATCAAGCTCAATGCCACGCCGGGCAATATAAGCATGTAACCATTTACCTTGACCCAATGCACCTAAATGAGTTATTGCAGACAGAATGCTGACTACCGTGATTCTATTTGGGAAACATTCCCTGCTTTCCTGCATCGACCTAAACACAGCCATGGCTTCCTCATATTTACCAGTCTCAACATAAAAGGCAATTACAGTATTCCAGGAAACAACATCCCGTTGCTTCATTCGGTGGAAAAACTGATGAAGCGAGTCGCCATCTCTATTAAAAGCATAGCCCTCCAGCATGCTATTCCACGCAACTGCATCTTGAATAGAACTTTTCTCGAACACCTTGCGGGCATCTTCCATTCTGCCGACGACAGCATACAAATGTATGAGCTTGTTACGAATATGGGCGCTTGAGTCAAACCCGAGCTTGACAACATTGGAATGAAGCTGCCTGCCAAATCCAAGATCACGCAGGTGGGTGCAGGCCTTGAGGACAAAGGTGAAGGTGAAATGGTCGGGGTAGATGGAAGTAACTAGGGATTGATGGTAGAGTTTAAGGGAATTGAGTGGAGTTCCATTGATAAGATGACCTCTCATGACTATGTTGTAGATGAAGATTGGGGGCTGGTGAAATGATTCAAGAACTTTCTCGGCGTCATGGAGGGAGCCGGAGGTGGAGAGCGCGTAAAACTCCGACATACGGCCGGCGGAGTAAGGATCTGTGATTTGGGAGGATTTGATCATTTGAGCGTGGATTTGTTGGGCTTCTCGAAGGTGGTTGCAGAGGTGGAGGAGGCTAAGGTTCGTCTCTTGAAGGTGTGGATGTTTCTTTGCTGTAGTAATCTTTGGTTGGATGATGATGGAGAGGGGCTCCAAAGTTACGGAAGCCATGGGGTTCTGTAGCAGTCTGAAGTCGGAATACAGATGACTTGGGTTCTGCAGTTCTTTGCGTTATTTTAAGTTTTTTTTTTTTTCAAATGAAGAAAGAGATAGTGTCGTCGAAATTGTTTGTTGTTCGTGAACAACTCGTGTTCGGCTCGTTTGCTAAGTTAACGAGCCGAACAGGAATAAAAATTTGTTCTTTCGTGTTCGGCTCGTTTTGACTCGAAATACTATTCTTAAATTTTATATATATATATATATATATATGTGTGTGTGTGTGTGTGTGTGTGTGTGTGTGTGTGTGTGTGTGTGTAAGATTGAAATTTGGGTCTAATTGTAAGTCTGTTACTAATTTAATCCGTTGGAATAAACTTTTGAGTGAATTTCTTAAAATTAATACTGTGTCTAAGTTTTGAAGGAAAATGTATTTTTTGGTTTTCTACTCCCGATATCGTTGTTTCTCGTATTTGTATTGAAGCTGAAGCCGTTATAGTTGCATTAATATTAGCTATTATTTGCGGTTGACATTTGATTGATATTGGATAGGTTCTTTGAAACTTTGGAACTATTGTACTAAGAAGAAAACTTATCATTGGAGTCTTATTATTCAAATGAAAAAAATATCTGCCCTCCTTAAAATTGCGCGGGTTAATTGACTATTTACCTATCGAGAAGAAAACTAATGTGCAAATTGGGCTGCTAAGTGTGGGTTAGAGAAACAATACTTCATATTTTCGGTCCGAGTACCTCACGAGCTTTCTATTATTATTCACGGTGATTGTTAAAAAACTATTTATATTCGATGTGATAGCATTTTTTAGATTCTTTTGTACTTAGTGACTGACAGTTTCTTCGGTTTTTTATTGTTTTTTGTGAGTAGGGTGCTGGTGTGTAGTGAAACTGTCAATCACAAACTCTGTAACTTTTATTTTTTATCAAATAAAATTTCCTACGTGATTCTTAAAAAAAAAGTTGGCGCATTGGCTACAATATATTGATAGAGATTTTGGAAAGTTGTTTTCTTAGTAAGTTGCAAGAAATATGAATCCCATAACATTCTTTTAATCTATGTCAAATACTAGTTAAATAAAAAAGTAATCAATTGTATTCTTATAGAACATTTCATTTGAGTGACCTTGATGCTTTTGGTTTTGACAACAACAACTAAATATGCATTTTTCACTTAAAAAGATTGACAAGACAATGTTATTGAACAAAATAGAAGATGATTTATACAATATTATATGATATATATGTAAATTTTCTTATATTTATTATAATAAAATGATAAATAGTCAAATAAATAAGATCTATGGATACAAATCATAAGACAAATATGGTTTATAATCACTTAAAATTCATATGATTGTGTATTATTGAAGGTAATGATGATGAGTCCCTTTTTTATGAATACTTTGGCATAAATTTCTTAATCAAATATTTTCTTAGAGAGAAGTAATAGAAGATAATGAGCCATTGATTCAAATAAGACATAAATTCTTATTAGCATTTTTTGCCAAAGGAAAGAAGCATTTTTGTTGATTATCATTTAGTATATATTGAAAAATTCTTTTGAACATACATATTTATTAATGATGTAAGTTCATACATAAATTTTAGGTATTTTTATTCATGTATGACCAACCTATATGATATTTATATATATTATCTAATTATGGTTTCATTAAGACACCTAAGTACTCATAAAATATTTTTCGATCAAAGGAATCAATTTATGCCAATTAGGTGTGTAAACGAGTCTGAGTCGAGCTCAAGTCACTCCTCATCTTGAGCTTAACGTGATAAATTGTATCAAGCTCGAGCTCAATCCTAAATCTACGAGTTCAAGCCGACTCATGAGCCAACTTTTTTTTTATAAAAGAGAGAAAATAATATTAATTTAAAATAGTATTATAACAAATGTAATGGGAACTATGAGAGATAATAATAAATTGCCTAATATAAAATATAAAATATTGTTTTTTAAACATTTTTAATACTTTAAAGATAAATTCTTCAAATAATTTGTTTTGAGTATATTTTATATTAATAGTTTCTAAAACAAGCAGACTCACGAGCTAACGAGTCTAGTCAGTGCTAGGTTGAGCTTGGCTTGTTAGCTCATCGAGCTCTGTTCACGAGCCACTTATCAAACCGAGCTTGAGCCAGCTCAGTAGTTGGCTTTACTCACTTATACTCTATTGTCATTTTATGTAGTCGTGAAGATTCTTACAATATTTATGGAGGATATCAATCAGAAAAGCTATAAATAGTCTCCAACTCTCTTCATGAAAGGGCAACTAGAGGAGAATGCTAAAGAAACTCTAAGCTGATGAGTGATTCTGAGCTCCACACTGAGCGGACCACCGTAGCTAGGTCACCACCATTGTCAAACCACTATTGCCGAACACCACCGTCATAGATGCCTGACCATTGATGTCTGCTTGTCGCTACTGCTAGACCACAATTATCTAGCCATCACCTTCATTGTCGCAAGACCACTATCATCTAGTCTTTGGACCACCTTTGCCCGAGCACCACTGTCGACAATGTCGAGCCACCGTCGTTGGGTCGTTGCCGCCACCAAGCCACCGTAGCTCGATGATCACCTTTGTCATCGTTGGAGAACCACCATCATGTTGTTGCCATCATCGAATCAACATTGCTCAATCACCACCATCACCGTCGCCTAACTACTACTATCTAGACATCATTGCTGCTGCTCAGCCACCACAGTTGCTGCTGCAAAACCATCGTCATTAGGTCGCCACCACCGACCACTACTACTCGACCATCATCGTCTGACCAACTCTATTAACGACGCTGACATCATATTTTCTAGCAGAGGACCCCAATGTATTTCACCTCTCCCCTAGCAAATGTCATGTCGAGAACCCCTATTTGTGTGGTATTGCTTCCCACTATTAAAGAGCCGAAAAAGTCCTATAATCTACATCGACATAGTATAATCATTTCAACTAGGATAAACGCCGTGAGTTTTACCCCTTTTGAGTTTTCTAGGTAAAAACTCATGTTAATCTCTCTGTCAAAAAAAATTTTTTTGTTCTTTATTATTATTTTTGTTTTTCATTTCTTTTAAAATTTTTTGTTTAGTATTATTTTTTATCTTTTCAAATAAATTAAAATTCTTTTGAAAATTTTTAAAATATTATTTAATATATTGAATATTTTTTTAAATAATTATATTTTAATCAAATAGTCAACTATAGTTAATTCAAATCAAAATATAAATAAAATAAAATAATAATAATAAAATGAATCTAAAATAATAAAATAATCATAATGGTGAACTATATTTTTGTTTCTCATTTTAACTAATATTATCAAAACACATGAATATAGGCGCCCACTTAGATGCAATTCATTTTAATTATACACATAGTATTTTGATGTGCATTTAGCTTTTAAAAAATAATAACAATGCTATTTTTAGGTGATATTAATGATTTAAATGTGTAAATACTAAAATTTATATGTGAGATACATAAATACTAAAGAATTGTGTGTAAATGCTACTAATATATATATATATATATATATATATATATATATATATATATAGATAGAGAGAGAGAGAGAGAGAGAGAGAGAGAGACGTATGTATGTACGTGGGAAAAGAGAGAATTTTTAAATCTTATAAAAAGTACTAAACTTATTTTTTTGAATTTATTAAAATTTACTTTTTAACTAAGGGTGTAAAAGAGTCGAACACGAGCGAGCTAGGCCCAGCTCGTGTTTGGCTCGTTTATATTTCGAGCTCAAAAGTGTGTTCATTTTCGTTCGTTTCATTAGCAGTTAAGCAACGAGCCGTTCACGAACAAATAGTTGTTTCACAACCCTAATTACGTACCGTAAGATGTTAAGCGTTGGAATGATATTTAAAAATTATTGTTTAGATTAAAACATCATTTGAATCTAATTTAATAATTTTTATTCTATTTTCTTAAGTAATAATTTTAATTGTTTATAAATCATTGTAGCCTCGTAGTCAATTAATTTTTTTTAAATTACTACTCATCAAAAATATATATATATAAATATTGTTCTACAGTTGGAGACCGTCAATCAACTCTTATAGGTTGAACTGACCGATAAGCGGACTCGCTTCCAGGTCATTGTGTCTTATTCAATTCTGTATGAGGGTGTGATTCAAACCACTGACCGAGGGCAGCTATGCAGGCGCAACCAATGAGCCTAACACGAATCAAAACAAGTCAAACACAAACTTCTTAACTAGCCAAACAAGAATTACTCGCGAACAATGAGCCATTTTGACAGCCCTATTTTTTAACTTATCAAATAATTTTTAAGAATTCCTAGTTGAAAATCCCCAAAAGTAACAGCGTACAGTTGCACATTGAATAGTACCAGCGGGAGCACGACCATTAAATAGTAACAGCAGGAACGCGATGGTAAGTGGTCCCTACAAGCTTTGCGTCTTAAGTATCCGACATAGATTTTAAATTCTTATATAATAATAATAGGAGTACGCTTATTTTTATCGGAGGCACAAAATTATTAATTATATAAATTTTCTTAGTATTGATATATATATATATATATATATATATATATATATATATATATATAAAATTAATTAATTAAACTGCCTAAATTATATAAGAAAAAAATGTTATATATTACTATTTATATACAAATATTATAAAGTTAATAATAATAATTAACCCCGACATAAGCTCATTTCGCAATTAAGGTGACAGATCTCTCGTCATAAACTTTATTTTTTATATTTATACGACTTTAATTTTTAATATCATATTAAAATATTATTATTTTATTTTTTAAATATAAAATATATTTTTTCATATATAAATAAGTATGTATGTATGTGTTTATATATATAATTCAATTTTATTTATACATATTTAAATACATTGGAATCGAGTCGTGTTATGTAAATGTTAATAATAATAATAATAATAATAATAACAACCGCTATGAGCAGTTCAAGGGCCATATTTATTTGGCCAGCTTCTGTTGGCTAGGTGAAAAATAGTCTCGAGACGGAATGAACTTGTCCTCCTTCCAATGTGTTATTGGTACAATCTTCAGGCGGAATGGATATGCCGACATTCCTCAAATAGGTCGGGTGAATGATATAAATTATCTGGATCTAAAGCAGTCGACTGGGACCTCCCGTTATTTCATTCGACCATAGCCGCCTGAGTAATGAACAAGCTGGTCATTCCCTCAAGCTTCCAGATGTGGTCGTCCGACTTAAAATTTGATTGGGCACAATCTCACTCTCCTAGCCTATGATTATGTATTAACCAAAATATCTCGTACTGTATCTACTTTATTAGGGGTACATAATGTAATCTTACAACATACGTTCTTATAAATTTAGGACTCATTTTATGAATAAATTTTACGCTATATTTTGGTTAATTATGTATTAACCAAAATGCCCCGTGACTTTCAAAGATGGAAAAAGAAAATAAAATTTTTTGTACATGCACATTATAAATTTAAAATTCTAAATATATTTTTGCATAGTAAGATTATATATATATATATATATATATATATATATATATATATATATATATATATATATATATATATATATATAAAATAGGAATATTTACATAAAAACTTCAATGATTATATATGTGCCATGTACTTATACATGAGAAGGTGTATTTCACATTTAAGAAGTTAAAATAATAATCTTTTTAATGTGAGACTGTTGAATCCTAAAAATGATCCGGAAATCACGCTGAAGAAATAGAGTGAATGAAAAGACGAGAGTGAGAGGCAAAGAATAAGTGAACAATAGAATGAAAGCATCTACCCCTTCATCTATAAAATGATCCCCTCTTTATAATTGTATGAGATGCTTATTGATGCGTGCTAGAAAATTCGCGGGGGTAGAGTAACCAATTATCGTCTTAGCGTTGTACGAGAATTCAGCACACAATCAGGTGAAAGATAAACAACCAGGTATGACACCGAAGTTTTTGCGTGGAAAACCGTAAGGGAAAAACCACGGGCTCGGCCGATTGCGAGAATCCGCTATTGATAGACGTTTACAGAAATCCCTTGTCCCACAGACGGGAAAGGGTAATTATGTGATGTATATTACAACGTCGAGTGAAAGTATATGGATGATGGTGGTGGACGACAATCGACGGTGGTCCGCGGCGATCGGCAGTGGTCTACGACGATCAGCGGTGATCGACGGCTATAGGCGATGATCGACGGCTGTCGGCAATGATGCAAAGCTTCTTCTTCTCCTCAAGTCTTCAGACTCACTTCTTTCTCCTCCCCCTCTCATGTGAGACTTGGGGTCTATTTATAGGGTTTTGGGTGCGATTAATGCAGCCATTTTGATCGGACGGCTCGAAGGCTCCCTCGATCGGACGGCGTTTAAGGGGCATTTGATGGCGCTTAGCGATGCGAAGTGAGTGATCTTGGGCTCGTTGGATTCGTCTTGTCGAGATGCTCGATTCAAGTATGAGTTTGCTAATGTCGGCATCCATTTGACCTTCCAATATGTCTGAAAAGCCTCTAAAAGTGGTTTAATGACTAGATCCGGGCTTGATTTGACTTGGATTGGTTTAATTTTGATATCATTGGGTCCGTTTCATCGAGCCGGTCAGTTTGACTATTAAGTTTGCCAAAATCGGAGCTCTGGATGACTTTTTATCCAGATTTGAACATTTTTTGCTCAAAAAGATTGCATCGAGATATGTGTCATGCTTTGAGATCTGTGTCAGATGATGAAAATTTGTTGATGTCGTATCACTTATAATACACAATTACATCTAAGGTCCTCCTCTCCACGAAGAGGCTTAAGAGTACTAAGGCCATTTTTATAATTTAAATCTATAAATATATTTAATGATAGATTAGTCAGTCGATCATGATGGCTCTCAGCTGTCAGTACACATCCATTCGTTTGGTGATGGCGAGTTGATTCGCGTGAAAATCATATGAATGTCTCTCGACCAAGTTCATCTGTGGCTTAACCTTGGTCTTCAAACCGCCTCCTCCATCCTTCTGGCAGCGAGTTATCCTTCGTTCGACCCAAAACCCTAAACTAACGTCATTGCAGCCACCAACTATAATTTTTATAACTTGTTGTGCAATTTAGGGTGAATAAAACGCAAATCCAGAATAAGAACACAGATTTAACGAGATTCGGCAAAGATGCCTACATCCTCGGGAGCAGAGCGGCGAATTCACTATTTCAAAGGAGTTACAAGTCCGGTTCACATACCCACAGGGTTACACATCTATTTATAGATAAAACCTACGAATAAATTACTAAAACGCCCTCACTCCTCCTGACCCACTAAATTTCAAGAGATTTCAAATTTTCGGTATATGAGTCATACCTAACAAATCTCCACCTTGGCGAATATCTAACCCCTTAAAATAAATGCATCACCCGGTATATGAGTCAAACCCAACAAATCTCCACCTTGGCGAATATTCAGCCCGCTAGGAGAAATGCATCGTGGAGTTTCTTACACCATAGTAGGTTGGGCAACCAAGCCATCTGACCTGGCTTGGTCAACTGTGCCATTTAGCACCCAAAGTACATTCATGTTCGCACAAAAATTTAGCCAAACTACTACGAACAACTTGCCCGAAGCATTTTCCTGTTCGCGTCAACGCCTCAGCCGAACTCCACCTGTCGCAACTCCTCCTATGACGAACTTGCTAACTGTGCTTTGTCTCAGTCGTGATTCACCTATCACGATTCACCTGCCGCAAAATCACCTGCAACAAACCTGTGAACTCCGCTAGCCAAATTCCTTTGTTCGCAAAACATGGTTCCTATTCAGCGGAATCAAGCTCCACCTGTCGCAAATCCTCATGCGACAATGCGACTAATTCTTGGCTCCACCTGTCGCAAATCCTCATGCGAAAAACTGAAGAATTTCGCTGACTCTACTTGTCGCAAATCATCATGCGACAAATTGACGAATTTCACTGGCTCCATCTGTCACAAATCCTCATGCGACAAATTGTACCTCGCCAAACCGCAAAACTGTTCCTCATCAAACAGCAAACTGTCGCGCCTGCTCCGCCTCCTCTGCACGCGCGGAACCTGTGGAAGCCTGTTGTATTCGCCGAACTGTTCATGCTCACTGTTCTCGATTGAAATGCCAAGTTGTTCCTCTGATCTGTTCCTGCGAGCCAATTGCGATTTGCGAATGCTTCCCTTGTCGAACTCCTCGACAAACTTCTCCGCGTCTGCTGAATTCCTCAGTTAAATTTTTAAATATGCTGAGGCCAAAAATTTTTTGCTCAAAATTTTTCCAAGAAATATCTATTTCAGCGATATTATCTTAATTAAATTTTTTAATTAAGTACTTCTCCTTAATTAAATTTCTTCTACGCGTCGAGCAAATTTCAGGGATCCCTTGCCAAAAATTAATTTCCAGGTTCCCTTTTATGCCTCCTTTCTTTCAGCAAAGCTTTCCTTCAAGCAGCAAAAATTTCCTTTTCTGCAAGAATTCTTAATTAAATTCCTTAATTAAGATTTCCAAGAGATAAATCTTCCTTTCTCGCCGCTTCCAGCAACAACAAAGATTTCTTTAATTTAATTTATCTTAATTAAGCATTTTACTTAATTAATTTCCTTCTCTTCAGGAATTGCCTCTTCTGCCTTTCTCCTCCGCGTTCAACAGCTGATTTCCTTTCCTGCCTTTGCCTTCTCCCAAGGAATATTCTCTCTAGTAGATTCCGCGAGATAGCAGTCAACCGAGATGCTAGTGCGAACAAGAATGTGCTTTGGGTGCTAGATGGCACGCTTAACCAAGCCAGGTCAGATGGCTTGGTTGCCCAACCTATTATGGTGTAAAAAACTCCATGATGCATTTCTCCTAAGGAGCTGTATATTCGCTAAGGTGGAGATTTGTTGGGTATAACTCATATACCGGGTGATGCATTTATCCTAAGGGGTTAGATATTCGCCAATGTGGAAATTTGTTATGTATGACTCTGATAACAATTGTTGTGCAATTTAAGACGAATAAAACACAAATCCGGAAGAAGAACACAAATTTAACGAGGTTCGGCAAAGATGCCTACATCCTCGGGAGCAGAGCGGCGAATTCACTATTTCAGAGAAGTTACAAATCCGGTTCACATTCCCATCAGTTTACACATCTATTATAGATAAAACCTACAGATAAATTACTAAAACGCCCTCGCTGCTCCCAACCCACTAAATTCCAAGAGATTCCAAATTTCTGGTATATGAGTCATACCTAACAAATCTCCAGCTTGGCGAATTTCTAACCCTTTAGGATAAATGCATCACCCGGTATATGAGTCATACAAAACATAACTAATTATTGACTTTGTAGCAACCAACTATAGCTCTTGAGACCCGTTATTACTATTATCGTCACAAACTAAATTTATTGTAGTCCAATTACAACTATTTAAACTAGATGACTACTATCATATTTAATTTATCATACCACACGTATCTATAAATATATATACTCCCCAAATCTTTTATAAATATAATTCATAATATAAATGTGAGAAGCATTTAATAGGCGTGACACTGAGCACAAATTCCTCTTATAGTCGCATGATAAATGAAAGCCTGCAATCCTTCTTCAGCTACAAATATCACTTCCTCTCAATAAAAGCTAAGAAAACTAAAGAATTCTCTCCTTTCGAGAATGCAGAGAGCCAATGGAGGCGCATTCTACATTCTCCTCTTCATCTTACTCTCCACCTTCGTCCACCTCCCGATCTCTGAATGCGGCCGAGCACAGGCCATGTTCATTTTCGGCGATTCCCTCATCGACAATGGCAACAACAACTTCATTCCGACAATTGCGAAAGCAAACTACTTGCCTTACGGCATTGATTATGGCTTCCCCACTGGAAGATTCTGCAATGGCCTCACCGTCACTGACTATGGAGGTTTCCACTCTTTCCTTCCCCTTCTATTTCAGTTCCTCCGCTTAATTTGTTGCAGAAACTTGAGCGTCAAATTTAATTTCTTCTTCCCTAACATTGCAGCGCAGCTGCTAGGGCTCCCATTTCCGGTGCCTTATTTGAGCTTAAAGTCGAAGACGACGGAGATACTGAAAGGGGTTAACTATGCCTCTGCTGCTGCAGGAATTCTTGACGAAACTGGGCGCCATTATGTAAATTTATCTTCAGTTTCGGATTGTTTAATTTGATATTTGCTGTGATCTCTTTATGCTTATATTATTCAATCATATAAGAATGGCAGGGAGGGAGGATCTCCTTCAATGGACAAATTGCTCTGTTTGCGAAGACTGTGACTCTGCAGCTTCCCTTTCTGATACCAAATCTGAGGATCTTGTCAGATTATCTTTCGAGCTCCATTTTCGTCATAAATATTGGTAGTAATGATTATATAAACAATTATCTGCTTCCCAATCTTTATTCCAGCAGCAGAGAGTACACAGCGGATGCTTTTGCTGATCTTCTCATCAGCAACTTCGAGCGTCAGCTGAAGGTTTGTTCTAAATTTCATGGCTTTTAGTTTATTAGCTCCTAATTAAGACTTTAATAATTCTGTTTAACTTGATTCTGGTAGAAGCCAAATGCTGTCATCTTCGAATCTAAGTTATTAATTATTTATATCATAGAATGTGATTCTCATGTGCTTTTTTGATGTTGATAGATGATTTCATAGTGTTTTTATTAAATTCGTAGCTTTTAACTTGAAAGTGTCTTTACCTTTAGCTATAAAGTTACCGTTAGTTTACTGGGAAACAATTTGAATTCAAATATGATGGAGATGTACCTTGAGCCAATAAATCGTGTCTGAGCTTCCAGCTAAATTTGTCAGGTAATCTTTCCATCTAACACCATTGAGTAAAAAAAAAAAAAGTTATATGTGAGACTGTTAGAGCCAACTTGTTCTTTGGTAAAAATCTTAGAAATGACTGAAGGTAAAAATTGTTTAATATATCTACACGTAAACTTCAATTTGTATATTTTATGTGATATACAAATGGTTTGGGTGGTATAAATATAAAAAGGAAAATTAAGGTGATAGATATGTAAAAACATAAGAATTGGTTGGTATGTATGTAATTGCCCCAAAATAAAGATAAATTGTAAAAGTTGTCAACTTACTTTGAACAAATCCTCTTTACATCAAAAATTTGTGTTTCAGTGCATAAATTTTACTCCTAGAAAAACAGAAGACTAGCATTTGAAATTTCCCACTCTTCTAAAAGTAATAATCATGCCGGAAAGTGAAAAATCTTAAGCACAAGTTTTTAGAAGTTAGTACAGAACTGTAAGTTGAGCTTCAAACTGTCAACAGGGAATATTAGATCCTAGAAGATAACAATTTCTTCTAACCAAATACAAACACAGGATCCAAGGCCCTTTGAAAGCTTAAATTCAATATAGTCATCAACGGTATTATTAACTGAGCTTCCACCTAACATTTCATCCACTCTCAGTAAGTATTAAATGCATTACAGTAAAGATATCAATATTTATACGAGAAAAGAAAAATGCAACCTTGTGGTAAATTTATTTCACCATCATTTACTACATATAAAATTGAGGGGCATTTACATACATACCGCTCAATTCCTGTGTATTTACATATCTGACACCTAAACTTTATCTTTTATATTTACAACGTCCAAATCTTTCATTATCACATTAGACATAATATATTTTTTTTAACTTTTAAAATGTGAAATACACCTTTAAGGTAAGGTGGCATATATGTAAATGCATATGAATTAAGTGGTCTGTATGTAAATGTTCCCAAAACCAATTAGCCATTTAGGAATTTAGCTAATGTGAACAACCATTCTGCAGAGCTTATACATGCTTGGGGTCAGGAAGATGCTTCTGGTTGGGATCGGACCACTGGGATGCATTCCGAGCCAGTTATTTCAGCACAACAGCACTGATGGCAGCTGCATTGACCTCGTCAACGAACAGGTCTCTTTGTTTAATGAACGGCTCGTGCCCCTTTTAATCAAGCTCAATTCAACGCTGCAAGGGTCCTTCTTCGTCTATGAGAACATATATGACACATTCAATGATTTGGTTCAGAAGCCTACTAACTATGGTATGATAAGATAATTAGTTCATGTATTGCTACCATAGAAACATATATATTTCAAGTGCAGAATGTTAAAATAGTCCCTTGACTGTTTATATGAGCTCTTTTTAGTCTCAAAGTTTATGAAAGTGTCAATTTAGCCCTCAAGCCTATTTAAAATGGGGCTGAAATAGTCTTTTGTGGGAACTGTGTAGCCCATATTAAAAGAGTCTGGACAACTTTATAGACCTTTGGACTAAACTGACCTCTTATGAGAAATCAGAAGACTGTTTTGATACTTATTTCAGTATTTTAAGGACTATAGACATACATACCACTCAATTTCTATGTATTTAGATAATCAACATTTAAGCGTCAATTTTCACATGCATGCCATCCTACCTATGCATGAAAAGGTGTATTTCAATTTTTAGAAGTTAAAATAATGATATCTTTAATATGATGTTAAAGATGTGGGTGGCATAAGTGTAAAAAGTAAAGTTTAGGCCTTATATTTGTAAATACATAGATATATATAGGGTGAAATTGAATTGCATTCTATATGATAATGAGTTGGTTTATTGCTACCATAGAAACTGATACATTTCAAGGAAGACTCACATGAATGCCACTCAATTTCTATCTATTTACATATTTAACCTATAAACTTCAATTTTTACATGCATGGACCTATTAAAAAAAGAGTTTTCAGAGTATTTTATACAAACAATCACTGCCTATTTTCATTGCAGAAATTTAAATTGTTGCATTTATTAGCATTGCAAAGATTTTTAGCAGTGGTTTTAAATATTTTTATACGGTTTTTAAATTATTTTAGCAGTATTTTTTTAAACCGCTTTTAAATAAGCGCTGCCAAAAACTTTTTTCTCTAGCATTAAAAAGTGCGTTCCACTTTTTAGAAGTTAAAAAACAATGGTATTTTTAATATGATATTAAAATTTTGCGGGGTATAAATGTAAAAAAGTAAATTATAGGTGTAAGATTTGTAACATTGATATGCATGATGAAATTGAATTGTTTTTCTATAGGATTTATTGAGAAGAACCAGGCTTGTTGTGGGAGTGGGAAGTATGGTGGACAGTTAAGCTGCTTGCCACTTCAGGTTCCATGTTCAGCGAGAGATGGATTTATATTTTGGGATTCATTCCACCCAACACAAGCTGCTAATAAGATAGTTGCAGAGCGTTGTTACAGTCCTTCAGGTACTGATTGCCAACCTATTAGTGGTTACATGCTCGCACAGCTATAGGAGAGGTATTATTTGATTATTATAAATCATAAAGAGGAAGTTTGTTCTATGTTCCTCTCATTATTAGAAATCATAAAGAGGAAGTTTATTCTGTGTTCCTCTCATTATCATTGGGAAATAGTCTGTAGGAGTGGTGTTAGTGAATGATGAATAATGATTGTTGTTAAAGAAATAGATTTGAGCTAATGTTAGGTGTTAGCTTTGCTTTGGTTTAATTTTAATGTAATGAAGTATGATATAAGGCATGGCTTTTAAGGGAATAAATGAAGGGTTTATTCTTCAATAGAGGACTGATTTTCAATGGATTTTAGCTTTGTTTTGATTTTTAATTTGATAAAGTGTGATATAAGGCACATATTTATACTTCAAAACTTATCTATGGAGATTTTATGCGTTTTAGTCTAATGACCTCATGATTTTGTGTCATTAGTGTAAGATCGCCCATCCTTAAAGTGCTCTTATATGGGCATGTTTAACTTTGAAGTTTCTAATGAAATTTCATTTGTTATATTTAAAAAGTTTCTCAGTGTTTTAGAGTTCAGCTTCTTAATACAAAAAGTACTGCAATTCCTACACCAATGAAAGAGGATGTTGAA
The DNA here is from genome assembly GCA_022702705.1 of Papilionanthe hookeriana x Papilionanthe teres. Lineage (NCBI taxonomy): Eukaryota > Viridiplantae > Streptophyta > Magnoliopsida > Asparagales > Orchidaceae > Papilionanthe > Papilionanthe hookeriana x Papilionanthe teres. The sequence goes on along the minus strand of CM040435.1, from coordinate 23,147,000 downwards.
CATAAACAGTTTAATATTATCAAATATTTAAAATTTTCACACATTGCAACTTCTAAATATCACATAATCACTTGTGAAAAAATGGTAGAAAATAACAATATCATAGGATTATGAATATATTGCATAAAACACTTGTGGTATTGCAAATCAATCAACTAAATTGAATATTGGAGTTGCAATAATCATTAAAAACTAACTAGGAAGAGTCATGGAAGCAAAGAAATTTACAAATATCAGTATTGGTGAATTGCTTATTTATGCTTACTATTTATGTTCACAAAGTCATATTCAGGGTGCTACGACTCGAATCAATGCAAAACATCATATTAAGGTGGAACACACAATGTTAAAGTCCCAACATTAGCTAATTGAGATCTTCACGGAAAAAATCTTTTCTTTAATATTCATTAACATTTTTATAACATTAAATAAATAATAGTTTAAAACATTAGTAACATTTATCTCATATCACTAAACTATATACCAAAAAATATAGAATTTTTAAATTAAATAAAAATATCATCATGATTATCAAAAATACATATCTATATTAATAAATGTATCTAGGATCTATATCTATTTAATATGGATTTTACCCTCCATGAAATAACACAGTAAAAACAAGAGTGAGCAACAATAACTAAATAGGTTAACACAAAACTATTATAATTTTTAAATAAAAAAAAGAATGAAATATATTTATACTTGTATAATATCATATGAAAAGTAAGATTCGCTTTTCGTCGTAGAATACAATACATGAGCATATCTCGTGTAATGTCTATTAAGTATAGTGTTAATATGAAAACTATTGTCAATATAGGCATGTTTCAAAAGCAACAGTTTAAGCAAATCATTTAACACGATGCTAGAAGCAAAGAAATATAAGCTCTATATGTGTGTGTACGCGCGCTTATGAATATAAAAAAACTGATATATATAACAAATAGTATGATTGACAGGATAAATACAATTCTTCTTATTATGAACATGTGTATTATATTTCGTGCAATATTTAGGTTTATATTCAATTTCAAACTTTTGCCAATACCAATATTAGGTGTTCGAAGCCAAATTTCCTCTTGCATGGGCAAAGTAATATCCCTCTCCAACAATATTCTTTGTGCCGACGGACAACTTATATTAGAAGTAGCCAAATTAACCTTCATTGATTTCCCAAAAATCGCTCGAATAGACTAAAGGATTTGTTGGCTGTAGTCGTGTAACCTTAAATCCAAGAATATAATCCATAAAGAAATAATTTGTAATTCTATAGCAGGATCAAAATTAGTAGTTCGTTTCAAAACTTTCATTTGAACGTCTTCAACAGACCAATGTTTAAAGAAAAGAAGGGCATAATCATCTTCATTGCTAAAGTCGACACTTAAATGTCTTCTATCTAAAGCCCCCACTTGTCGATCCCCTGATAATTTCATATTTTCAAAGAACTTCTTAATCACCTTCATTTTAGGATTCCCATATATAAAATAACCAATGAAAACAAACTTTAGCTCAGCGAGACGCATAGTTTCATCTTCAGAAAAATACGAAGCAGGTTTACCGTTTTCTTGTTTGCTTTCTTCAATAAACCAGTTTCCTTGCCATCTTCAAAAATAAGAATTAAGAGATTGTGGGAAAATCAACACCCACACACACACACACACACACACACACACACACACACACACACATATATATATATATATATATATATATATATCATATATATATATATATATATATATATATATATAAAATTCATCATAGGTAGATCAAAAATATTGTAGCAAAAAAAAGTCAATACACAGATACTATTCATTTATACAAAAGCCTATATAGGCTCATGACATAGTACCTATATCACCGGTGTAAAAGTAGAAATATAGTTTCCTAGTTTAATGTTTTATTCTAATATTTCTTATATAATATGAGGTCCATATCACATTTCTACTAACTTATGATACATATTATTTTAGCATTAGTTAATAGTTGGATGAGGTTTAACTGTATTTTACTGAACAACAAGTTAGAAGCACCGGAAATGACAAAGAAATTCAATTCTAGCACAAGATCAAAATCAAATAATACCTGACAATTAAACCTTGCAACTACTTTAATAAATAAGAAGTCTTGCACCAACGTTATTGTGTCGACATACAACATTAAAATTTTATCATTGAATGAAAACATTAACATTTATTGGATGTAATAGGAGCCCTATATTAGAAAACCACTTCACTTTTGGATGTAATGTTCACCAACTGCCACCTACCTTGTTAATTGCACTTCTTCATAACTTCTAGTCAATATGACCCCATATGAACCCTTGTCCTAAACCATTATTGTTCACTTATTTAAATGTATTGTCTTAGCCACCTCCTTAACAATACAATAAATAATATTTTATCTATGGCACAAGATTACATATTCATATAACATCACTATAATATAAAAGGTCATCAGTTATATAATGTCATGAAAAGAAAATTTTAGTATTCCAAAACAATAGTTTTCACAAAGAAGTTTTATATAAAGAGATTACACAAACAACCCACAAGTTTTACATATAACATATCCAATATCAAATGTATAATATTTAATATAACATTATAGTGTTTTAATTGCATAAACAATATGAATGAAAGTTATTATTAGTGTTAATGTAATTTAAGATCATTAAAGTACTTAAGAAAATATAAAATATTAGGTGTTAGATATATGATATATAAAAATTACAAGGTAAAAATATAAATAGCCCTTTTATATTTCATTTAATAGATAAATAAAAATTATGACTAGATATGTTTCATGATCAAGTTATACCAAACATTTTTGCTAAACTGAGGGCGCGTTTGGGACAGCTTATTTGGTGAGGTGGAGTTTTGAAAACGCACCTGACCTGTTTGGGTAAACTGTGTTTTGGCAGCTTATGCGTTTTCAAAATGCTAAAAATAGTGTTTTAACACCGCACGGTGACAATTTTCATCTGGCTTTTTCAAAAAAATAAAAATTTGTAATAGCCACTACACTTAGGTTACAAGCAAATTATTTTTAATCAGCTTCTCAGCAAATTATTCAATAAGGTGCTGTTGCTTCAAACACAACCTTAATCAACCTATGATTTGAGATTCACCCACAATTTTGAATCACTTGTAACTACCAATGAAGATTCAACTCATATCACTACACATAACCACATGACCTCTTAGACGAATTCACATGTGACCCAAATGGTCACCTATAACTAGTAGCCTTGGTTGCAAGCCTAAGCTAGATCATTTCCCAATTAGATGTGCACAATTCATTCTTGCTTATGGACCTCTTCGAAGAAGCATACATGGAACGTAATTCACTTGGCCCATTTCGTTCGGGATAATGTCGCTAGCGGATTCATCAAACTCACTGCACTCTGGTTAAATACAAATTCACCTGTCCTTCTGACCTCATTCTCTTCGCTCCTATCAAATATGATTGCTAACAGCATTCACAATCCATCTCGAGAAAATATACTATTATTTATATTCACTAAATAAATATGTTACATGTGGCCTATGCACAGTAACATATACCATCTAAGATAGTGTTAACATGTATCTTTGGGTATTTAAATGCATAGCACCTAATTCTTATGTATTTATACATCTCACACTAAAACTTTCTTATTTATATATCTAGCACTCAAATCTTTAATATCGCATAAAAAATAGCACTATTAGTACTTTAAAAAAAATAAAAAATATATTTTCATAAATAAATTTAAAATACCAAAATGTTAAATGTATAAATATGAAAATTTAGCTTTATTTTTTTTATTCTGCAGTAAACAAAGGGATGTTACTTTTATATACTTTTTAACCACTTTTCTATGTACTGAGTGGGCATGCCTATTGATTACTAAAAAAATTATAGTACTTGGTGATATATTTAATGACCCCAACATCGACATAAATGCATAACATTATTTAATAAAATATAAGCAATCAATATCGACATAAATGCATAACATTATTTAATAAAATATAAGCAATACTTCTCAAAATAGTATATTTCATTTTAATTGTTGCCTAATTTCATTAATAAACATTATAAATACCATATTGTAATTAATTGATTAAGACCATATTGTAATTATTTGATAACATGGGTTGCACACTTGCACCACATTAATAGCAAGACAACGTCACACCAGGCCGCTGTAGTTTCTCATTTTTTTACTAATTAAACCAGATGTCTTCCTTCTGTTTTTATGCTTTTGTTTCATGATATAGTTGAGTTAAATTTTTTGAATAGATGAAAAAGCTTTTGTATCCGGACTCCGGGCGCAAAGTTTGCATGAGTATGCCAGTGAAAACTTACCATGTGGTAAGTGGACCCCACATCTTTTAAAAATCATGTATTACAATGAGACTTGCCACGTGAAGTTTTTCACTGGTCTCCGGACGCAACGTTGTGTCCGTAGTGTGAATGAACATTCTCTCGAATATATGAGAAATATGTTGGAAAATTGGATTTTATATGGCTCTCATAAGTGAAGTATCCTCTTATTTGTTTTATCGAAATATGAGTGAAAATTTTATTTCAAATAAAATATTTAAACAAGGGATAACTTCTTGTATTCACAACCTGTTCTTTGAGAATTCAGTGTCAATTAGTTCCAAATTAGTTTGAATTCAATTTGAATTTGAACCTAATTGAAATTTTGAATCAAATAAGGATCGAAATGTATTTGAACTTTCGTCATTTCTGTCTTCTTTAGGGTCACAAAGGTAAGACGTCCATAGGAGCAGCAGCATGGAGTTCATCGGGGAGCTTGGTGGGAGCATAAATCAAAGGAAATAGGGACCATAAATGAGAAAAGTTTAGGGTTTGTCTTTTACTATGCGAGAACATTAAAGAGATAGTGATGATGTATCCCGAAGCAAAGTTCACTATAAAAGCTCACAATTGGGAGGCAAGGCTTATTCAAGGCCAACATTGTGTGAGGACATGTGGATTTCATAAATGTAGCTCACAAGAAGGAAGTGATGAGGTTAACTTCATAGCCAAAATTTGCTCGTTAAGGCATTACAAAACTAGTGCCAAATGAAGGAGGAAAGTAGTTTGAAGAGGAAGCTCAATGGTGGTAGGCTCGGGCAGGATCAACACCTGAGGAGATGAGGAGTTTGAGGATGACATTCATTAGTAATGACATCCCCTAGCATTGGCAGTAAAGGTGTAAATGAGTCGAGTTGGACTCGTGCTACTCTTGGCTTGAACTTGAGCTTGATTAATTTTATCGAGTTCAAGCTCGAATTTGAGCTTAAGTCTACGAGTTTTAGACGATCTTATTAATTATAAAGAGAGAAAATAATATAAATTTAATGTAGTGTTACAATAAAATGACAAATAAAACGAGCAATTATGAGAGAAAAAATAAGAAATCACTTAATATAAATTATTAAATATATATATTTTTTAAATTTTGAATACTTTTAACGATAAAGTCTTCAAATTTAATATATTTTGTGTCTATTTTATATTAATATTAAAAAACAGGCCAACTCACAAGCTAATGAGTAGAGTTGGGGCCTGCTTGAGCTTAAGCTTATTAGCTTATAAAGCTCAGTTTATGAACCACTTATCGACGAGTTGAGCTCGAGCCGACTCACGAATCAGCTTAACTCACTTACCTAAATGGCAGTACGCAACAAAACTTACTGGTAATGTATCATGTGATCATTGCATCTGAAGCGTAGGTTTAAACTTAGATCAAATCAGATTTAAATCACATTAGAGCCAAAATTCGAAGAATTCAATATAGAGTTGAATCCCAATTGGATAAACAATGAACTTCAATGAAAAAAATCCTCCAATATATTATAGGATGACTTATCTTACATAAACTTTCCCATTAATTTGCCTAAGAAAATAAATAATAAACATATTTCTCCAATAATGTTTTTTAATGAGACATAACATTTATTGTACTTAAAATTTTGAAAATATATATATTTTTTACTCTATAATTCAGTTAATAATAGGAGAAACAAAAGTGGGTGGCCTACACTGAGATTTAAGAGACGTTGTGTTCATGTTATTTTAATTACACGTATAGGTAAAATAATCAAAAGAGTCACCATAAGTTAATTACTATTATAAGTTGTATTATGTCAGTAATAGTGATTCATAATGAATTGATATTAGCGATTATTTCGAAATGACATTAAATATTACATCCGGATTACACACGTAGAGCTACGGGCGGAGGCCAATCCATAAGAGACACGTGAAAACCCGCAATAACGCGCAATAACACGGGAATAACATGAAGGAATATTCCTCATGTTACTCTGCGGTTAGCGGTGTTTCGGGCGAAATAATGTGGGGAATATTCCCCCGTATTGTTCTGCGTTATTCATGTGTTATTGCGATAGCATTGTAACACCGAGAATATTCTCCCGTGTTATTCTACGTTATTCCCGTATTATTCCGCGTAGTATTGATGTGTTATTGTTATGGTGTTACAATACCACCACAATAACACAGAATAACACGAGAATAATACGAAAGAATATTCTCCGTATTATTACGCGTTATTTCCCGTATTATTCCACCCAGAACACCGCTAACCGCAGAGTACCACGAGGAATATTCTTTCGTGTTATTCCGCGTTATTACGGGATTCCACGTATCTCACATGAATTGGGCTCCGCACGTAACTCTACGTACGTAGTCCGGATGTAATATTTTACCCATTATTTGAGGTAGATGCGATGATTGTAACACGTAAATATTATATTGTGATATATCTTAATGATTTTTAACTTCACCTAATTTTTCACTGACATGATGTTGACATTCAATTTACAAATAAATGGAAAAAAAAAACCTAGATGTTAGTTTTATAAATAACAAAGTTTCAAGTGCTATTCCTATAATTATTCCTAAATAAATAAATAAATAATGTATAAACATGCAAAAAAGAAAAATTGAGACACTAAAAGATTTAAAAGAGCTGAATTTTCCTTCCTCATTTTCCTCATTTTTTCTCATCTTTCTTTAATATAGCTATTCAGAACAGTGATTCTCCTGTTTAAAGGGAAGGGCCAATGCATAACTCATCCCTTTGCCTATTGTGGAAGAAGAAAAATAACATAAATGATTTAAAACTCATTAACTCACTCTTGATGTAATGGAAAATCTGTAATATTAGCCAAACTACTCAGCTCAATTTGCTGCTGTGCTATTCTACTGAAGACACCAGAAGGATCATTTTCAGAAATAGACGCGTTTTGTTCTCTGGCGTTGTGATGCTGCCATATTCTTGAGATGGCCTGAGTGATGTCCGATATCGCCGGCCGTTTGCTTGGGTTTTTGTGCAGACAACGATGACCGATGTTTGCGAGAAGCCGGATCTCTTCGATGTTGCTGCTGCCGATGAGCTTCTTGTCGACAATCTCGTCCCATTCATCTCTTCCATCCCCACCACCAATCACTGCCTGAAAGTTACAGCCAAAATATAAGTGCTAATATTTATAAAACAAATATTTATTCAGTTCTTGGTCTATCATCATGTAATCTGTCAATATTTTGTTGACCGTTGGCTCTTCATGTGCTAGAGATGGATAAAAAGGTATGATACTGTAAGAAACATGGTTAAAGATAAAAATATGAAGAAGGATTTACATACATAATCATTCAATTCCTATGCAATTAGATATTTAGCATCTAAAATTCCATATTGTACATATATGCTACCTACCTATACATGAAATGTTGTAATTTCATTTTATTTAAGTTTAGATAATAGTATTTTTGATATGATATGAAAGGTTTGCATAGCAAAAATTTATAAAGTAAAGTATGTGTCACATATGTAAATACATAGGAATTGTGAGGTATGTATGGAAATGCTTCAAACCTGAAATATCTAAGAAAATATCCAATGATCTTTGTTGCCTGCATCAGTTCTTCAAAATATAACCGAAATTTTCTCAAAAAAATTAAAGGGATGCATTAGAGTTGCTGCATTGTTAATAGTTCTAGAGCTGTTGTGGTAAAAGAAAATTAACTATATATCTATATCTATATATATATACTTCTTATATCTATCTAACGCTTAGCATATCTAGCTGTAAAAATAGCGACTCTCCATATAAATTTTGAAAAGCGACAATAAAGTTATATTTGAATAGAAATATACAATATAGCCAGACAAGAAAGAAGTGAAATAGCTGTCTCAAACGGGCCTTTAGTCTATTCAAAAAAATTGTTTTGGGGAGGGGATGAAGAGAAATGAATTTTAAAGCATGTAGCTCAAAACCGTGACTTGGAGAAACAACTTTCTCTAACTACTAGTTCGCAGATCCTATCACGTCTATTCACAAGCTAGCTGAACAAAAAATTGTAAACCTTGCTCTTCAAATATTCTGGAGAAGATGAAAATATTGGAATATAATAGAAAGAGAGGCATTTACATACATACCACTTAACTGTTATGTATTTACATATCTAACACCTAAATTTTACCTTTTACATTTATACCGCACAAATCTTTCATATCACATAAAAAATACCACTTTAAAAGTGAAATACACCTTTTCATGTGTAGGTCAGGTGGCATGGCATGTAAAATTGAAGTTTATGTGTTGGGTATGTAAGTACATAGGAATTGAGTGGTACGGATGTAAATCTTTCTAAAAATAAAGCTGAAGATGGAGAAAGGTGAGCTGCATGGTGAGGACTTACAAGATTTATGTACTCCATTAAACCCTGCTGCGGATTAATGGCAGTAATGAGTTCAAATAGTATTATACCAAAACTATAAATATCACTTTGTTTTGTGAATTTGCTTGTTGACATATAACTGGGATCCATGTAGCCATACGTTCCCTTCAGTCCAGATTTCCTTCCATCAAACATCTCTTCTTTGGACAACCCAAAATCAGCCACCTGTTTGCATCTTAGAGTTCTTTAGAATTTTGAACGAGTAACAATTCAACAAATAGGAAGGAGAATATGTCATAAATAAATCCCTAAATAGACATTCTCTGGAGTTCATTTGCAATGCTAGGGTTATAAAAATGTACATTTTTTCCTACTAATTCACTCTTCCCAAATAAAAAAATGCATTGCTATCATTTAAGCTGTAGGCTGTGGAAACCTGAAACCTGACTTCTCCAATTTATTGGTTGGGAAATTTACATACATACCACAATTTTTATGCATTTAAATGTCTAACACCTAAAGTTTGATATTTACATTATAACACCTTGGAATAAAAGATATATCGCATGAAGAGGCATATTTCACTTTTAAAAAGTTAGTACGGCGATATTTTTGATGTGATGTCAAATATTTAAGTGTTTTGTATGCTATGTATGTAAATGCACCTTATTAGTCTACTATACACAATGAAGCATACAGTTTTTTGCATGAAAATATGACGTAGCTATTGCTGTGGTTTGAGATTTGTAAAGGGTTGGGTCAGTCCACAAAAATGGAAGTTCCATCTTCGGGGTAGAAATCAGGAATCCGAATATGCACACTTAAAAGCATAAATAAGAACATTGAAGACAAATGTGAACTACTTATGTTTGCTGACAACCCTAATCATTAGGGATTTTTGCTCTCCTTTAGAGTGGCATAGGTATAAACTCATGTGATTGCAAGCTTTCTCACTCAACTTCAATACAAAAGGGAACTTTACATGAACCACACAATTCTTATGTATTTACATATCTAACACCCAAAGTTTAATATTTATACTTATAAGATCTTGATGTCATAAACCTATGCAAGAAAAGGTGTATTTCACTTTTAAAAGACAGTGATGGTGATATTTTTGATGTGATGTTAAAGATTTGAGTTGTGTGGTGGGGGGGGGGGGGGGGTGTGTATTCATTACTTTGGGTCACGGTCACGGTTAGGAACTGTTTCATTTTTCTAAAAAGAAAAACACCCATTTAAGGTAAAATAAAACGCTTGCCATCCCTTTCTTCCCTTTTCTTCTTCCAAACACAAAGTGCATTGTTTCGTTAAATAATAAAATCAACCTTTAAACTGGTTTTAATAACAAGAATAAGGGCTCTCTGGAATAAAAGGTTTTCAAATAAGAAGATTAAGTTTATATCAGTATTTAATAAGCATGTAACTATGATACTAAGACATATCATAAATAATTAGCTATGCCTTAAAGCTAAATAAAGTTTATGAAGGTCAATAAGATAACTGTCTGTGAAACCAGTTGTTGGAGGAAAAAAAAAGATCATTAAAGAGTAGTGAATGGCATGGAAATTAACATTAAGATGATAATAAATGGATTAAGTAGCAAAACAAATTCATAATCAATACTAAATTAGTTAAAATACAAATTGAATACGGTTTTACTAAAAAAAATCAATATAGCCGCTAAATAATAATCAGAATAGCAAGATAGATTAGTTCGGCTCAATTTGGGTTTAACTAAATAGTGATTAATGAACTAATTATGGACTGAAGTGATTATATTGATCAAATCAAATATTAGAATAATTATAGCTTCTACTTTTATTGCTAGACATGTTAGCTATTTTGGAAATAGGAAATTAGTAAAGCATTCCAAATATAAATTGTGTCAAATAAAAGCAAAACAAGAACAAAGTACAAAATAAAAATAAAATGTAAATTGTGTTGATGTCGTGTGCAAGAACAGTGAAAATGTCCATCATGTCAATCATTAAAGCATCTAATTAGCACTCACATTCACAGAAATGAATCAAGCAACCAAATGATACCACATAAGATAAAGAGGAATTTACATGCATTCCACCCAATCGTTAATAATAATAAATTGTTTCATTTTTACCTTCACATTAGTAAAATAGAAGTTGATGAGGCTTTAAAAAAACCAATGGTGGAAAGTCTGTAGGACCTATGATATCCCAATTGAAGGATAGAATTTAGAAAATTCGGGAATTTCTTGACTTACAAAACTATATTATTTAAAAACTAAAAAGATGCCAGAGCAGTGGAGGAAGGGTATTTTGGTCCCTATTTTTAACAATAAAGGGGATGCGCAAGAGTGCAAATTATAGAGGAATTAAACTGATGTGTCATACTTTATAATTATGGGAGAGGGTAATTGAACTTAGGTTAAGAAGTATTTCAAAGATTTCTCATAATCTGTTTGAATTTATGTCGGGCAGGTCTACTACGGAAGCTATATATTTATTGATAGGTTTGATGGAGAAGTAAAGAGAGAATAAGGAGGATCTACATATGATTTTTATTTATTTAAAAAAAGCTTATGATAACGTTCCAAGAGATATCCTTTGGAGAGTTCTAGAGAAGAAATATATTAATATGACTTATATTCAAGTCATTAAAGATATGTATACTAGAATTGTTACTTGTGCTAGAATAGATGGAAGATTGACCAAATATTTTCCTATTTCAGCTGGATTACATCAGGGATTGGCTTTAAGCCCATATCCTTTTGCTTTAGTTATGCATGCTCTTACTAGACATTTACAAGAGAATGTACCTTGGTGAATGCTCTTCGCTGAAGATATCCTTCTTTGGATAAGACTACAGAATGAGCTCGAAAAAAACTTGAATTGTGGAGGTCTACAATGGAGTCTAAAGGTTTTCGTTTGAATAGAACTAAAACGTAATACATGGAATGTAATTTTACTAGTAGTAGCTCTAGTGACAGAGTTGTAATTATGGGTGATCAAATCATTAGAAGGTGTGAACGCCTTAGATATCTCGGGTCTATTGTTCAAAGTGATGATGAAATAGATGGGGATGTTATTAGTAGACTTCAAGTTGGTTGGTTGAAGTGGAGGAATGCTTCGGGCCACTTGTGCGATAGAAAAGTACCGCTTAGACTTGAAGGAAAATTTTATAAGATAGTGTTGAGACCGGCAATGCTCTATGGCGCAAAATGTTAGCCTTTAAAAGAGAAGCATAAAACTAAGTTAAGTGTTGCTGAGATGAGAATGCTTAGTGGATCAGGGGCTTTACACTTAGAAACAATGCAAAATGAATATATCCGCGATAGGGTTGGTCACATTAAACATCGATCATTTGATGATCTGGTTAGGAGAGAATATGTTTTAGATTCAACTTATGTTAAGAAAATCAGAGATAGACCTAAAAAGACTTGGGCATATTGTATTAAAAAATTTTCTTAATTATTAGAATTAAATGATAATATGACACTCAATAGAACGCAATGGAGAAAAAGGATTCATGTAGCCAAACCCGCTTAGTGGGATGAAGGCTTGTCGTTGTTGTTGTTGTTTTTGTTGTACAACCCAATTCTTATGTATTTACATAACACCTAAACTTTGCCTCTTAATAAAACCCAAATCTTTCATATCACAACAAAAAAATTGCTATTTTAACTTAAAAATAGTAAAATACACTTTCTATGCATAGGCAAGGTGGCATATATGTAAAAATTGAAGCTAAGGTGTTAGACATGTAAAGACAGAAGAATTGAGTGGAATGTATGTAAATCTTCTTAAAATAAATTACAGATCATGCGCAAGGGCTCACAGAAACAGTCAAAGTTGAGCAAAAAGCAAAGATAATCAGCAAGAGTAGAGCATATGCCTTACCTTTGCTCTCATCATCCTGTCAAGTAGTATATTAGCAGATTTAAGGTCCCTATGAACAACTGAAGGTGATGCCTGTTAATAGGAGACCACAGAGTTGGTTATAATCAAGAAGCCATTGAAGTATCAGAAAATAAGGTCAAGGCATAGCTTAACAAACCCCATCATGAAGATACTCGATGCCATGCGACACATCTAACGCAATTTGTAGCCTTTCATCCCAGTTAAGAATGCGAGGACCATCACCTGCAGAATTAGGTGGGATCTTGCCAATAAATTAATAAGTTAGAAGTTCTTATTTTATCAGCAGGACATACTAAGGATGATTCTCTACACAAGGTGCAATCAATAACATTTTAATCTTCATCGTGATTCAAACAAGAGTTAAAGTTATGGATGATTGACAGTGTTTTGACTTTTGACCGACTATAACAGGAGTAATTATAAGAACATATAGGCATTGTAATGAATACATATAAGGCCAGCGAGGACCCTTACTATGTTCACATACGTAAGATCGGGACCATGCAATTACTCCAGACTCATATGACATAAAAGATCAAGAGAAGGTGAAGAGAGAAAAAGTACAAAGTTGCCTAATCCTAGAATAACGGTTATGGAAAATGGAAGGGAGAAGAGCGGAATGGATGAGGTACCCACTAGGATCACTCTGTTCTCAAATTGAAAATAGGATGACTTAATTTTTACATGCATACCACCTTACCTGTGAATGAAAAGATGTATTTCACATTTTAAAAATTAAAATGGTAGTATTTTTTATGTGATATAAAAGATTTGGGTGGTATAAATGTTAAAAGCAAAATTTAGGAACTAAATATATAAATATAAAAGAATTGACTGTTATTGAGTCTGAGAACTAGTTTTCCTCCTCTTGCTCCCTAGGCAAGGGATTTCTATTTATAGGCTCCAACAGAAATAGTTCCTCTAACAATTAAATCCTCTCTCCTAATTTAAAATAATTGGAATCAAATCAATCTCTGGGAATCGAGTTGTCATAGCCTGGACGAAGTTGTTGTAACTGCCATGTAATTTTTATTCTCATTTATCTCCTAGGGCCTGCCTGATCATGAATGTAGTAACTATACACCACATGAATTCGAAAGCCTCAAATGGCAGGATATCCTCCTAGAACATAAATGGTTTCCACATAATTTTATTTCCAACAGAACATCTTTGAATGGCAGAATTGTGAACCTAGTAGACCTATCTCAGATTGACCTTGGAGAATTCATTGGGAAATCTAATTTTGCTAAGCTCTTGAGGAAGGGCCTCCAAAAGATCCTTAAGAAAATCAACAAGTTTATGTAAGAGCGCATCGGGTAAGCAAATCAAGAAAGAAAGTTTTGTGAGGCCAGGCTACTCTGAGGCTTGACTCAGAGAGCTTGACAAAAGAGATCTAGATTGTTGAATACTTCAAGAGGTATTGGTTTTGGTCAGATTAAGAATGTCAGGGAGCATTTTTGGAGTTCGAGATAAAAGGTAAGCATCTACAAGAGAGGTTCTTCAAGTCTGGGGGGACTTGTTTGAGGATTCTGATCTTAATGGTTGCCTTTCATGTGTGCAACCCATATTTAGTGGAGAAAAAACTGTAATCACAAGCACACATGACAAAATCTCATTCATAAAAACACACCAACAACAACAAAACCTTTATCCCACTAAGTGGGGTTGGCTACATGAATCCTTTTCTCCATTGCGTCCTATTTAGTGTCATATTTTTATTTTACCAATCACTAAAAAACTTTAGCATAGAGAGCAAGGATACAGATCACCAAGAGGGAGATGCAACTCACATCTATAAAAGAGCACTCGTCCTCCTACACGTAGTCATCAAAGTTTTAGTGCTCAATGAATCCATATCCAACAGAAAAAAAAAATTGAGAGAAATAAGATTTCATTGCACCATAAATTATATTTTAGAAGCTTACAAAAATTAATTTATGACCAAAGAGATGCCCCAAATACATAATTCCTCAAAATACTCCAAGTTCTAACATAATCCCACAAGTTTTAACTTATAAAATAAAAATTAAAAAATTAAAAAAAAAACTGTAATTGAAAAGCTACCAAAAACATGCTATAGTTCCAAGAAATCAAAATCCATTGAACTAAAGAGGAAAAGAGTTCTACAGAAGGAAGCCAACTGAGGATATTATAGTGTCAAATATATAAATATCAAATATGTAAAGTAGCAAGGGCAACATCATACGTAAAATAAAATACACACTTTAAGTTCAACTACAATGCAGAACCCCAGTGAAATCCTTCTACATCAATTTGCACATATTAAAATTTTTTGGCTCTGAAAAATTCAGTATTTGCAAATTTTAACACAAATTTGGCCTTAACTAACCTGTTTTTTGCAAAGTAATCAACGAATCATCACAAGTAGATTTGTCAAGTCAAAGCACAAAATATCCCTAATATCCACCATCAAAGGTTGACAAAACACCCAATATAAATGGTAGTTACTAAAATAAAACAAGTAACTCTACTTATTAAGGTGTTGAATGTAAATTCTCAAGGAAGAAATAGAAAGAAAATAATTCACCGTATTGGTAGCAACTTCATAAGTTAGATCAGATACATTAAAGACTGTGATAATATAAGAGTTCTAGAAATTTGCCTCTCTTAATTATTTACACCAATGTGTTGCATGATTTTAAATGACTCCTTTATTGGCGTTAAGTTCTTAATAGTCCCCTAAGAAGCCTATATCTTGAGCATTTCCTCATTAAACATAGAGACTAATTGGAAAGAAATCATTCTCACCTTACGTAAGGTGACAGAATTTTAGTAAGCTCTTCCTAAGGCTTTACGACTTCACAGAATCAAATATAAGATTGTGACAAAACGCATTATTGATAATATTATTTTCATTGGGTTGACAACTAGCTCAAAAGATGTCCTAAAAGGCAGAAAATAACATCCTCTAAAGAATTGTCTAAAAATGATATGGAAGTTGTTCGTGGAATAAATCTCACAACAAGGTCGACACATCATACCCAATCCAATTCAAATAAAGTCTCATTGAACTTGGAGGACCACTTTATCTCCCGTTCTTGCCATTGTCCCAAAGGAGGAACAAGCAAACTCTCCAGATTCAATGGAACAAGGAGCATGTGTGCCACTATAAAGGATAATCTTCTAGTTATGCTTGTGCTTTAGAATGGAGGGGTAATTGCATTCCATTAAATGCAAATAATTTCAAGATTGTTACAAGTTGATAATTATCTTCCCATTCAATCAAGCTCAATTGAAAAAATGGTGATGCATCTAATTAATAATAAGATGAACTTAAAACTTTGTGAAAACCTGTATGCCAGCATCTTTATCAATATTGATGTTTTTATCTTAAATTTAAAAGTCTCAATATTGAAATCTAAGAGCATAATGATATTTTCTTCCCAAGAAGAAAACAGTGCATCATATGTACGTGTATATAGCAACATGATTTTTAAAAAGTGCATCGTACCATATAACAGGCTAGCCAAACTCCCGTTACTCATAAATTCATAGACCAGTATAAGTTGGCCTTTGTCCACACAGTATCCAAGTAAATTCACCAAATTTCTGTGGTGTAATCGACTCAGTAAAACTACCTGCGCCAATAAAAAAAAAATCAGTGAACATTTAAGAAAAATAAGATTTACATTAAATTAAAGGCTTCAGTTGCTTCGTCATGGTTAATAGGACCAATAATATGCAATCATTTTGAATGAAAAGGTTGCATGTGTTGAAAAAAATTGATATTTACAGTACCTCGTGTTTGGTTCAATAGATATTTTTATTTGGTCTTTCATTAAGCGAGCCAAGTATGAACAAGATTTTCAAAATATGTATGTATGCAGGTATATGTGTGTGTGTGTGGGGGGGGGGCGGGCGGGGGTCTGTGATTGTGTGTATCTACGTGTGTGCGTGTGCGCGCGCGACAAAAAATTGAATTGTGTGTGTATGTGTGGAAGAGAGAGAGACTTGCAAAAATATACAAGTTTAATTTGAATCCAAAAAATTGAATAGAAATGATATCCTTAGAGGCATTTCGAATGAAAAGAATAAATCTTGCAATGTAGACATCAATATAAGCTGAGAAGCGCACCTCAGTTTGAAACTCCTTTTCTCCTTGTTTAGACTTATTTGCAAGCACCTTCACAGCTACCACGGCACCTGTAGGTAGTACAGCCTTATAAACGGGACCAAAGGATCCCTGTCCTAGAATGGTTGTGAAATTTTGTGTAGCCTTCTGAATGTCCCTACATGGCATAGTCAGATTATGTTGTCAGGTACATATTTTAGAGGCAATCAGATGAGAAAAGATATTCAGATTTAGAGGGTCAAATTTAAAAATTTGCAATATTCTATCACAACTACAGTAATATTCTTCAATGAAACATAAAGGAATTGCGTTAGTATATTTTCCTCAAGAAATCATGAATTTTAAAGTAAAATCATCTGAGCAATATGTCAAGAAAAGACAGTTTAAAAATGCGGTTTATAAACTTAAAAGGACTTTTTGGCTAGCATAGGAAAAGTACTACAAAATTGAATTATCACAAAAAATATGATAGAGCATACAAAATAACAAAGAAAAGGAAACTAATCTACAATAAACAAGACAAGCTCTGCAAAAAGCTAACAGCCAAATCACAGCTTTAGCACCAAAAATAAGTATAATAATACACACAATAATGTCATTGGGTTTAACATTTACAATAAAAAGTGAGGGCGTTAAAATTAAATTAGAGTTAAAAATATGTTTTTGTAATATATAATTTACACCAAAATTAAGAGGAGGAATAGGAAGTTAAAGCCAAACAAGAATAGCACAAAGGTAAAGCGCACTAGCTAAGTTCAATGAATTTTGTCAAATTGATTTCTTATAATTCAGGCATGTTAAAAAACGCTCTAATTGAACTTTGTTAGATTTTCATTCATGGCGCTATAATGACTGATTGACTCCTGTAAATCTTTTTACTTATTAAGATAGTTAAATAGGAGAAGTTGGCACTAAAATAAAAAGGAAAAGTTTAAGGGATTTTTAAAGTGAAAAACAAGCATAAAAAGAGTAAGGAAAGAGGTTCAACCTAGCATAATTAGTATACTCACATAAAAAGCATAAAGCTAAATAGCTTAAAAACTTAAAATCCTGTGATTCTTTTTTAGGCAAATCTTTGGACTTATAACTACATGATTGCTTCATTAGAGGCGCATTGAATTTAAACAAAGAGACCTAACTTACACACTAAAAAGTATAGATTAAATCAATAATAGCTAGAGTGGTATTCATCAAAACACCATAAGAAGTCAACAATTTAACCCTACTTGAAGATATAAAACACTCTAGTATGGAAAAGCTGATAAAAAAATAATTTTGACCAGTATAAGAATAAAACAATGAGCACTAAAATTATGATGATTGAACAAGGTAAACAAGTTGGTTAAAAAAAAAACTAGATCAAGAAAATCAAACAGAAGATATCTAGCAATAGACCTGACATACAGAGAAAATTGGCAGGTTCTAAAACATACTTATACAAGTATCGTGGAATCCCAGAGAAAGAACTGAATAAATCCCTTTCCTGGTGCTTTCGTTGGCCCCAATAATTGCTTTTGTTGGGCACATCTTCCGGGTCATAATGAATTGAGAGTGATGCACTGGAATCAATACTGCTATCAAAGCCATTTGCACGTATGGGAAGAGATGCTGTGTTAAGCTCTCTTGAACTCAGACTTGGAGGAGCACGCTTTCTGCAGAACCTAACGGCAAAGAATGCACAACAAGATAAGATGATCCCAACAGCCACACCAACAGTGACACCTATTATAATCTTATCAGTTTGCCCCATCCCTTCGAATATTTTGATTTTCAGATAGAGAAAGCATCTTGAACACTTAGAAAAAGGTCAAATCTTCTGCAACCAAATTCATAATGACAATAGTTAGTCCTACATAGGTGAATTCATTATTCTCTAAGAAAAAGCAGCTTCACGTTGTCAATTTAGAGATGATGGATTCAACGAAAAATGTAATGCATACATATCAGCCAAAAAAATTAAATGTTTAGTTGAGGAAAGGCCAAACATGTAGATTATAAACTGTAGGACAACATATACTTGTTTGGTTTAGAAAAGGCCAACCATGTAGATTATAAACTGTAGGACAAAATTTAAAGTATATTTTTCACCTTGAGAACAAACGTAAAACTTATTCTACAAGTGTACATTTTTCTACAAAGTAACAAAAAAATTGAAACCTCAATGTATCAAAAAGCAGTGGGTGCATACAAAAATGGGTAGGTTGCATCATATATTTGTGACAGATAGTTACCAAATAATTTGTTGTTATTAAAGGTGAAAATGTAATGTATGTCATTATTGAAATAAGAAAGTGAAAATTATTATGCATAGAAAATTTAAACTAAGCTCCACCCATCCATTTATCTACGGTTTAAGTCATGGACATTGCCCCTTCACAAATTCAGGGACCATGCTACATACATCAACTGCTCCCAGAACCTTCTATTTACGGGAGCTCGACGCATCAAATATGTTGTTTATGTTGGAAGTAGAAATTTATATCTCTCTCGCAATATTGATTTGACATGTGTTTATAAAAACAAACAAACATCTCAAATAATTGTGTTTCCAACACAACTTTAACTTTTAATATTTTAAAGAGTACGATGGTATTGCTCAAATTATGTGTCATACCATCTTTTACCAAGCCTTGCATCCTCTGTACTCTTGGCTATCATATCTTTTACTGAGACAATGCCTCCAATGAAGCACATAACTTTAAAGGGCCTAATCCACATCAGCACCTATCTTTACAAGACTTGTACAGCATATTGGGTCTAAATTATGAAGCTTCACAATGAACTCCCCTGAGTTTTGATTGATTGGCATCACAAATGATAACATTTTTTACGTCGGCAAGAAAGCTGACCATGCTGATTATAATAAATACAACTATTTATTGTCAACAATGTGGTTTAATGATTTTAGAAAAAACATGGTTAAGAATAATCCAAATGAAGGTGTTGTGGTCTCCTTATTTTTATTGTAAGTTTCCTTCAGTTTGAACAGCCTATATTTGGAAGGGGGTCTCTTTATTTAGTTTGAATAAGTGGCAAGACACGCTTCATTTTTCATTGCTCGCCCAAAGGACCAATTGGGATACACCTCTATCCCAAATGTTGAGCCCTTCATTTGACTGTAACCAAGCATTGAACCATAATTCAAAGCTAAGATAAAGAAGTCAGATAAAGAGCAGTTCTGTTTACATATAAAATGATGCGTTCTTTCGATTGAATATAGTATGGTTGGTCATCATATATGATGTCAGACAACAGGAAATTTGCAAAGAAAAGAAACATGAATTAAAGTTCTTGGTTTGTGGACATTATTTCCTCAGATTGATCAGGTATATGAAGAAAAAGTCTAACAACACCTAATAGTTGAAATAGAAGAAATTAGGATAGCCAATCACTCTGTTCTAAGAAAGCTGTCATCGATCCACTCATAACTCATCTCGATTTTAGGGTGGAATCCAACCAACCTAACCAAGAATGCACACAGAAAGGAAGACCATTATTAGCATAAATAAGGCGCTAAAATAACAAGAGAACATGCAAGGTAGATGGAAGAGGGCTGGGGAAGAAAATGGACGTCCATAAATGAAAGGATTGAATGCTCCAAAATCTTATCCATGAGCGGAAAAATATGAAGCAATGGGAAATATTGGTTTTGACTTGTTCATTTGAGATCTTGCATACAAATTTATCCTTCCCCATCTTTCTTTGTTGAGAGATACTCCTAGCAGTTTTTTTATTCAATGATTGCAAAAATTTAATTCTTTCTTTTTTAAGGGGTTGGAACTCTTTCATAAAACAATGCGGAGAAGTGAATAGAGAGATTCTCTCCGAGTAGAATTCTTCAAAGGAGAGAAATTTCCTCTAATGACTGTAACGTAAGTGATCCTCCATGCTACTAAAAGCAGGCTTTAAGAGAATTTATCTCTACGGATGCATGCCTAAGAAAGACTAAAAGCAAAGTGAGCATATCATGACACTTAATCACATCATGTCATATTGCTTCGTGCAAAACTCCATCTCCAAAAAAAAAATCCTGGTTCATATATCATGGCTCGATTAAGCATATGTCAAAATAACTAATATTCACTCTCCTCGCTCAATATTTTCTCTTAATCAATCAATTAGTGGCTCCTTGGTGCTTCGTTCACGTCGGTTAGAACTCGTCATCATTATGAAGATTCTTTTCTTCAACCTCTCCTAAACACTAATTTTTCATATGCTTTTCGATGATTCGTGTTACTAGTGATGCTTGCATTTTTTTCTCACAATATTCTTCTTGCAAATGCTTCTCAATGCCTCATCTCCGCACACTCATTTTCTTCATGATGCATCCATATCTATATCTCTAGTTGATATCCAAGCTTAGGAGTTTTTTTTTCTTAAGTCATTTATATCTTCGATCTTTTCCTTTTGAGTAGTTAAAATCTCATATTGAATATATCATTATATTTGTTTAAATTATTGCTCTAGTCGGCCACTCAATCTTATAACTTTTCTTAATTTTTAAGCATTCTTTGTTTAATTTATCATTTATAACTTTGATATTTTTGTTTGCTTTAGACAAACTGAAAACTATTGTTGTTGAAGGCATAATTATGTTTGGTTAAAGGTACTATTTCATGAGGCTTAAGTTTAGCTAATTAAATAACTATTACATGAACATAATATGTGCATATGCTATGTACAGATCATGAACCTTCTAGTTAGTAAAAGCATCACTTCACTTTGTGCTTTGTGCAGTGAAGAAAAAACAAACTCTCGCATGTGCTCAATGCTTTGAATATATTGATTATCTTATCATTATCCGCCTATTCAAACAAATAATGCGCTCCCAAAGGTCAAATAGCATTAATCTAACTTAGTTCCAGCCAAGTAATTTAGAAGTAATATCTATCAAATAGCCTCCCTATCAGTTGCGTGGTGTATGAAGAGAAGAAAACCCGGGCACATCATACACAAACAATCCTCAATCCTTCTTCAAAGAAAAATGGCTTAACAAACTCCACAAGAAATGAAATAACAGGATAAAATTTGTTTGTTCACCTTGAAATAAAGCTCATTTTCTCCAAAAAAGGCAGATGACAACACATAACATGCCACGCAGAAAGAAAAAAAAAAGAATGGCAATGGAAATGGCTTCACCTTCAACTGTTGAGATTATAAATAATTAAATCCATAGGATCAAGCATGTATAAAATATCTGTGGCACAAAAAAAAAAAGGATTGAAAAGAGCCCCGGGGGGCGGCTTAGCAGCTGTGCTCTAGGGGCCCTAAATTATAACTCTAACAGGTTTACTTTAACGTGCAAATGACTCCTGAATTACAGCCCGATGTATAATCCAAATATTTAGACAGTAATCACCTGCGGTCATCAATTTACTCTCCTCCCAGAACTTCATCGCCGATATGGACAAGAAACCCGAAAGCCTTAGCATGCGTTCCTCCAGACAACAGAAGGTGAAATAGTTCTATCCCCCGCACTCCTCTTTCTCTTCTTCAAACAAAACCCTACCTAAACCAGCAAACTCAAAACCACGGCCAAACCTATAAGAAAAAAAGAACCCTACCAAATCTAACAAAACGCAATTCAATCATCTAAAAGCAAACCACTTCGCAAAACCACCAAATCCGCTGAAAAATCAAATCTGAAAAAAAGAAAAACAAAAGGACAAAAGGCGTAAAGAGAAACAAAACGCAAACCTGATACCTCCCCAGCGACTAAGCCACCGTCACCATGATGGATTCCCTTCGGCTCAACATCAGCGTGTGGAGAAAAACAGATAATAGGAACCCGCCACTTGCCGGAGGTGATGAAAACCAGACTTGGAGAAACAGCCAGAATGGGTTAACGGAGGGAAGGGGTTGGCCTTCGCGTTAAATCTTTCAACTGAAACTTAATAATAATAATAATAAACGTGGAAATGTGATTGGAGTGTGTGGCTTCCGCGGCCGGCAAAGAGTGAAGACCGCATTATTTTCATTTTGGGATTTTCATCGGAGAATTTGACTTTGTATATTTTCTTGGAAATAGAATATATAGAAATAAATGTAGGGTATTTTGTATACATCCACACAATTCTATATATTTATATAATTAACATCTAAATTTGAAATATTTATGTCTATAAATGCTAGGAGCCGGGGGATGTAAATGAGCGGTGCTGAGTCAACTCCACTTTCTAACGAGCTCTTGAGTTGAGTTTATTGAGTCACGAGCTCGAGCTCAAACTCGAGATTGCGTATTAAACTAGCTCATGTTCAAGCCTGAGAAGACTTGGTTTGTAAGCTTGTGAGTCGGTTCTATATTTAATACAAATTTAATAGATTAAATATGTATATTAGAAAATCATCTGGATGAATCTCGAGGAAATTTGATGAACAAAAGTTGCAAGGAAGTACAGCTCAATGAGACCCACGAGCGGAAGACTAGGAGTTCGTGGATGGAAGACCAAAGGTCCCTCAGCGAAAGACAAAAGGCACAGCTTCAAATACTTAGCGTTCACTTGTGAAATACCAAAATACTTGCCTCACCAGGCGTAACTCTCTAAATTGGTATCCAAGGCCATCCGAGCCAATGGATGCATCCAACCGACTGAGAGAACTTAGTAGAAGTGTCGCTCCATCTCTTGCCATAATTCAACTCAAAATGATAATTCAACATCACCAACTATCTCACTATTGACATTGAGATTCCTTACTCGGGTCTGAGAACTTGCCAGAATGCACTCAACAAAGCATCCATGAGGGTCTCTTTTGTCAAAGAGTGAGTTATTTGTCGCATTATCATAATTTACCCTCTATCCAATAGCCTACTCTACTATGCCGATAGAAGTTTTCCCTTATGAATTAATGGTTGACAAACATATGTGTACGACCGACTGATTCAAGTTCGACTGACCAGGAGACCCTCTAAGGTCGTTAGGCAACACCGATTCAACATAGGTCTCGACAATCCAGGACTAATTAAGTTAACCGGTCGAGTCAAAAGATTATCAAACCAAAGATTCATATGCATAAAATACTTGGAATAACCTATACAACCCCCACTAAAGCAAGGTCATTTATGTAACTTCATATATTGTACTCCCATTATCTATGAATAGGGGATCATTCTATGAATAAAGAGTTACTCGCCTCTTTTAAATTAGTATTCATCTCTCTCTCTCTCTCTCTCTCTCTCTCTCTCTCTCTCTCTCTCTCTCTCTCTCTCTCGGGTGTGATTCATGGACGGATTTAGATTTAATATCCTAAAAGGTGTGGCAAGCGTGGATCATGCCAACAATAGGAAGAGGAGTAGCACACGGAGAATGACACCACAACAGAGACATTGCTAATATTCAGTGCATTATGTAGTTTGTGTAGCAGCAAATATATAAGCTAAAGGACCGGTTGATGAAAGCCCATAGAAAAGTAGCATCTCAGAAAAGTGAGGAAAATCCCTGAGAGCAAAACCCTCGAGAAGAAGAGACGGTGCCCTAAGGTCGAAGGGTGGCTCAGGGCTCAAAATGTGCAGGTCATTTTCAGTATCAAGACAGCGGGCTTGGCATCAATGAACTGACAATTGATAGGGTGAACTGAAGCATCCCACAAACCAGAGAACCCATTCTCTCGGAATATTTCAAAAGTTGAGCCCCTTAAAGGTATTCAAAATTCCCACATTAGAATCCTACAAGGAACAGACTGATCTGGTTGACCACATAGTGTTCTTCGAGTCAACCATCTACCTTTCAAAGATCACATATGCGTTGAGTATTGACTGTTCTTCATCACGCTGAGGGATTCAACCCTTAGGTATTTCAACATACTGCTTTTGGGAGTAATCACATTCTTTAAAAATTTTAAAAGAAAATTTATGGCATTGCTCGCGAGTGCCCAAAAACCTTAAAAGAATTCACAAGTCATATTGCATGTTGGACAGAGGAAAAGTGAGAGGCTCCGTACATTTATCATTCAATTCCCAAAGGAGATGTTGGAGTTGTAGGATCTGGAACTTGCAATAGCACGTGTTTCCCTTGCCTAAGGGCTGATGGATGGATCTTTCCATTACACCTTAGTCCTTCAATGACTGAGGACATCACAAAATTGTTAGAGATGGGCAACATTCACATCTTGGTCGTAGAGTAAAATTCCACCCCCACTTCCACCGGAGTGGAGTCATCCACTTGTCCTTTGTAAAAGCGAGCTTCATAAAGAGACAAATGGAGACCGGGGGAAGACTAGCGTCCTTTCATTCGACTGAGATACGAAGAATACTAGCCTCCCCAAGTAATAATACTGTTAAGAATTATAACCAAGAGGGTCACGCTTGATACCTTGACCAATGTCCAACTCTTCACAATGATCAAACACTAAATAATCATGAAACTTTGAAGATGATGCCACTAAGAGACTAAATGGCCAAGCTGGTGGAGGCCATTCAGAACAAGGAGTATTTTAAAAAGAGGTCGAAGAGAACCAAAGCTTTTCTCCATAACACCAAGAAGTAATATGCTTATAGACAATGGTCGCGACACGAAGGAATGCTGACACCTCCGGAACCTAATCCAAGAGTTGATCAAAGCTGGGAAACTCAAAGGCGTTTTGTAGCATCATGCGTGGCGACCCAGAAGCAAGGGATGACTTCAGTTAAGGAAAGTTTGGATGAAAAGATCCAAGCGAATGCCATTCATATCGTTATGATAATACTATCCATTTTTAGAAGAGGTGGACATTCATCTCGGCGAGCCAACCATAAGAAGTTTCCATCAAGAGAATTATGTACAACTGTCTTCACTCTAAAATGCAACACTCATCCACCAATCACATTTACTGATATGGATATGCCCCTTATGGGTAAACGCTATAATGGCAATATCGTCATCATTGCTTTGATAAGTAACTACCAAAATGGAAGCATATTGGTCAACACGAGTAGTTTTGTGAACATTCAGTTTAAGTCAGTGTTTAACGAAAAGGGATCCCAATACGACCGATTGACTGAACTCGCCATACCATTTTATATTTTCTCAGGTGAGAGAAAGGAAGCCTTGGGATAATCACACTGAAAGTCTCCTAGGGAGAAGGTGAGAATTAGTTTCACCTCCAACCCACAAACAATCTTCGTTCAACCTCTACTAAACGACATTGAGGTCATGGTTTCAACTCACCACAATCTTTGTTCAACCATGAAGGGTGATGGAGAGATCATCACTAAAAGCGCAATCTGGAGTAAGGGCAATCTGGAGCAATCTAAATATGCTACCCTCAGACAGTCGGAAACATGAAGCAGAAGCTCTCAATCTTTAGAACCAGCATGAGGGGGTCTCGAGACTAGCATGACTGCCCTTGAAATTCCAATAGCTAAGTAAACTTTGATGTATAAAAAATTATCTTAATTTAATATAATTAAATGAAAAAATTATACTCAATATAACACAATGGAGAAAAAGGATTCATGTAGCCGACCCAACTTATTGAGATAAAGGCTTGTTGTTGTTGTTGTTGTCATTGTAAGTTAAAACTTTGATGCATGGTCAGAAGACTCGTCGATACATACCATGAGGGAACATTAAGGCACATTTGATTGGCCAACTGTCGAGATGTTAGTGATATCATTTGATGATGAAGAAAAAAATAAGGTATTTGGTTGTGAACATGGTTATACCAATTCGAGAGGAAGTGCAGAAACTCTAAGAAGTTGGCTACATTCATGAGGAGTAATGTCATACCCAGGTCTCAAACATGGTGATGGTGCATAAAGCAAACGACAAGTAGAGGATGTGCATGAATTTCACATATCTAAACATTGCATGCCTACAGACAGTTACCCATTGAGGATTTACACGTTTGTGGACTCAACAATATGTCCCTTTGTGATGAGATTCTCGAACACTTTTTCTGGCATCCACAAAATCAATATGAGCTCAACCGATGCGAAGAAGACGACTTTTTATGATAAGTGATGGTGTGCTTTGTTATAATATAGTGCCTTTTGGGTTTAAAAATTTGGTGCTACTTTATAATGTCTCATGGTTGTATTTTTTTTCAAAATAAAAGGAAAAAATTATTGAAGTATATGTAGATGATATGTTGATTAAGAGCAAATCAATCAAACAACACATGAATAACTTAAAATAAACATTTGAAACTCTTAAAAGATATAACATGAGATTAAATATACTCAAATGCACTTTTTGGGCATTAGCAAGCAAATTTTTCGACCATAGCTTGACTTTATGAGGAATAAAGTTCAATCATGTTTTATCATTAGAAAATAAAAGAAGCTAACATGTCGAATTACAAGTCTAAACCGGTTCATCTTGAAATTGGTTGATAAGTGTGTAGTGTTCTTCGAAATACTAAGGAAAACAAAGAACTGTGAATGTTAAGATTAGTGCGAGCAAGCATTCATGAAGATGAAAGATTTCTTAGTGTCATCGACACTTCTTCAAAGTTCAAAATCAAATGAAAAACTTTCTCTATACTTGGGAGTTGGACTTAAAGGCATCAATTTAATTTTAGTTCGAGAGGAGCTCGGGAAGCACTTCTTGGTCTACTACATTGGTAAGATCCTTAGAGACGCCGAAATCAGGCACCCAATCATGGAAAAACTAACATTTTCTCTTCTTATTTTCATTGGTAGGCTTCGACCATATTTTCAAACTCATTCATCCTGGGTCATCATCTACCATCCACTTAAATACATTCTTACCTAGGCTAAGCATTCTAGTCAGCTCCTTAAGTGGAAGCTATAACTGAGGGTTTGACGTGACGTTCCCCTCTTTTTTTTGTGGAAAAAAATAAAATAAAATAAATTATTTTCTAGTGTTGGAAATGATCACTTTAGTTGGGTAATGTGTAGTTCCCTATCAACAATCTTATCAGTGTCATTTTGGCTTCCTATGCTTTCCCTTTTATCTATATATATGTATGTGGTTGTGCGACGATAAAGAATACTTGTCCTTTTCCTTTTTTCTTTGGGTTTCACTGCCCTTTCTTATTTTCTTTGGGTTCTGCTATTTCTTTCATTTTCTTCTCTTTTCTTGCATAATATTATAGATTCCATAGTTAGGAAGTATACTCAAGGGTCGTTTAGCTCGAATCCTTCTACGGAGATTTCAATCCTCTCCGCAACGGATGTAGAAGAAATCCAGGATCATTGTGTTATGGATCCTACGATTCTCTTGCGATCGACCGCCAGCCAACAATGGATTACGAGCGATTTTTTTTTCTGACTTGGTCTTTTATAAGGGTCGTTTTATGATGGAACTTTTATTTTCATTTTGTCGAGAGTTGTGGTCGATCTTCAACCGTTATGGGATCATTCCTGCCCAAGTTCTTCCTAACTCAATCACTGTCATCTTGACTTGTGTGCTTATTTGTCTGAGGATGAGAATCTAATGATCGACCGAACTCTTTGATCCATGACCCGCAATTATGAAATTTACTTAAGTTCCAAAAGATAGTCAAATTCTTGTCTCAATTTATATTTAACGACTTGTGTATTAAATAAAATTGTTATATAAAGTATAATTTTGATTAATAGCTTACACACTATGGATACTACAAGTATACGTATCATTTCAAGTAATAAAGTATTTTCTTTAAAAACTCTGGCATCGAACCTACAAAAAATGACAAATTTTCTATAAAAATTTAGAAAAACTTCTACCTAATCTACAAACACAATTTATAGGAGAATAATGTTGAAATGTTTGTAAAAGGTTAAAAGTAAATATTTGTTAATTCTACTTTTAAGTACAAAGTAATTGTGTATTTTCCAACTAATTATATTTAAAGGAGTTCGAATAATATGAAAAAATATTTCTCCTTACAAAGAGAACATAATCAATGTAAGACTCAAAACGTTAAATATTTAAATGTTGCAATGTGATAAATAGGAGCATATATGCTTCTATATCCTCTTCCGAGTGCATAGAAAATATTGACTAATATACATTAAGTTTCTGATTTATATGGTTATGTTGGGTATGTTATAGCATCTCACATCCAGATTACTCACTGGGCCCTCTCTATAAAGCTAACCAGACCTCATGTTCTACATTATAGACCAAATTAGTAAAGGATCTAGCTCGTCACTCTAGAAACACCAATTCTACGCCCATCAAAACTCGTCTCCCTAACTATTTGCACTCTTCATAGAACTTGGTCCCCCTCAATCCTAAGGTTAGTGTGGTATTTACAAGTTCGGTGAAATCATAACCCTCCCTGATCAATATGTTTTTGCAGCGGATTTTAACATTATAAATGGCCATTTTGCAAAGTAAATTAAGAGCCAGTGAAAATACCATCACAATTTTGAAATAAAATAAATCTTCAAACTATTCTAATCTCACACCTGATTAAGTCTTATTACAATGAGAAATATAAAGAAAACTACTCAAAATTCATAGGGATAACACAACAAAATATGATATATAATGAAAGTCAAGTCTAGACGATAAAATAAAACTTAAACAAAAATACAATATACTTATCTTAGATTTTTTCGCAAGCAAATCCTTTGGAGTTCCTTTGTTGACACACCAAAACAGACACTAACAAGACTCTAACTCACACACCCACACACAAGACTCACACCTCAAGACTCAAGACTCAAAATACTCTCTCTACTAATCCCAATGAGTTTGACTCTATTTTTTTAGCCAACCAATGACCTTATTAAATAAAGCTCCAAAAATAACCAAGAGTCACTTCAGACACATTTTCAAAATTTGTCCAAATTAAACGCATAAGTAAAAACCGATTGTGGACAACCTTATAGAATTCCCTGACAACTACTTGGCGCTTAGGCGCTATATTTTGGCACCTAGGCGCCAAATCAATTTTTGCTCCATTTGACATCATTATACTATGGTTTTGCTCTTTTTTCTATTTAAGCTTCATTTTTTGTACCTGCAATCAAAAACACATAAAATACATTTCATTAAAACGTAATATCCTTAAACATGAGTAAAAATGTATACATAAAAGTGACACATTTTACGTGTACCAACTACCCAAAACTTAAACGTTACTTGTGCTTAAATAACTCAAAAAAATAAATTTTTTAACTCTTGGTAATGGGTTTTATTATATTTTACATTTGTGCCCCATAAACGTGATAGTGAAACTTTAGAAAAATTTTCAATAAATTAGGATAAAAATAAGGCATAAGAATATTGAGTACTTAAGTTAGGAATTTTGATTTTCTATTCATTTCCAAAAATAATTATAATTTGTTGCACTTAGGAATCTTATAAGTTTTTAAATATGAAATTATATGATAACTCTACTAGTAAATATTTACTAATACATTTACCATTAAGAATAAGTTCATAAAAGTAAATAAGTTTTTTCCTTTAAGATAATTCAAGTGAAGTCAATTTTTAATTAGACATCTCCTCAAGTTTCTTCTCACATATTTTTTTCTTTTTGTTTTTATTTTTTTGTCTTTCAGTGTTATTTTCAATTTTTTTTATTTTTCATTTTATGTGAGAATTATTATATTTAATAGCCTTCAATGATTTTGAACTTCATTAGTCTCATCCGAAAGTTAAAAACATATCACATTTATTTACTTGATAATGTGCATTAGTTCAAAAATGATTTTTCATAGAGTCTCTAATTCTTTTTTATGTGTAAAACCAAGATCTGTAGTGTTTAGAAAATTCAAATCTTCATGCTTTGAATAGTAAAAGAAAAATTCTCTTACGTTCATAGTGAATTTTTTAACTATATAATTATTATTAATTATTAAAATTTTTACTTAAGCTTACTATAACATTCATAAAATTAAAAATTCAGTTCTTTAAAGATAACACCACATACCACGAGTTATGCTTAAAATAATATTTTAAATATATTTATTGAGGACAAATAATATTTTAGTCTTTAAGTAGTTTTTCTCTCCCCCTCCCCAAACTTGAATTATAAAATCATTTTTAAAACATTACAATATAGAAACAAGTATGAAGAGACAACATATTAAATATATACTACAGGGTTTCAAACATAAAAATAATACATGTACTAAAAGTAAAAACATGTATGTTTAACGGTAAGTAAATTTGCAAAACAGGTTTGTCATGAAATGTACAAAGTAAAGAACTACTATCAAACACATGAGTATATATATAAGAGGTGACAAAAGTGCACAAAAACTCAAAAACACTAAATTCACATCAAATAAAATAAACATAATGTAATGTCTAGTACATAAAAAAAAGAAAATCAACGACTAACAAGGAAAAACAAACACAATCATAAAAAGTACTCAACCTCATTATCGTCCTCCTCATCATCATCTTCTTGCTCAATGACCTTTTGACACTCTAATACTTGATATAGAAGACATGTAGGAAACTCAACACTCTGGTCACCCTTCAGGAAACTAACAAGGGAGGAACCGAAACTCGATAAATATTCACTTCGACGCTTTAAATAATGCTCCAAATGATCATAGTTCTCCCCATTCTCATGCATCTGATTTTGTAATGAAAGTATATCTTGTTTGTTGAATGTATAACTGCTTCATTATAGTTTCCAAAGTACAAGCACTAGACGTGGAAGTTCTCGAGGCTGAAGTAAATGGTGCATCAAAAGTTGTACCTCGAGGTCTTCCATAAATATCCATATTAGCCTTTCCAATAGGCTTTAGCGGTTGGAGAAACTCTTCCCAAGAATCATATTTAATTGTTTGGAAAGAGTAAAAATAAGAGAAGGGTAGCTCTGTTGGCTTTGTGAGTCATGAAAAGTAGCATGATCCACTGAAAGTTTGATAGCTTTTTACTATTCATTTCATACCCGTTTTTGATGATATTGCACTTTAAATGAATGTATTTTTTATGATTTCATGCATGTATAATGATTTTAGTCATTTGAAGCAAAAGGAAATGAAAAGGAGTAAATTTGGAGCAAAAAAAATAAAAGTGTATTTTATTGAACTAGCACCGAACGACGATGTGACCAGCGTCAGTTTCCAGAGAGTTACAATGTTTTATCAAAATAATGTGCCGAACGACGCTCCTACCAGCGTCGGACAATGCCCTATCTCGATTTTGAACTAAATTTAATGTATTTGGCTAAATCTTGAAAGGTTGCTTGAGGAAACTCTTGAGAATTCAGTTTTGGCATAATTTAAACACATTTGGAGCCAAATTTCAAAGGGGAGAAGAAAGGAAGAAGAGTTTAGAGTTTAGAGAGAGTTTTCTTTCAATTTTGTGTAGGAAATTAGAGTTGTGTTTTCTCTTCTAAGGAGTGTGAGAGGAGAGAGAAAATGAGAGATTTCTTCTTCCTTACTATTCTAAAGAGAGAATTGTGTGTTATTGTGAAGAAAGAAGAGGAGTCAAAGGAATTTCTTGAGATTTTGAGATAAGTTGTCTTTACTTTACTTTGTCTGTATGACGTTGTTTTTATATATAAAATTCATGTTTTGTCATCTTTTCCTCATGAATCTTGAGTAGATTTCTTTGTATTTCTCCTTTTCATTTGATGTGTTGATATTGTGAAATGAAAATGATGTTTCGATTTATTATGGAGAATTTGTGATGAACTTTTCACTTAGAACTTCATTTACTTTTTAATATGTCCAATTGAATTGTTAAAACTTGTTGGGAAACATATGTTTCAAAAGGATTACGAGTTCCACAACAAAAGTGAAGGTCACATTCAATGTCCATTAATGATAGATGTAGTTCATGGGGATTGAGTGCAAATAAACAGGGAAATATACTTTGATGGGCGTATGATTGGAGATTTTAGAGTGACAGACTGAAATCCTCAATTTGGTCCTAATGTTTAGAAACTGAAGCCAGAGTTAGCCTTCAGGTGAAGGGAAGTGGGAGCTCTGGAGTGAGAGCCAGTATCCTCCCAGCCTAGCCATAAATTTGGGGACTAAACTTAGGATTAGCTAATATTCTTTATACACTGAAATATGGGTAAAAAATAAGAATGCTCCTATTTGGCACAATACATTTGTATCACTGATTTATGTCACAATAATCATCACATTATGAATGGAAATGAGGAAAACATTTTCTTGCAACTGAACTTTGTTATAAATTTAGTCTTGTATTAGTTTAACTTGCTAGAATTTAAAACGTATTTTTGTAGAAATAGCAACTGAACCTGTTTGTCTTTACTTTAAGAATTGAACTACTTGCAATTGTGTTGTGATTCGATAAGAGATTTATGTGCTACACCCAAAAATTAAAGTATCAATATTCCCGGACTCCATTAGAGTCTTGTATTACTTGAGCGATACGTATACTTGTGTTAATTGTGTGACTCATTATCATTTAAATCAATATATAAATCTAAATATGAGTTCATTATTTTTTGCAAATTTAACAAGTCGCACCATAGCATATAAATCAGAGAGCCGACATCTATATGTTTCATCTTTTGAATACAATAATTCAAAGTTGCTCTTTCTCGGGTCACTTCGCTTAAATGGTTCATTGGGAGTAATCGAGCTAAAATGAAGTAACATCATGCTTTGGATGAAGCATTAAGCATTGAAGAGGAGAATTTTACCATATGTCTGTTCCCGATCTTCCAAAATCCACGCCCATCCACCAGGAATCCTATAATCTCGTCAAGATCTGTATCAGTAAACTCAAACTTCGAATAATAGCAATTTGGAACAGACCACAACTAATATAAAACATTAATCATCTCAGGGGTAAAATTTACTCCCCTCTTCGAAACAAATACTTCATCTTATGGTGCTTCAAACAAACTCGCATAAATTTCCCGCACCACAGAAACGATAACTACAACAGTGAAATAACAAAAATCTTCTCATTGTCGAGCCACGATCACAGTTTCCACGACACGACTTGGACTCGAAAAAACTTCGTTCTGCAATGAACTTCTTTAATAACAAAAAATCATTGTATTGATCCTGTGCTTTAAGATTGATGAACTTATTGCCATTAAAAATCTCCTTCCCCTTCCCTCTCTTTTTTTTAGGAGTCATACCAAATATCTAACAAAAATCAAAATAAATTTCACATATAAGTACTAAAGGCTCCTACAAGTGATTTACAAGCAAACAAGCACTTCCAACCATGGATTTTTCACCATATTTTTAAATTTTTTTAGTTTTGGCCACCACTCAATGTTGAAGAAATACATGGTGAAACAAAAAAAAAATTATGCCAAAATGTTGTTCTTACAAACAGAAAAAGAAATCTGCAATTTTTGACCCCAATAAACACTAAGATTTGCGAACTTGGAGAAGCCCTAGAAGCTCACGTGCGTGGATGAAGGAAGAAGAAGATGAATCAAGTCAAAAAATATTGTGAACTAGTCTAGATTCACGATTTATGGGGTTTGGCGCCATGTGCCGGTTTGGCGCTTGTGACTAGAGCTTAAGCGCCAAACTCAAATTTTTGCCTTGTTTGAATTTTTTGGATTTTTAAAGTGTAAGCACAATGAACTTAAGTCTTCCGGTCCCTAATTAATTTGATTTAACATATTTTAGACAATTAATCATTTTCCCAAAATTTATCTTTAACTTTCATTTGCACCAGTATTGAACTCTCAAAATTCCAACAATCCAAATATTCAAAGCATACTAACAACATAGATTCACTCACAAACATAATATATGTTCGTTAACACCAATTACAGTTCAATATAAACAGGCACATTAGCAAACCCAACAATTGGAATCAAGTAAATATTAACATAGGTACCAGATTAGGTAGACCTGAAGACAAACATACTTCAAAGGTCGGCACAACAATTGCAAACATGAACATCAAAGTTTCTCACTCAAACCCCCGACTACTAATAATTGTTGACACTATTTTCATTTACCTTTTTGTTCATTGGTTGGTTACAGTCAAATAGGTAGTAAAAAGGAGCACGAGGAAATTCTTCCGCAACTTTCTCTTCAACCCATTTGTTATCTTGATAAATTCTTACCTGAGCCTCTTGAAAGCACACCATGTGGTTGAATTACAGTTTCATCTGCCACTCCAAATGCTCGTGTTTATAGTACATATCGCTCAACTTGGAATGTTTATTCGCTAACTCCTCTTCCACTTTCATCAATTTATTCGTGATCCAATCAAGGCTTAGTGCAAGGAACCCATTGAAGTTGTTTTAAGCGTCATTGTGCACAAACCTTTTTCATTAGCATCATCGTTGCTTTTACTCTCCATTGGAATTGTAAAATTGGATCCAACACTTAATTATTCTCCAACTAAATGCTCTTAAGCCTAAGATACGAAGTGTCAGGCTCCTTAGTCGAAATTAGGGTGGTTTTAAAGAAAGAAACGGGTTCAAACTGCCGAAAGGGGGGGGGGGGGGTTGCAGTTTTACCACGTTCTTTAACTGTGGCACCAATGGAGTGGTGGTATTCCCCCACTCGGTAAAGGTAGGGGTCGGTTCGATTTTGTTAGGTCAGCCGAGGGGAATGTTGGAGGTTGGTGTTACTTATTTTCTTTCTTATTTATGTGTGAAACTAATTTATGTGGCCTATATACAACTTGCTAGATTATGTAGAAGGAAGTGGGAAGGACTCCTCTTGATCACCTATCATTGCCAACTTCGGAGGTTCACCCGTGCATCCGTTAGCTGGAGGAGTTTTGGCAGCTACGGGGGAGACCTCATTCATATCTTTGCAGGAGCAAGGGGAGGCAAGTTATGCCTCCCGTCCTATCCTTGTTAGGATTGATTCTCATGAAAGGCGAGGGGTCGCAGATCGAAAAGAGAGTGACGTCCTCAGAGGGAAGAAAATGCTCCTTCCACTGATACCAGATTGCCTCCTCCCACGGTGCAAAGGGGATGGTCCTGCCTGAGTGGACATTCTCACACGATCACAGAGCTGGAGTTTAGACGAGTGACTTCTATGCTCTCATAGACATGGAAACTGAGTGGTTCACAAACAATTTTTTGAATGAGGACTAGCCCTCAATTTTGATGGACATGTTTTTTTCTCCTACTTTTGAGAAATCTTTGACGTCGATGTAGAAGAGAGATATGTTTCGAGCGGTCGATTTATATTATACTTTCGCTTAGAAGGCTTCACACTTCCAGGTCCTCCTTTTAAATAAAGTCAAGGAGGATGTCAAGATATCAAATTCACGAATTCAGAAGTAGAAACGAAAAGCTGCTATGGCAGAGGAGAGACTAAGACGTTCTATCAATGAGAGGAAACTTGATGCTCAACAGCATGAGGTTAGTTGGAAGCCCTTCTAAATAAAAATGCGGAGCTGGATGAGAAGATGCCTTCAATGGTAATTTGGAAGGCACGCGTCGAGGGTCTTTCTTGCCAGATCATAGTCTGTACATCCCTTGCGATCGAAAGTTTTGTCAAGCATAAATTGGTTAATCCCAAGTGGCAAAAGATGGAAGAGTTTAACACGCTTCTTTCCAACTCTGAGGGTGAGAAGGGATCAACACATGAGCAATTTGAGGGTGTTAATGGTATGGAAGGAACTAGGGTGGTGGACTCTAGGGAATCTTCATATGTTTAGGGTTAAATTGGTCCCTCTTGTATCTTTTTGCTCTTTTTTTGTTTTGAGTTTCATTATAAATTATTATTTGTAATTGAGTTGGACTTTCATGGTATATGAAAATGTTTGAGGCTAGCGGATTTTTCACCCTGCCTTTTTCTCTGTCATCTGGTGATTGTTGGAATTTATGGGTGATCTCACTTGTTATGAGTTGTTGGAGAGAGCGTATGTATCTCAAATATACACCCCTCACAGAGCATGTCCCTGTGGGCGCTAACATTGTAGTTTTACTGCAAGACAATCATTTGTGCACCCCTCACGGAGCCTGTCATTGTCGGGTATCGATTTGTCCCACATGCCACGGGCGATTGTTATACACCCCTTGTGAAGATTGTCTTCATCGGGTGCTAACTTTGTAGTTTGAATGTAAGATGATTATTTACACACCCATCACAGAGCTTGTCGCTATCAGGTGTCTATACGTCACATAAGCCACGGACAATCCTTAGATATCAATCCCTGCTGGGTGCTGCTCTTGTAGTTTGGGTGCATGCCAGTCATTTACGCACCTCTCGTGGAGCTTGTTGTTGTCGGGTGCGAGGCGTCCCATAGGCCACGAGCAATCGTTAGACGCCCCTCGCGGATCTTGTCACTGTCAGATGCTATCTTTATAAAGTGGGCTCAGGACATTCGTTTGGACATCCCTCGTGTAGCTTATCATTGTCTGGTGCCAATATGTCTCATATACCTCTTTTCACAGTGTTAATTCCTCAAGCGTGACGACGTTATTTCCCCAAGTGTAAAAAATTAGTGAAGAAAATATTGTTAGAGAGATTATGAACATATAAACACCAAGCTATTGGATGTTGTGTATGTAAAAATAAAAATTCCTTCATTATATGGAAGGCTTTTAAAACAAAGAAGGTGTTGCACAAAACCACGGTAGTGTTTCTTCAACAAGTAGGGGTGATTTTAAGGAAAAACATATTTAGGTTGCCACTGCTCTAAGTTTGAGCGGCATCATTTCTCGTTAACGTTTTCAGCTTGTACGCCCCGAGCCCAACACTCTGCTTAATGATGTAGGGGTCATTCCATGTCTGATCTAACATGTCGATCGCTTGTCCCTTGGTGACAGGGTCGGTCATCTGGTTTTTTCGGGTTGCTTTTTGTTATCGTGCAATGGTTATTTCTAATATTTTTGTTCGATGGGTTATTGGGCGTTCTCATAGGCAACGATGTACTTGTGGCCATCTCCAATGGCTCGACCAAGTTCTATGCTTTTGCGAGTTCGAGGTTGAAAAAAAATCTTTCCAACCTCACTCATTGTGTTAGTGCAGCCTGGGCCATAACGTGTTTTAGATCCTTGACATCTAGTGCTTCGCTCTGGAAATATGCGATAAATGACCGCAACCACTCGTTTGCTTCCTGATTCAGTTTCCATAGGGATCAGACACTCTTCTTTGGCCTCACGACACTGGCAAGCTGTGATAGAAAGAGTCTCCTGAACTTCTTAAAACAAGTGATTACCATCACGGACAATCTGTCAAACCTCCTTAATGCAGTTGATCTCAACTAGTGAGGAAAGCTTACACTTAAGGGCATTAGAAAATTTCTACATGCATATGGACGATACGAACAAACTGAGGCGGTCATTGGAATCCGATCGTCCTTTATATGATTATACATGGGCATTTTTAACTTCTGAAGGGCTTCTGCTCCCGTGAACTATAGAGAGAAAGCATTTTACAGTTGCCTCTGCACCTCAATCCTCGTTGGTTGGTTACTCTCCTCCATAGAGGTGGGTCCGGCACTGTCTTGGTCAAGGGTGTAAACGAGCTGAACACGAGCAAGCCAGACTCAGCTCGCGTTTGGCTCATTTATATGTTGAGCTCAAAATGTGTGTTTGTGCTCGACTCGTTTGCTTAGATATCCAAATAGGAGCCAAACATGAGCCATTCATGAACAAAAAGTTATTTTGACAACCCTAATCACATACCCATAAAATGTTAAGAATTGAGGCAAGATTTATAAATTATTGTTTATATTTAAACATCATTTGAATATAATTTAATTATTTTTATTTTATTTTATTAATTAATACTTTAATTGATTATAAATCATTGTAGTCTTGCAGTCAATTATTATTTTTAAATACTACTTATAAAGAATATATATATATATATATATATATATATATATATATATATATATATATATATATATATATATATATATATATATATATATATATATATCCAAAAAGCCCTAGGGTCATTTTCATTAAGATAAAAAGAGGGAGTTACAAAACAAGTAGAAAGAGTATGAGAGGGCCCCATGGTGGAGCCCAACTCAAAGAAACAAAAAGCAACTTAAATAAAGTACAAAAGATGGGACTAATTTAAACTAAGCAACTAAAACTTTTTCAGTGGACGAGGTCGCCAAGACCTTCCTCTTCCATGGGTTCTTGAAGCGCATTCAATAATCAAGCTCTGGAGTGATTCCCCATTGCCAGGAGAGACCAATGTGTCATCCATAAGATTCCCAAGTAGCAAAGTACCCCCCGTCTTCTTCTTCCTCCTGGAGGTATACACTTGCCACTGATCCTCCGAAGTGTGAGCCGTCTGATCCGCAGTGGGAGAAGCTGATGTAGTGATTGGTTCCCTAACCGCCAGGGCGGTTTGCACCACAGGAGGAAGGGCCACCCTTCCAACTTGTTCAGTAACCACGGTAGCCACAGGGGTGGCAACTGGTGCAACCTGCTGAGGAGTCTCCCCAACAGCCTTCACAACAGAGTCCCCGAAAGCCGAGTCAGCTGAATTATCAGCATCAGATGCTACCCTAGTCTCTTGAGCCAGGGTAGCGTCAAGTCCATGTTGAGAATTTCCAACAATAGCAGAAGGCCTAACAACCCTTTTCCTCGAGGGAGGATGTAGTCTATAGCAGGTGTCACTAATATGCCCAAACATTTTGCAATGCTGGCAAAAAGAAGGCCTGCTCTCCACCACAGCCTCCTGCCAAAACCCATCCGCACCATCTGTGATCCAAAAACGATCCACATCAGGGAGAGTGAAATCTCTCTCCACTTGAACCCTGACACCACCTTGGGAGACCATATCAAAAGTAGGATCATCCACTCTAAGAGGAGTACCGAGAGCCTGACTAATGTTGTACAAAGCACGTGGATTGTACAAATGAAAGGGGAGCCCCGGAAGTTTGAACCACATAGGAACAATAGGAGGCTCCTTAGATGGGTCAAAATCAGGAGTCCATTTGATAATCTGCATTTGAGTGCCAGCAATCAAAACTGATTGTTGCGCAAAAAGTCTAGCATAGTCTTCTTCTTTTTGTATCCGAATAAGTAGATGTCTGCCATCTAACACTCCCAATTTCCATCCACCAATGAGCTTCAAATTCTCGAAGTATTTTCTGACTTTATCCATCTTGGGGTGCCCAAGTTGGAATTTTCCAACTAAATTAAATTTAACATTGTCAGAGAGAAGCTTCATTTCCAGTGTCGTGAATATAACAGCAGGTTTACCATCTTTAGTGCCAATCGGCCTGATAAAAAGACCCTGTGTTTTGCCAGCCGCAATGTCATGAAATTCTTGCGGAAAGAAGAGCTGATCATTGTGGGACTTTCTGCCCACAACTCCAGCATAGGACGTCCTAGTTGCCATCTGAGTCCTAGCGGCCTCAACAGTCTGACAGAAGCCACTATGCAATCGAGCTTCCACAAGAGGCCGAGCTTGCCGAAAGAACCGCAGCAGAGCAGCTGTATCCGCAGAAGCCTTCTTCTTCACTGACTGCAACTTCAAAAGGAGCCGGAATCAGCGTCAAAGTTGAAGCAGAGGGAGTCGAATTTGCTAGGCCGAAGCAGACGAAGTCGCAGCTGAAACAGATGAAGTCGAGCAGACGGAGTACGAGAAACGACGATGAATGAGCAGACAAAGTCGAAGCAGGCGCACGACGAAGGAAAAAGCGAGGCGCCGAGCTCCCAGATTGCGAGTCGTTCGTGAGGAAGCAGTCGGCGTCGAGCAGGATTCGACGTCGCAGTAAAACGAGAGGTTTGCGCGAGCCAGTGAGACGACGTCGTCGTAGGAGACGACGAAGGATCGAGCAGACGACGCAGAGCTCGACGAGATCGAAGCTATATATATATATATATATATATATATATATATATATATATATATATATATATATATATAATCGATGAGTAATATTTCGAGCCAAAACGAGCCAAGCACGAACAAACAAATCTCTGTTTGTGTTCAGCTCATTAACTTAGCGAACGAGCAGAATACAAGCTTCTTAACGAGCCGAACACGAGTTGCTCGCGAACAACGAGCCGTTTTGACAACCCTAGTCTTGGTACAACCCATCATCGAGCTTCGCCTGTAGATGGATCACTCTTCCTCCATTATTTGCTGGTGGTTCTCTTTGAGGGGGGTTAGGTGTTCCTCGCTGGGCTGGTTCTTCTTCTAGGACTAGGACTGCTCCAAGGCAGCCACTGCTCTAAGAACCTTTGCAAATTATTTTGACCTCTAGTTGGTGATATAAGCTCTAAAATCTGAACTTTCTATTGCATGCTACTTCCACCACGTTCATATGAATAGATTCTCCATGTTGTTGTTGCTCAGGTCCTCTTCTTGTCGACAGCATGTTTTCACGCTCACTGTGTTGGTCGGTTCCTCTCCTCCACAAAGGTGGATTCGATGTTGTCTTTGTACAACCGGTTGTCGAGCTTCGCCTGTAAATAAATCACTCTTCCTCCATTGTTTGCTAGTGGTTCTCATTGAGGAGGGTTAAGTGCACCTCGCAGGGATGATTCTCCTTCTGAGACTGTGATTGCCCCCAAGGCAACCACCGCTTTGACCACCTGTAAATATTGTACTAACATATAGTTGGTGATCTAAGTTCTCAAATCTTGTAAGTCATGCTAGATAAGTTATTTCATGAACACCCTAGTGCATGTTGTTTCCACCAAGTTCATCTGACTAGATTCTCTCTATTATTTTTGCTCGGCTCTTTTATTGTTGATTGCATGTTTTTACGCTCACCACATTTTAAATGATATTGAATCAAAAAATATTCGGGAAACAAACCTACTGTATAGAGCGTTCTATAAGAGGGGGGGGGGAGAGAGAGTAGTAAGGAGCATTAAAAGAGAGTGTTCATTTTATTTATGACACGAACCTCCTATATATAGACATATGTCATAACATTATAAAAGTACACATTAGTCATCTTATCATTGATTTTTCATAGGGATTTTTTTGGTAATTTACAGAAATATTTATATATAATAAAATTAAATGATTGTTTCGATTGACAGGAAGTTCATCGGCCGCAGCTTTAGCTCCGTCGACATTTGAGCTGAGAGTATATTTTGTTGCCAATCGTCTTGATGACCAATTATAACATATGAGAGATCCCTAGATGAGCTCTAGGGATAGCCCGAACTCGCTTCAAATAAGACAGTTAGCTGGTAGTAACATGTTTTCAGTCATATGTTCTTTCCGAGCCTTCCATCTGTTTTTAAAATTATACTTCCTTAATATATATATATATAAAATCAATTTTTTTAAGAGGGGCAATTTTCTTGAATACGCAGCGTCCGTTGGCTGAGCCGTTCTGATTATCAGAATTATTATTTGATTTATTATTGACTCCGCATCTAAAAATAGAACTTCGAATCATATCATTTAGCAAAATACCGACGTAAACAGATAAAATATGGAAGTTATTATTAGGGCGCACCCTGCTCTCTACTCTCTGCTATTCGTTTCTTCCGGTCGGCCTGTCACCATTTGCTCCTCGGAGTTCTGCTACCTTCGAAGCATCG
The DNA here is from genome assembly GCA_022702705.1 of Papilionanthe hookeriana x Papilionanthe teres. Taxonomy (NCBI): domain Eukaryota; kingdom Viridiplantae; phylum Streptophyta; class Magnoliopsida; order Asparagales; family Orchidaceae; genus Papilionanthe; species Papilionanthe hookeriana x Papilionanthe teres. The sequence goes on along the minus strand of CM040435.1, from coordinate 23,105,012 downwards.
CTCTTCTATCGGCTCTCAATTCCTCCCCACTCTCTGTTTTCTCCTCGTCACTTCCACATTGAGCTCTACTCTAGGTTTTCCGCCGCTTTTTACCGTTTTCTAGCCTTTTTAAGTGGTTCTGACGTTCATGTAAATTCAGAGCAGGAGCAACCAATTTCAGGGAACATAGAGGCTGATGGGGTCAGTTTCTAGGTTCAATAAGGTTTTTGAAGACGAAGATGATGATGATGATGAGTTCGGCAAGAGGGAAGGGTCTCCCCACAAAGGTTGCTCCGTCATCTTTTCTTTTACTTTTTTATGTATTTTTCTAGTGTCCCTCTGCGTAGCGTTTTTACACTTACTGAGAGTGTTGTGGAAGGAAAGCACTGGAATCTGGCCGAGCAACCCGAATATGATTCTTGGTTCCATGATATCTGGATAGAGTTACTAAATAGCAGCATAATTTTGTGCAATTTAGGGCAAAGAAAACAAGAATTCAAGGAGAAGAACACAGAGATTTAACGAAGTTCGACAAAGATGCCTACATCCTCGGGAGCAGAGCGGCGAATTCACTATTTCATAGGAGTTATAAGTTCGGTTCACATACCCATAGGATTACACATCTTTTTATAGATAAAACCTACGAATAAATTACTAAAACGCCCTCGCTCCCCCAACCCACTAAATTCCAAGAGATATTCCTTTTCACCAGGAGACACCTCTTTATTCCAAGAGACTCCAAATTTCCGGTCCATGAGTCATACCTAACAAATCTCTACCTAAACGAATATCTAGCCCTTTAGGAGAAATACATCACCCGTTATATGAGCCATACCTAACAAATCTCTACCTTGACGAATATACAGCCCCTTAAGAGAAATGCTTCACGGAGTTTCTTACACCATAGTGGGTTGATCAATCATGCCAATTACAGCACATATCCTGTTCGCACCAGCACCTCGGTCGACTACTGTCTCGCGAGCTCCGAATCCCTTCGCGCTTATACGCGAAATATCTCGCGAAACCCCTGTTCGTGAATACTCACGGCTGTTCGCTTCCTGCATCCTGTCGAACTCCATCTGTCGCAAATCCTTATGCGACGAACTTGCGAATTTGGCTGGTCGAACTCCTCTGTGTGCAAAACGATGCTCCTGTTCGCGATAATAACACGCGAACTCCTCTCCTCTGTGATACTGACAAACCACGCGACAACCTCCTTTCCTGGTCACGAACTCCACCTCGCTGAACGTCTTCCCGCAAGCAATCGCGAATCATCGCGACACCCCCTGCGAACCAAAAGCACGCCCCTAAGAACTGTCATGACTCGAAGAACTGCAGGAACCGCCGCCGCTCCACCTGTTTCGCGCGAACTGTAGCGCCTTTGGAACCGCTCCGCTGCTGAACTGCTTCTGCGGACTGTCTCCCGTCCGAACTGCTTCCATCTAAACTGCACTGTTCGTAAAACATGATTCCTATTCGCCGTAACCAAACTCCACTTGTTGCAAAATCACTTGCAACGAACTTACGAACTGTGCTATGCCTCTGTCGCGATTCACCTGTTACAAAATCACATGCAAAAAACTTACAAACTCCACTGGCTAAACTCCTCTGTTCGCAAAACCAGGTTCCTATTTACCGGAACCAAACTCCACTTGTTGCAAAATTCTTATGCGACAAACTGACAAATTTGCTGGCTCCACCCGTCGCAAATCCTCATGCGACAACCGACGAATTTCTTGCTCACATGTCGCAATCCTCATACGACAACGACGAATTCGCGCTCACATGCTGCAAATCATTACGCGACAATCGACGAATTCTCCGCTCCAAATCTTGCTAATCATCATGCGACAAAAATGTACCTCGCCAAACCGTGAAACTGTACTTCGCCAAACTGCGAAACTGTACATCGCCAAACCGCGAACTGTATATCATCAAACAACGAACTGTCGCGCCTGCTTTGCCTCCTCTGCTCGCTCGGAACTTTTGGAAGCTTGCTGTATTCACCGAATTGTTCTTGCTCGCCGCTCTCGACCAAAATGCCGAAGTGTTCCTCGGATCTGTTCCTGCGAGCCAATTGTGATTCGCAAATGCTTCCCTCGCCGAACTCCTCGACAAACTTATCCGCGATGCTGAATTCCTCAGTTAAATTTTTAAACTAGCCGAGACCAAAAATATCTTGCTTAAAAAAATTTATTTTTCAATGAATATTCCCATAATTAAGAATTTCTCTTAAGTAAGATTTCCAGAAAAATTATTTTCTTCTTCCGCGGACCAGAAATTTTTTTTTCCCGTAACAAAGACGAGGATTTCCTGCTTTCTCCACCGCATTCAGCAGAAATCAGAAATCAATTTTCTGATTTCCTTCCTTCCTTAGAAATGAATTTTCTTCCGGCGGCAACAACAGAGATTTCCTTAATTTAATTTATCTTAATTAAGCATTTTACTTAATTAATTTTCTTTCCGCCTCCAGATGCAAGCGAAACCTTCCTTTCGTGCAAAGCTTCCAGCAAAGCTTCCCTTTCTTTCCTTAATTAATCCCTTAATTAATCCAGCCTTAATTAATCGAGCCTTGATTACATAATTTCCTTAAGAGATTTTCCTTGCTTTGTCCGCCTCTGCCAGTTTCTCGGAGGAATATTCCTCCTAGCAGGAACAAAAGATTCCCCGGATTTCTTTCCTCTCCGCTTCCAGGAGTATGCTGTGGCGAATCCCTTACGAACCAGCACCTACGCCGCTAACTTGCTGCGATCATTCTGCCCTACGTCGAAGCCATCATCACGAATACTACCACGAACTGCTCTGCTTCGCGCTTCCCGTTTGCCTCCACTTGGCTTCAACGCGAACTGCCGAAGCCCTTCCTCTCCCTGAAATTTCTGCTTCGAACCTCCACGTGTCTCGAAACTGGAAACCTCCACTAGCTCTAGCAGAAGAGCCGAACTCTTCTGCACGACACACCCGCGAATTGCCGAACTTGCTTATGTTCGGATCCTCCGCAAACTGCCGAACCTGCTCTCCTGGAACCGTATTCTCTTGGTTCTTTCTTCTTCCCTGCGCCGATTTCCTCCGCCCTCGAACCAGTCTCTGATACCAATTATTGTGCAATTTAGAGCGAACAAAACGCAAATCGACACAAATCCATAAGAAAAACACAGAGATTTATGAGGTTCGGCAAAGATGCCTACATCCTCGGGAGCAGCGCTACAAATTCACTATTTCAGAGGAGTTACAAGTTCGGTTCACATACCCATAGGGTTACACATCTATTTATAGATAAAATTTACGGATAAATTACTAAAACGCCCTCACTCTCCCCTACCCACTAAATTCTAAGAGATTCATTTTCACCAGGAGACACCTCTTTATGCCAAGAGACTCCAAATTTCCGGTATATGAGTCATACCTAACACATAATAATAACAATAATCGAGTTTGATGTGTATGCATTCAGTGGTTGTTTAAAGAGTATAATGTTGATGATATGTGATGCGATGCTGTCAGACGCAACGACATCGTGAGCACCTTGCCGTCGCCACCAAGACGGGATCGCTGAACTCTAATCTGGCTGAAAGTCTATCATATGGAGAACCGATAGAAGGGATGGTAATGGGTTCATAGAGTAGTAACTATACTTATAATTTCAATATTATTTAGGGTAGTGGACATGTGTCCTTATTTGATTATACAAGTGACATCTAAAGAAAACACAACATACTTGTTGTGGGCTACAAATATATTGATTATAGAGAAATCTTAAGCTTTAGGTCAATATAATTTCCCAACAAACTCACATATAAAAGCGTAAGAGACCACCAAAATTTTTAAGCAAGTAAATCTAAGAAATGGAAAACATCATGTGTCTGACTCAATCAAAGTCCACCAGAAAATTGAAAGTACAATGGTCAAATCTTCTCATGAATTAGGTAAGATGGGATTATCAAATTATGTTTAAATCAAAACTATCTTGAAATAACTTCACAAATATATTTATATAGTGGTATTTGAGATTACAATAACTGTAGTTGTTTGCCACAACAGTCATAGTTGGCTATAAGGGCTGCATCTGGTGGGTACAACAGTCATAGTTGGCTACCAAAATGGTAATTGAGCTACAACAGCCGCCGATAGTAGTCTGAAATTGCTAGAAATCACTGGTCTTGCACTTCACTTTAAGAGTTATGATGCAGTTATAAACTCACTCCTCTTCTCTTCCCCCCTCCAAATGAAGAATGAATATGCATTTATAATTTTTTAAAGAGTCATTTTAGTATATTGTGATAGAATCTCAAAACACTCAATCAACGATCCACATTGATTCTCTTATCTTTATCATGAATCAATTTTTTTCAACATTTAAGTGACTTAACGACGTCAAATCGATTGATATTGGAATTGTTAGATTTTTTTTTATCGAAATGTTTGATTTGATTATAAACATGCAAAATTTTGAGATTGTTTGACTTCCAATTGATATTTCAAAGCTTTCGACATTACTTTATGTTTTTAATCTAGGCTTATATGGAGTCAGATTGAATCACTTTCAGTGTCATTAGACTTGTATTGTCGAGATGCTTAAAGTATAAATTTATGAAAATTAGAACTAGGAAGTTCTTGAGTTTGAATTTGAAAGAAATGTTACCCAAAGTGCATCTAGATTTGTGTCTGATCATATAAATTTTATAATGACATATCAATACCAATCAACATGGCTTCCAACACTAAGCGAATTCCAATAACAGGAAAACTTCAAGATTATAGTTTAAGGATAACTAACTGGCCCAAAAGCTGCTCCACATCCTTTTAGAGGTTCCTATCTACCTGCTTTGTTATTACTTATTCCAATCTACCATGAGCATCCAGTTAATGACTCCCAATTCTAACAGAGAACAAAGGTATTCCGGCTTTCCCTTCTTTTGAACGGACCTGTACAAGAAAATGGCTCTGACATTTTCATGTTTGCTGCCTCTTTTCTGTTGGTGTTGATGCTTTTAACCAAAACCTCTCAATTTTCTCCTCTTGTGTTGATTTCTTTCTATGGCAACCTTTGTAATTGCTTTTTTTTCCTTGCTACTTGGCAATGAAGTGTCTCTGTCTTGCAGCAATAATAGCTGAAAGTGGTAGGCTGGATGAATTTTCCCGCCTCCTGTAAAGACATCCAAACGAGGACAAGAAGTTTAATTGTTCAATAAATCAAGCATTGATTAATGATTTTAAAATGGAGAATAGAAACTTGATTAAAGGCTTTGAAGTATTAGGAAGTTGATAATTATTTGTTCTTCTCAAGTGCTTGAAATGGTGCACGCACATTTTTTGGTCTTTGTTGTTCTCACACTTCAAATAGGAAGAATGGCTATTAATCATGAGTCTATATAAGTTGTGCTGATGGTCAAAATGTAGCATGACTTCAAAGAATTGAAAAAATTGAAGAACAACAATCCTGGTTGGGTTTGTCGTAAATCAATTTGTTACCACAATTCATCTATAACCTGTGAATTCCTTGGTGAAACCTTACCTTTGTCTCCACGATGTTTTCCAACCTTGAAACAGTTTTTATTAGTTTTGTCTTTTGCTGCAAAGATTCAGGCAGACAACTCCTAGAATTGTAGAAATAGGGCTCAAGAAAGCTTTTGAGGAGGAGGCATAAAGATGCTTTGGTGATTGATTTTTGCAATTTCTCGAACTCTGCTGTGATCTCCTCACATTCTTATTTCTCCTAATTTGTGGAATCCAACCCAGAATAGGGAATCCTCCGTCCAAATTGACGCGAAGTAAAAAACTAACTCATGTAAAGGCATCTTTCATAATTTAAGGCATAGATAATTATAAACAAATCACCTATTAACACCCAAAGCCTCTAATGACTAACTACCTCATGTAAATAAATAATGGAAAAAAAAGACCAACAAGTTTTTTATTCATAAAAAGGACTCTAATCTCCAAACACGAGATCAAGTTGGTTAGGTTATTAGTGAATCATAACACTTGGCAGCTTTCAAAGATAGTCGTTATTGGAAGTAAAATGGTATACTGATTGAAATGGGGATTGGAAAAAGTAATAAATAATGGTGATACTTTTTGTTGAAATTTTTTGTTATTTTGTTTCTATCTTCTCTGATTTATCTCTTTCATTTGCCGCATTTCTCTCAACCTCTATTGTTAATTGTGTTGAAATTGCCAATGAGCTCTTCTATCATCATCTACCACATATTAATTTGGTGCTCTCCTTGATCTCCTCCCCTCCCTGCCATTTATGTATGCTTAACAACACATGCACAATATTTCTAATCAGCGATCGCATTGTCTCCACCAATGGCTAGCTAGTTGAAGTTAAATTACTTTGTGAAGTTCATTTCAGCCTCACATTGCTTGAGTTGAAATAAGATCATTTTGTGTTCGACAAGACAACCACCTGAAACATTCTACTGCTTGGTCTATGTCCTTATTGAAGCTACAAGTAGTGGTGTAATCGAGTCCAGTGAAGCTCATATCATAACGAACTCGAGCTCGACTCGATTGTCAAAACGATAGCTCAAACTTGAGCTCGAGCTCAAGTCGAGCTAATAGAATGAGCTCGTGCTCGAGCTCGACTTGTCTGCGGCTCAGGACCTTGACACATCCTATCATCGAAGAAAATGATAGGGACCAGAGAAAATTTGTCGATACGAGAAAAAGGATGGTTTCAACCTACGAGCGCTTGTTGGATAAGATCTCGGGATTTGTGGCCGTCAATGGGTAGGAGGCGTTACATCTTGAGAATGGTGAAATGGGTATAGAAGAAATTATTACTTGCTTTTAATGCACTTCCTTTCCAGCCTACACTTTGCAATTTTTTTTAAATGCTATTTCATATTTTTTTAAGTAATTTAAATGTTTTCTATAATAAAATTATTTTATTTTATTTTTTTAAATAGTTCTATGAAGCTTGAACACAAGATCGTTTAATTTACTAACTTGAGTTTGAGTTCCAGCTCAAGCTAGAACTCGTGGCTCGAGTAGGCTTACGAGCTAGCTTAGCTCATTTCACCCTTAGCTACACCTTTCAAAACCAGCACCATCATTCCATGATAGAAAGATGGTAACCTTGAAACTTGGATTTACAAAATTGAACATTATTATAGCTTTTGTAAACTCTTTGATGACGATAAGCTCACACTTGCACTATTCCACATTGATGGCCCAATAGAGGAATGGTACCTATGTGTCACGCTCCAAAGTTTCGGAGGTGGCCGGATCTTTATGTCGCTCGCCCTACACCGCCGATGTGGACTAAATGTCAGTGACATTCTCCACCCATCACGTGACGCACTCGCGGATCGCTCACCGAGGCCCTGCACGTGGAGTCCACAACCGGCGGCATGCGCTCGATACCATCGCGCTCCGAAGAGCTCGGAGGTGCGCCGGGATCTTTATGTCGCTTTCGACACACCGATGTGAGACATTATTATCACGACATTCTCCTCCACGTCACGCAACGTCGCGGATGGCTCCTGAGGCCCTACGACGTGGAGCCTCACACCTGCGTGCAGCTACGTCTCGTCACACTCCAAAGAGCTCGGGAGGTGGCGCCAGATCTTTATGCACTTTTCGGCCTCAGATGTGGATAAATGTCCGTGACATATGGCTCACAAAAATCAAATTATTATCAAACTGGGTGGAGTTTCTTTAACCATTTTGAACTCAATTTGGTCCTTCCAAATATTACAAACTAAGTCGAAAACTTGCAAAGCTTATGCAATCTTTTATTATCATATATTATCAATTGTAGCTCGAGACCCTTTCAAGTCAAAGTTTAGGTATTGATGAACTATTCATTTAAGGTTATTTGGAATTGGGTTTAAAGCCTGTTGTTTGCAGAGAGGTTTGTCTACACAACTTAGTTCTGTAAACCGAGCCATCGAGGTAGCTAGGCTCATCAAGGACAAGGCTCATGATGGCAAGCCCAAGCCATCAACCGCTCGATCACCATGCACTCTTCCCAATCTCCTACGTCCCACCAAACTACCATTGCCCATTAAGAAATTAACACTAACGGAGACCATGGACAAACTTAAAAGAGGTCTATGCTATAAATGTGATGAAAAATTTACTAGGAATCATGTATGCAAACTTGACCTTTACACTGGCTTTTTTATTAACTTTGAATTGCTTCATAGGACATTTACATTACCACATTTTGTACCCATAATGGCCATTTCGTGACTCACCAATGCATATTTGACTTTTCAAAGCATCATAAATAACATTCTTAAACAATTTTTACGAAATTTTTTTATTGTCTTCTATGATATTTCGGTGTTCAACAATATTATACAAGGTAATCTTATCAATTTACACACAATATTTGACTGAGTACAATTACATTGGTTGCCATTCAAAATCCTCATTTGGTCAAGGTTTTGTAATTCAAAGGCTTCTTTGGTCAAGCATCCATCTAATACCTTAGTCACACTGTTTTAGTAGTTGGAATCTATCCAAATTGCGACAAGATTGAGGCCACATCTTAACCATTGGCAGTGCATATTGTCAGTTTCTTGGCTTGGTCGGTCACTAGTCTCAATTCGTTTGAAACTTCACTAACATTGCTGGCCCACTCCCCATTTTATAACAAAAAGATGCATACAACTTGACTGACTCAGCACAACAAGCCTTTCAAACATTGCAGCAAACCTTGGTAAATTCGCCACACTTCTCTACATACTTGATTTAACATTGGAGCGGTGCTTATCCAAACTCACTTCTTGATTGAAGCAAGCTTTAAGTTCTGTTCATTAACCATGTGCTGTTTCAAATGTAATTAAGAAGTGGCGTCAATTCTTGCATTCCAAATTCACAATCTCGGCCAGTCCAAAAAGCATTTGCTAGCTTGTGTCACAACTAGTTCAAACGCCATATCATTGCAATTCTTAATTAAATAACTTGGCCAAAATACTCCATGAATACAAACCCAACAAATCCAGTACATTACATATGCTCTCTACCAAGTTCATGAGTTAGGCTTCTTCCCCCATTTAGATGATCCCCTATAGCTATTCTTTCAACTCATTTTTCTTAGATCATGCAATAGTTACGTCAGAAGTGTAACGTTGGGTGATCAAATTATTAAAAGGTGTGAACGATTTAGATATCTCGGGTCCGTTATTCAATGCGATGGTGATATAGATGGGGATGTTAATAGTAGAATTCAGGTTGGTTGGTTGAAGTGGAGGAATGCGTCCGGTCTATTGTGTGATAGAAAAGTACCGCTTAGACTGAAAGGAAAATTTTATAAGATGGTGGTGAGACTTGCAATGCTCTATGGTGCTGAATGTTGGCCTTTAAAAGAGAAGCATAATGCTAAGTTAAGTGTTGTCGAGATGAGAATGATTTGGTGGATGAGTGGCTTTACACTTAGAGACAAAATGCGAAATGAATATATCCGTAATAGGGTTGGTGTTGCACCAGTGACGGACAAAATTAGAGAGTCGCCTTAGATGGTTTGGTCATATTAAACGTAGACCACCTGATGATTCGATTAGGAGAGTAGATGTTTTAGATTCAACTTATGTTAAGAAAGGCAGATGTAGACCTAGGAAGACTTGGGCTTATTGCATAAAAAAATGGTTTTAATTTATTAGAATTAAATGAAAATTTGACACTAAATAGGACGTAATGGAGAAAAAGGATTCATGTAGCCAACCCCACTTAGTGGGATTAAGGCTTTGTTATTTTTGTTGTTGTTGTATGCAATAGTTATGCCAGAGGTAACCACTAAGTCATAATTTATACAAAAAAAAGGAAGAACTAGAGGATTATTCCAAGTTCCATTCCACTTCCATTTTTGTTTTGGATTGCTGGATAAGCACGACAGAGTTGTGCTTGCTTTGCCATTAAATATCAATGCTTGGCACCAATAGCTTATTGCAATCTTTTTTTTTTTTTAATAATTCTATATGCCATTTGGGAGGTCGACATGCCAATATACTAATATCATTTACCTGCCATGCACTCATGGCAAATTGACCCTGCCATTCAATCATGGCAAATCGACCATCATGGTTGTTGTAGACCGTTTAATGAAATATTATTTTTTATTAATGAGTTAAATTAGTAGGTGAATATGATATTTTCTTATAGATGTAATACACATATCAGATATTTGTTTATCTTTTATTTTTGAGTTAAATCGTAAAATTGCCTTTCCACAATTCTTATGCGATCAATTTAGTTCTAGAGTATTACATTTTCCAATTTAGTTTCTCAGTTATATAAAAAAAATGATCCAAATAGCTCTGAGGGGCTAGATTGGATCAATTTTATATGGTGAGGGCTGAAGTGACATCCAATTTTGTATCACAATTTTTACATGAGGGACCATTCCATATCAGATTTATAATCGGAAGGACTAAATTGAAGAGAAGTGATACTTTGGGATTAATTCAATCAGGTTTAAATACTTGAAATTCTTTTTTGAGATATCTCATATTTCCTTAAAAATTTTAGCATGCCATTTTCACCCAACATAGGATAAAAGTAAAATGGAATACACATTTTATTGTTATGTATGGATAAGGGGTAGTTTGGCTACTATTAATGTTTTACTTTCACAAATTAGTTTTTCATGCGGTTTATGTTCATTTGGGAGAGGAAAGGTACTTGTAAACATTTTTTCTAGTTTTTCTTTCTGTTTTCTGCTATTAAACTTTTAGTTTTATGATTTCACTATCTTTTGTGTTTTGGCCAATGGTGTGCATATCATACATTATTTCTATGCCTATAATCTCTCCATTTTTAGGCATTGCTTTCATGTTTGCTAATTTTATTTCTATGTGATTATGATTGAATTACTTAATGAAGGAACTTTTGATGTAGGGTTGACTTTAAAGATTGATGGGAGGAGCATTGATCAGAAGTTTAGCACACCACGGTCAAAGCACTCTGCCACGGAGCAGAGGCGCAGAAGTAAAATAAATGATAGGCAAGTTTTTCTTATTAAATTTAGTTGCATAGTTGCTATTAATGTTTTTAAGAGTAATTCAGTGGATATTTGTAGTTTTGTTCTAATATCACTTCTTATGCTCATGTTTTTGCATTTTTCTCATCATCTTCATTCAATTTTAGTTGGATGGGTTTTAAGATCTAGTCATAAGATAAAAAAGGTGAGGACTGCTATCATGTAGTATTAATTTGAATAGACTGCTGATTTAGCTAAAATAAAAAAAAAACTCTTTAGTTTTGGCAATTATGCAGGCCAAAAAACCAAAGCCCGCCTTTCCTCACTTTCATGGAAGTATTGACACAGTGTTTTCCTCCAAAAAATGAACCAGTTTGGCTTAAACTGGTTCAGTTGAGAGAGGGTGCCTGAAAAGCTTTTCAGTTTTATGTTATTTCCAATTTCAGATTTGTGTGTACAGTCGCCGACATCCTAGCTTCCCCTCGAGGGCTGTATCCGACGGAAATGGTGGTGCTTCTGCTGTATCCCTCTCCTCAGTGGCAATTTATCTTCTCCAACGTCCACCTCCGTCCTCTCTCCTTGCCTCCAACTGTTTTCCCAACAATTTCCCGCTCCCATACTTATTATTCAACTAAAGCACGCTAGGCACGAGAAATGGAATGAGAATATTTCAAATGTAAGGGCTCGATAGTTGCATTGCAGGAATTCACCTCTATATGGAGCTATTGCCCAGGATGCGCCAAAAGAGGATGTCTACCTATTCTACTAGAATGCGTTGTGAAATGACTATATCAACATAATTGACCTACCAGAGGACTTACTGCTGTACCATGAGAATCCAGAAGCTTTGACAAATGAGGTCGAAGCTCCACTAACCCTGGGAGAATGACATAGGGGGGTTTCCTCTAAAATTTGAACTTATTTGGTCCAAACCAGTTCAGTTGAGAGAGGTAGCTGAACCGACACCCTCCTTCCTCTTTACATTTGGCTGGAATTTCCCCTTTTTTTTCATTTCCCGCCTATCTATCTCCTATTTATATGTGTGCTTGCTGTCTAGGTTTTCGGTTTTATGTTATTTTTTATTTCAGATTTATGAGGATAGCCGCCGGCGTCCTAGTCTCTCTTTGAGGGTTAAATTTGACAGAAGGGTGGTGCTTCGGCTATATCCGTCTTCCGGTAGTGATTTATCTCCTCCAACGTTCACCTCTGCCCTGTCTCCTTGCCCCCAACTGTTTTCCCAGCAATTTCCCACTCCCAACCCCTGGTTTCGACCTCTTTCTTGCCGCTACTGAGCTTTCCCGAGGTTTCCTGAAATCAGTCGGCAATACCCGTGCTGCTTACTTCCTTCCGTCTGCACTGCAGGCTGCATATGACGCCATTATCCCGTGACTTCACCTCTTCTACTGTAGCATTCACATCCTAGGTGTTTACCGTTACTTCCTACCAGTTTCCACTCCGTCTTCAACTCTCCCAGCCGTTCCCTCACTACCACAGTCCCAACTACTTCCCCACACAGCCACACAACAAACTACAAAGTTGGAGCCTGCTTTGCCCTTGCCCCTCCCTGCTACAGTGCTCACTCGTAGTCACCCCGCTGGCTGTCCAGCCAGGATTCATCCCTTTACAGTCGCCTTAGGGTGTCCTGTTATGTTTATTATATTTTATTTCTTATTTTTTGTTGTAGCATTTTAATTTCAGTAATAATATTTATATTTCTATTGTGTTTTGAGTTTTCTCCAGTATCAAGTACCCCTCTTATTCATAACTTTATTCTTCTCCCTTAAGGCTCTCCATCTCTTTGATAGCTCAAAATAATTCTAATCACTGACGTCTTCAAAACTTAGATTCATTCCAGCATCAACAAATAGCTTATTTTTAAATCTATTATTATATAGGCAAGTAGCAACTATCGTTTTTTCCCTTGATGGTAATGAGTCTTGAGAATATGATATAGAAGTGTCTTATCCTAGGACTTGCGCTGACTTAAAAGTGCATGGGAAAAATTGAATTATTTTTTTTTATACTTGCTGAATTAGGTGTGGGGTCGACATGATTTTTGATATAATAAAGTTTTGTAAGTAATCTTTATATATGTGTTTTACTCTCTAGAAAATTAGTTTTTAATTTCAGATTTGTAACACTGAAATTTACAACTGTCCTGTTAGATGGCTTGGCTGAAGTTTACTAATAAGTTCGATGGATAAACATTAATTTTTACAGAATTCAAATTCAGGGATAGTTGGAAGGTTTTTCGTACAAAGGCTATGCTAGAATATTCATTTGTTTTGTTTATAACAATTTCTTGTGGGAAAAAGAGACTAGTCTCTGTTGTATGTAACTCGATGCCATGAAAATATTTTGGATATCACAAATTTGTAGTCACCAGTGTCTCCTAAAGATGTTTAATTTCTTCGATATCACTTGTAGTAACAAGAATGTTGGTAACATATATCATAGGAACACAAGACCAAAGTACAATGATGAATGAAGATAAAGTGATCAGCTATGCTAATTTGTTGATCGGCTTTAGCAAGGAACTTGTAGAGTTTATTAAACTAGGCACAAGGACTTTGTTTCAACATGCATATAGCTTTCCGAACTATAAAATTTTTGTTATCTTCCTAAACAATATGTTTGGGAGGTTACTCCATATAAACTACTTCAGAGAAATCAACATATATAAGGGTAGTGCCCTTATTTCATTTTGATGAAAGGTTGAAACAACAGAGTGAAAGCGGTGAATAGAGTTCGATTGTGAGCTAATGATGGAAATAAAAATATAAAAATAAGCTAATGTCGTGATCTGCATGTATAATTTGGCCATCAAATGAGCATTATAGCGATCAATAATACCATATAGATGAATCCTGAATTTGAAAATCCATAGAAAACAAATAGGTTTAACTCTAGCTGATGGTGAAACTAAGTTTCATGTGTATTATCAAGGACATGCCTCATTTTAATACTCCATAGTATATTTTTAGTTTGGATTAATCAATACTTCATATGTCCTAAGAGTAACAACAATATAGAGAGATAAAATAGAGCTACAGAATAAGGAGGATAAATGATGGAGGTAAAAAATCGTATGGGGGTGATGATTACTTTGCCATATGCTTTTCCAAATAACACTTACCAGATGGAGATCAGATATTGTAGGCAGATATGTTAGGCTGTAGATGATTGGATAATGTATCAGAGGAAATATCATTTACCAACTAATTTATAATTTTATTAGAATTTTGAAGAACCTGGCTGTGAAAAATATTCTTGACATAATTTTGCTTGTCATGGTGATAAGCAAAATAGGACGCAATGGAGAAAAAGGATTCATGTAGCCGACCACACTTAGTGGGATTAAGGCTTTGTTGTTGTTGTTGTTGTTGTTGTTGTTGTTGCTGCTGTGGTGATAAGACATTGTAAATAGTGACAAGAAACATTGTTTTAGGCAGTAGAGAATTTCATGGCTAGTTATTTTGGGTATGAGGTTACAGTAATAGTCACAACGCATTGATCTCTCTAGAGATGATACTTTGCAAGAATCAGGTTGATGAACTCCACATTTTTTCGATTTTTTGGAAGGGAACTTAACATGGTTTATGATTGTGGAAAAAGCAATAAAGATGTTGCTCTTTTTTTACAAAAAAAATGGGAGAGTTTCTTAAATAGATAGTGGTGGTAGAAAAATCAAATTCAAGAGGAACAAATAAAGGATTAATTAGTTGTATGTGACAATGAAACCTTTCATGGTTACTTTTTCAAACTAATACCATAATTTTTGTCAGTCGCATTTCACACTCGCCACCTAGAGTCATCTAAAAATCAAGAAAGTTTCATACAATATTCTATATTGTCTTATATCTCAAAAACCCTTAAATCTACTGAAGAAAAAAATCCGGCTTCATCACCCATGTCTTGGCCATTCAATGAATGACAGAAAGAAATCTTCATTCATTTCTCTCATTCATTGCACATTTGGGGATTACATGCTACATTTATTATTACTTTATGGCTCAATATTTTATTTTATCGAAGATTGCACTTGTGTGCTATGGATCTCTTAAGTAAAGTTAAAAGTGATTTAGGTATATTTTTTCAACATGATTATAATTTAATTTTGCATTGACATGAAAAGGGCCAGATCTAACTGTGACACATGCTAGTTTAACTAGTCTCTTTCCTCATACTTCTAAGAAAAATGAAAAGTACTTTTCTTGTGCATGCACACCTTGATAGAATAGAACAAGTGAACGAAGGAATGATTAATTACTTGTTATGACATTGGACTCCTTTTTATGAAAATTTTTTAATTAATATTGGGTGGAGTAGTTTCAATAGCGCCCATATCATAATTTGATCACCTACATTGGTGCTTGTGTTCATGAGCCATACACAAGCACTAAGAAAATTCTTTCCCCATTTTAACACCTCAAACAATCTTATTCTCAAATATTTAGGAGTATTTCTTGTGTTTGTTCACATTTTTAATATGGAGGAAAATCATATTTTCAAGCAATCAACTGAGTTTGTATTGGCTATTATGCATAACAATGGGAACAAATTTTACCATCTTAATGAGAAATATATTTGTCCCCTGATGCCAATTTTTTTTTTTAAAAATCGCTACTGTATTACTACTCATCCTAAGAAAGAATTTTATTCATAAATTATTTTTTTTCTCATTGATGACATTTCTTGCCACTCATCTTATGTAACTTTTTTTTATAGAACTTGCTAATCCTAACCAAATTGAGTCTATGCCCAACCCATGTTCTATTGAACCTTTACAAGTTTACTTGATAAGAAAGTCATTTCTGTCTATGCAAGTCTAATCAACCGAATCAATCCATGCCATTGAATCTATTGAGAGAATTATTAAGTGTATAAATAAGGTACCTCAAACTTTACTAATGATCTCTTGCACTTGTTTTAATTATACATAAATTTTTCTCATAATTACTAATCCTTTTTTACTAGCTTACATACTATTTTTATTTCTAAGAAATCATAAAATATAAACACAATGGTTCTCTAGAAAAGTATAAAGCCATATTAGTGGTCAAAGGCTATTTGTTACTCTAAAAATTATGAGATTAATTATTGTGAAACTAAATGAACAATGTTAGAGTTCTCTTAACTTTAACACCTACTAGGGACTAAAAGATATAACAGTTCAATGTGAAGAATGCTTGGTGAATATTTTGTAAAGAGTGGAAGAATGTTTGAAAGATGCTCGATGACTAGGAGGATGAAGTATATATTGGAAGTTCCATCAAGATTCAACTTATATATACAACAATAGATATGTGCGTTAAAATGAAACATTATGGATTGAAGCACTTTCCAAGGGCGTGGTTCAAAAGGTTCACTATGATATTGCTTAACATGAGATACAAATTAGTCATGGCGATTATATATTTCTTGTGAAATAAATGGCTTTATGAGGATTATTCACATTGATAGTTTAATATGGGAGGAATGTAGATCTAAAAAAAAAAATAGATTGCTTCAGAAGTTTGAATTCAATGATTCGCAAACTAAAATATTTTCTTGGCAATGAAGTCACACTATCTCCATGGGATCTTCATTTCATAACAAAAACCCATAGCATGCCTATTCGAAGAAATGTGTAAATTAGGATGTGAATTGTTTGAGTCTCATGAAATTTAATTGTAATCGTAGATATGCTGTGAACGATACAATAGTTGGAAAGCCTCCTATTAAATACTAATGGGAAGACTCACCTACTTAACACACACTAGACTTGACATTGTTTATGCTAATAGTGTAGTTAGACAATTGATATACGATATTAAATCATGTATAATACTAAAAAATCACACTTTATGACAATATATAAAGTTTTATAATATTTGAAGAGAAATGCGGGAAGATGAGTTTGATTTAAGAGGGGTGGATTTGATTCTTGAAACTTAATAGATGTTGAACATACTAGTTTTATGGTTGATAAGAGGTTAACTTTATTATATTGTACAATCTAAGTTAACAACCTTGTAATTGAAAAAATAACAAATAAATTATGGTAGCAAGATTTATTGATGAAGTTGAATTGTTATCCATGACACTGCGAATTTGTGAATTTTTATTACTAAAAATCTCAGAAGGTTTAAGGATTGATTAAAAAAGTTCAATAAGACTATTGTGATAACAAGTTTGCCATGAATATTGAGCATAATTTTGAATCCCAAATCATGCACAATCCTAAAGGATCACACATTAAGGTATTAGATAGAGTTTTACAATATTTCAAGGGATCTTTAAGTATACACAAATACATAATATACTTGTTTTATGCTTGGCAAGAGATGAATTTCATGATATTGCAAATTCTACTTGTGACTTGTAGATATACAAAATAAAACTCGGTAACAAGATCTAGTGCATAAGCAAAATTGAGATATTTGATGTTGGGAATATGTGATTGCTATGGCTAAAATCATGAATGAAGAAACAATATCCAGTAATGAATTTTCGATCAATCTTGAAACTTGCCCAATCTGTATCAGAGTAACATTCAATATTTTATGCCTATGATTTTGATATAAAATACTCTGTGTAGGAGCCCATTTGAGATGATATAGTAGTTGTTCCAAAGCTAACCTATGATGGACAATGAGGGAAGACATAATCTGACTTATAGTACTAACTAATTAAGTAATGTTATAACAAATTGCTATGAGGTAGTTTAATTTTCCCACTAACTTCCTATGCCGTTTATAATCATCAAAGGCTCTTCATTCCTCGGTGAGTTGTTGATTAAGAACCATCAGAGTGCTATATGATTTGACCTCTAATTTCTAATTTTCTGCTCTGCTAACAAATCAACAACAACAACATATATTTTCGTAAGACAGACTAATGCCCTTCTTTCTCCTTGATACCTCAATCCCTAAGATGCACTTCAAGGAACCTAGATCTTTAATGTTGAACTGATTTTGAATAAATGATTTCAATGATACGATTCTATGTAATTTCACTTACAGTAATAATATTGTCATCAACATAAACCACCAGTATAATGATTTCCGAAGCTGATTGCTTGTAGAATACAATGCGATCACTTTACATCTTTGAATCCTAAACTCTTCTACTGCTTAGCGGAATTTTCCAAACCATGCCGAGGGCTTTACTTCAACCATATAATGACTTCTGAAGATGACATAATTTCCCAGACTCCCTCCCCCCACCCCACAACCAAAGCAATAAACCCAGAAGGTTGCTCCATTATACCTCCTCCAAAAGATCATCATGCAAAAACTCATTCTTCACATGAAGCTATTGCAAGGGCTAATTATTCATTGTAGCCAAAGAGTGAAATAGGTGAAACAAAGTCAACTTAGCTACATTAGAGAACGTGTCCAAGCAGTCGATTCCATAAGTTTGAGCATAGCTTTTAGCAATCAACCAAACTTTTAGATGAGCTACAAATCCATCAGAATAAAACTTAACTACAAAGGCCCTTTTGCAGCTAACAGTCTTTTTGTCATAAGTTAATTCAACCAGTCCCATGTTTCATTTTTCAGTCAAGGCATTCATTTCATCCAGCATCGTTGCCCAACACCAATATGGGGAAAAATATTGATACTTACAAATAAGAGTATCTTAGAAAGACTCACTTTAATGACTTAGGATTGAGTTTAGAGACCTGTGGACAAGTATCACAAACAAAATAAACACACCCAAATATATGTTGTTCAATGGAAAATAAAAATTTAGTTGGAAATAACGCTTGGAAGGGTGTCTGATTTTGTAGAACAGTAGAAGACATTCTATTAATAAAAAAACATGCAGTAGAATCTACATCATCCCAGAACTATTTGAGTACATTAGTTTAGAATAAACGAACTTTAGCTATTTCAAGAATATGCCTATTTTTTCTTTCAACTGATCTATTTTGGGATGGAGTATCGACACAAAATGAGTGGTAAAACATCTTATTTTGTATCATATAGGTCTGAAAAGATGCAGAAAAATATTCTTTGACATTATCGCTTCTCAGAATCTTAACATAAACATTGACTTGAGTTTTGATTGCAACACAAATAGATTAAATGTGTGACAATAATTTAATACGAGATTTCATAAAGTAAAGCCAATTGTGACAATACTGTTTGAGTACATTTATTTAGAATAAACGAACTCTAGCTGTCTCTAGAAGATGTCTATTTTTCCTTTCAAATACTTCATATTAGGATGGAGTATCAACACAGAATAAGTGGTGAAACATCTTATTTTGTGTCATATAGGTCTGAAAATGTGTAGAGAAGTATTCTTTGACATTATCACTTCTAACATAAACATTGAATTGAGTTTAAAATTTGACTGTAATTCAAAATGAGATTTCATAAAATAAAGCCAAATAATACGAGAAAAATCATCATTGAAATCCATTAGATAAAATAGGACTAGGTTCTCATACTTCAGAATGAACCGACTTAAAATGATGACTGACTCTTTCATAAATTATGGGAGTAAAAGACAAACGATGATTTTTAATAAATTGGCATGACTCACAATCTAAAGATCATAATTGCTGACACCGTGGGTATAGTTATTTTAGCATTGGTAGTGATGAATGCCTTAAAACAATGGACCTCAAACAGAGATTAGGTTCTAGAATAGGTTATGAGTTAAGGTAGTTTGTTATCTAAAATGCCCCCCTCTCTTGCGCGTGCGATTTTTCTTCATTTTTCTAATAATCTTTTTTGCCATAAGATCGTGAAAAAGACAATGGTCAGAAAAGAATAAGATACAAAAATTAACAACACATGTAATCTTGGTAATAGGGACAAAGCTTAAAAGAGATTTGAGGTAAACTTAGAACAAACATCAACAGTAGTGTAGATGTAACATTAATGGTGGCAGAACCAAGAAAATTTTAAGTAGATCCATTTGCTAAGTTGTCAGAAGAAAGAATTTTCTGAATGGTAGAAAGGAATTTTGGGTTACCTTTCGTGTGATCTGTGACACTAAAAACATCATCCCATTGTGTGGAAAAGGAAAGAAGATACATATCATTGTAACCTAACTCAGCAAGAGCAGTGATAGAGGGGGATTTCTTCGATGCTTCTTGACATTGGATAAACTTAACATATTCATTCACAAAAATTGAGAGAGTTCGACTTTGAGAGGCCTTATTTGTATTGACCATGTGAGCTGATTGTGATCTAGAATCCTTCTTGTCCTTTTTGAGCAATTTCTGTCAAGGCCTCTTCATATGACCAATCTCATGACAGTAGTAGCAAACTACTCTCGACCCTTATTTTTTAGAATTCGGAGCTCCATTTTTATAATTGTTCTGAGACTAATGTTTACTAATGTCTTTGTTTTTATGACTAGCAAGATCACTAAATTGTTGCACGGATGAGGCATGAGAACTTAAGCGTTTAATTCTTCATACACACGTTTAAAGTGCATGTGATATATGCTAAGTGATTGATCCTGTTATTTAGCTCGATATAACTCTTGGCATATATCAAAGTTTCGGGAAATATTTTCTTTTATAGAAAACATAAACGTCAAATCCTCTGTCTCCACTTTAACACCTACAATGAGTAATATGAACAGATTGACGATGTTCGATAGAGTTCTGTGTTTGTATCAAAAGCTGGGCATCCACTCCTATCCACTCAGAGTAATTCGATTCAGTCTCAGCAAAGAGATTATCAATGAGGTGACTCTTGAGAAATACTTGTTAAATAGAGTCTCATAGTTTTATTCCGATAAAATAGTTGATGCCATTTAACTTTTTATTCGTAATTTTATGAAACCAAACCCTCACAAGATGTTATTGTTCATTAACCATAATCGATGAAATTTAGTGCTAAGTACGAATCGAAGGAGCGGCCAAAGTGCTAGGAGATAACTAACTCGATGACTAACATTTTAATGACCGTGGTATAAAGAAAAATGATTCGTCTAAGTGAAAGAAGCCGAACTAAGCAGCCAAACGCAACAACCAAAGAATTTGACCTAAGAAGACGAGCAGACAGAGTGGCCAAAGCAGAGGTTGACTTTGTCGATGCTCTAATCTTGTTGGCACATATAGGAAGACAAATCAAATGCAGATGGCGTCGAGTATTCCATCGACGCTTAACGATGCAGATGATGATGGATGGAGATGAGGTACAGTAGATGCCGGATGAAGTTGAAGCAGCTGCAAACGACACTAGATGATGCATATGAAGCCTAATTCGCCGCCAACACTTAGTGATGTTTACGAAGTCAAAGTCTAGCGATCCAGACGACTCAAATGAGACTGAAGACGAACGATTCCCAGATGCTAATGTCAATGATGAACATTGCAGGCTAAAACGATTCAATGAGTTTCTAATACGAGGTGAAGGAAAATAATGCTCTTTCTATTCTTTCTTAAATCAAAAAATATATGTTAAATATTTATTTGCACTTTAACAATTATAAATTAGGAATACTCCTGTATAGAAAAGATCTTGTAATTAGAGCTCCTCTAATTAAGTTGCCTAATATCAAGCTCTTAATATTCCCGCTTTCTAATATACAAGCTTTGTTTATATTTCTTTCCGCAACAAAAATAAATTCCATGCAACATGATAGTAGAAAATGATATTGATGTTGATATACACCTTATAAAGGATAAGCTTGACAGTCATCTAATTCTTACTTATCTAAGTAAACGCAGATGCACAGCTCATCGGCATTCTCACTAATGGATTATCTAGGTATTCTTTCAGTAAATATGAGGCAAGCTTGGAATGAATTTCATTTGCTTGAGTGGAGTGTGAAGTTGCTGCATAATTTTGCCGATTGGGTGCCACGTTCACCAAGAATTTCACACTATCTTTTTTCTCTTCCAAGATCATCTCATTGATTCATGGGATCCTTATTGGTTACCCATCTGTCCGTGGACTATTTAAATTATTCTTCAATTATTATTATTATTATTATTTAATTTTATATATTTTCTATTAGAAGCTCTCCTAAGATTGTAGAAATAATATAAATGTTAGCATGGAATGCTCAACTAATTCCCCAAATTATTGTTTTTTCCCGTGACTGGTTAAAGGTAACAAACCAAATGTTATAAGGTTATTCCTTGGAGTTGCTTCATCAAAGTAAGCTCGTATGACCCAAAAAACTTTTGTATTAACACACATTTATTTAACTGTTAGACATTTTTAATGCAGTAAATTTTACTTTCGTTGTTTCTTATTGGGTTTGGAATCTGTTCCATCTATTCCCTGCAAGTCGATCACCCAGTCAACAGATTGCTGTAAGAAATGTTTAGAAATAAATGATCAGATTATCATATCTTTTTGAGCCAGATTTCAAATACTTAGAGAACTTCTGCCGAATAGTGACCAGAAAAGAGATAAGGCATCGTTTCTTCTTGAGGTAATTTTCTTCGTCCAGGATGTTTAGAGCTGGATGAGTTTCCTTTAACATTATTTTTTTTACTAGTATATTGCTATTGTTTTTATAGTTAACTTTATTTTACAGGTCATTGAATATATCCGTTTCTTGCATGAGAAGGTACAGAAGTTCCAGTCATTGTACCCTGGATGGAGTGATGAAACTACCAAATTTATGACCTGGGTAATTTTTGAACCAAACATTGTCCACTCCTACTCCCCCAACTCGCTATTCCTTTCTCCTTTTCTGACTTCTCCCTGAAGACTGGTTTATTGCTCAGATTGTGCGATCTTTAACATATTTTGCTGAAGGAAAAAAAAAAAAAAAAGAGCATTTACATACATCCCAACTAATTCCTATTTATATTTATATCCAACTCATAAACTTTACTTTTTATATTTATACCACATAAAAATATCACTATTTTAACTTTTAAAAAGTGAAATACATCTTTACATGCACGGGTAAAGTGGCATAAATATAAAAATTAAAGCTAGATATGTAAATCCATGGGAATAGAGTGATATGTGTTTAATTCTTCCAAAAAATAAGAGCATATATGCTTGTATCTGCGTGTTCCATAATCTTCTTTCTATTTGAGGGAAGCTGTTCTTGATTGAACCAACATGCAACCATCTCAAGCGCACCTAATTAACTAATGACGTATCACTGATGGATGCCATGATAATCTTGAAAAAATGTTGCACAAGGGCGTGAAGGCAGTTTATCTTTCTGCCCCGGATATTTCTTAAAAAACTTCCAATTCAGGAGTTTTCTGAAGTACAGCCCACTTATGTATGCCAACTCGAACCTAAAGCAAACATGAAGTAATTTTTGAATTCCATCTTAAATGCTCTTTCATTATTGGTCTGCTCTTCGAACTATGGAGTTGGATATTTGTTTAGTTTAAAAAAAAGAACTGTTACATTTCTTCTCTTGATTCTATCATGTAGATCTTGTGTTTTTTCTGTTGAAGATGGCATATATTTTGAGAATATCCACTTACCATATCATCATCAGCAGTAGCAGCAGCAACTGCCTTATCGCACAATATGGGATGTGCTTTATAAATCTTTGCTCTCCATATCAGCTTTATCATGCAGCCCCTTTTGTTTTTCTACTGATATATGATATTGATGAGCAAGATAATTGCCTTTTTCGTGAGCGTGCAGTTCTTCCTTATTCTTTTCACTTTCATTTCCTCTGTTTTTATGTGTAGCAAGCAGTCAGAGATCATGTTGCCGTCAAATCTACAGAGATCTAGGATGATTTAGGTGCACAAACATGGAACAATTCTTTTATGCTTGAATAAATGATGGAATTATGCGCATAATGATTTGGAATGCAAATTCTAATGTTTTTAATGGTACCCCACACATAATAGATAAATTTCACCTTGTAAATACTATCTTTTTGAAATTAAAAGGAAGTTAAAAAAAATAACGCTATGCAATGGGAGTCTAAAAATAACCTATATTAGGTTTGTCACTGTTCATGCAATATCCATCAGAACTAACCTTAAAAAACTAGGACAAAAATCATGAAGATGGTAAGGGAATTGTCTACAGGTAAAAGAGGGTTGGTAATGGTATCTTAAATCCTGTCATGTCGAAAGTCACAGGAGATGTCTGTCTAATCCCTTGTGTTCACTTTAGCACAGATTCATAAATATATCCTTCTGGTTGTATACTTTGATAGTCACTGCTTCACGTCACTGAAGTTAAATTTGACTAAGTTCAAAAGGAGTAGTGATACTGGAGTTCAGCAATAATAACGGAAAAAGCAAATATTATTGCTGAATGCAAGTAGAAAATTGCAAACGAAGATACCAAAACACGAAATAACAATAAATATGACACAAGCTAGGGTGGATCCCGAGGTGGTGGTGATCGTGTTGGCAAAGGCTTGAAATGTATCAGGAAGATGGACAGGGTGTTTGACATCTAGAAAGCAGGAAGACATCGGTTTCCCGGGTTCTGGACGACAAGCACACAACACATATTGACGCGGAATGACTGCCCGTGATGATGAAAGCAACAGGGGAAGGCTGGAAAGCAGCGACAACGAAGATGGAGGGCTAGAACATCTACGATAGAGAGGAAGGAGGGTTGTTTAGGGGTGCCGACAGTAAGGAGGAGGAAGTGGGGCTTCCTGGCAGGCGGTAACAAGTTGGATGGGTGAAGGGGTGGTTGAGAAGGCTGGGAAAGGCTAGGACAGCAAGAGGCAAGTGGGAGGGCGGAAGGGAAGACTGGAAGAGTAGGAAAATATCGAAAGGGCAGCAAAATAATTGTTCTGGTTGGCTGCAGCAGGGAAAGGCAGAGGGGTACGACGTGGAGCGATTTGGAAAGGGTAGGGAAGGGTCGGGGGAAGGATAATCATCACTATAATGAGATACAACCGAAGCACCACTCGATCATTTGATAAGACTCTTAAAAGTGAGAAACGGAAGTGCCGATGACTGTCTCGAATAAAACTCATGAAAATTTTAACTCTTGACTAATGAAAACGAATTAATAATAATAAGATAACTAGAAGTGAGGATAAAAGCTGGACCAGTCATGTTGTTGTTTACGTTTGCGGGAACTCCTGCTTATGGGACACGATCCCGCTTCCTCCTTTGGATGGCATGCGTTAGTGCAGGAGGGATGCTTGTGTCAGTCTCCCAGTATTGGGGGAGCTTCACCCTAATCCGTCAAAGCTTCTTTCCTCTCAGGGCATAGAATCGTTCGACCAGTTGAAGAGTAGCGGGAATAACGTAATCTCCCAATAAGTCAGTTATGTAGGCGCGATCATTCTAAAGCACAACCTGATAGAATAAGTCTCCATCATCTTTTGAAGTAACCTGAGCTAGAGCGGCATATAGATGTAGATGTTGATTCTCACAAGAAAACTCTCAAACCATTAAATTTGTGATTTGCCTCGTACTCGTACTCGGCGGGACACATCTGATAAGTAAATCCGTCTAGAGGAACTAACCCAGGATTGAAATCGGTCTCAGGCTGGGCAATTCTCAATAGTAACCATTTGGGAGATACCTTTTCTTCTCTGGAAGAAGCTGGATTCCATTGTAGGATGTTCTTTTCTGTAAAGATTTGAATGTGATTTCCAACCTTGTGGTTCATCCCTCCCGTCTTACCATTTGTCGGTGTGTACACTGTTGAACTGATTTTAATGCTCAAATGACTCCCTATAATCTTTCAGAAGTAGCTCCAAAGCTTATCATCTCTGTATATTGGATCTCCATCAGTATAGGCAACTCAGGAGGTAGGGTTTATATATGAAACTTCTGAATTTATTTATCTAAGGTTGTCCTGTGTTTGATATTGACTCCTCAAACTTGTGATCATTTTGTATATCCAATGTCAGTCCTGCTAATACTTCTCAATGCTTACAAAAAAGTAGTTTGATGCACCACAATCTTGTACTATACATGAACGTCCATTACCTCAGACTATAGAAAAACTACTGTTAATCCCTATGGTGTACCTTTCATTTGCTCATCGAATTATATTCCTATCTCTCTCTCATGAGTTGACAACACTTTCTTCAGTATCTACTGTGTTATTGTCCAGCTCTTCAGTTGCTCGTTGCTTAGTGGAATCGATCGTACTCTTAGTTGTGAAATCTGATGCAGTGTCCAAAACTATGATACCTGATGCACTTCATGGCGGGGACGAATTTGAGAATGTTGGTTGGCTTCACCGGTTCTCCACTCTGAATTAGTTTTTCCTTAAGTGGGTTCGACTTGGATGTTCCCTTGGGTGTACTCTGACTGCTTGATCCTGAGGTTGAACTTTGTTTGTAAGATATGACGGTCATCCGGTGATGTTGTCTCTCTAATTTTATCTCTCTAGTTAAGGCTTGAACAACCTGTCTGTAAAAAATCTGTAGGTACTGGCATTGTCTCTCTTTTCATCTTAAGATGTAGTAATTTTATTCTTCCTTTCTCACTATTGAAGAATCATCAAGTTCTTCAACCACTGAGATTTACTCTTAACTTGTCGGTTTGTTTTACCATTCCGTTCGGTAGAACATCGTGGCACTCAAAGACACATTCTATTAGAGCCATGATGAATTCTTCTAGATCGATGTAAGTGTCAAAATAAGTTAAGTCCATCTTTACTTCAAAATCCTAACTTGTCCAATATTTCATGCCCAATCATCGGAGTCGTAGTACTTCATCTCTGGAATCGAATGGAGTTTGGGTGACCCCTCTTGATAGTATTCTTTCGAAGGCGGTGAGCCTTCACTGTAGTCGGAGGATTTCTCGTTGCATATCATCCCTAAAAATTTTCCGGACACCTCTTTGTAGATTTATCATAACCGACATTGTATTCTCTTTTCTCGATTAGGTTTCCGACTATTGTTTGTTTGGAGGCATGGCCAAGGTTTAAGTTTGGGTGGGTGGAAGAAGATGATATGTGGGTGATGTAGGTTGGAAAAGAAAATTGGGGTGCCGGTTTGGAAAATCAGTGAAGGGATGGGATTTTGGTTGGAGATTGAGTTAGGTATTGGTGGATTTAGGTAACCCTAGGATGTGTTTCTGTTCAGGATAGCTCTCGACATCCGATGTTTCTTTACGAGGTTGTATCTGAAGGCGAGAATGTGCTTTGGTTGTAACCCGTTTGAGGTGGTGACCGTCTCCCAAAGATTGAATGATGCTTCGACTATAGTTCGATTACGCAGGGACATTTATCCTCGATTTCCCTTCTCTAAGAATTTTTCTTTCGCTCCACCCGCACCGTATTTGCTGGTGCCATCAAAAAACAAACCGCTTTATTGGTTTTCCTATAAAATGCAATTCCCTGCCACCTCCTTCTCCTCCCCTTACCTTCCCAGCCTTCCTTACAGCTGTCCCAACTTGCCGTCACCCTTCCCAGGTTCTCTCATAGTCGCCTAGTCTTCTGGCTAGCCGCCGGACAAACCTTACAACCCCCACCTTCCCTTGCCGCCGCCGCCTTCCCACCTCCCTTCCGGCTTCCCCGCTGCTGTCCAGTCGCGGTCAGCCTTCCCTTAATTGTCGGTCCACTACTTAACCCCTCCTACCTCTTGAATTCCCCCTCCTCGAACCGCAACCACCAACTTTGAACCTTGCCTAAGTGAGCTATTTGTGCTTGTTTCGTTTATTTTAGTTGATTCCTTGTTATTTCCTATATGAATTTTAGCAATAATATCATTGTTCTGTTGTGGTTTGGGTTAACTTTGGTATCATTTGATATCAGAGTTAGCATATCCCACCTCATATCCTAGGTTTTCTAGCATCTTTCCCAGCCAACCCTACCTCCACCCAAAATTTTTCTCTCATTGTATATCATCCCTACACACCTCCATTCACCCAGCCACACTCGAATCCTAATCATGCTGCCAAGGAGGTAATATCTAGTCAGTAATCATGAGTTTATCATGGAAGAGATACAACTTTGGCAGTGCTTCAACGACTTGATTAAATTGAGGAAAAAAGATCATCCAGGCGGGTTAATCATAGCGACATCAGTGACTTGCTAGTT
Source organism: Papilionanthe hookeriana x Papilionanthe teres (assembly GCA_022702705.1). Lineage (NCBI taxonomy): Eukaryota > Viridiplantae > Streptophyta > Magnoliopsida > Asparagales > Orchidaceae > Papilionanthe > Papilionanthe hookeriana x Papilionanthe teres. Next base: position 23,077,184 of record CM040435.1, on the reverse strand, counting down.
CGAAGGAATGAAGTGAATCTCTTCCATCATGGGAGATTCTAGGAATGAAGAACCTCTACCGATAATATTTAACCTAAAATATCTAAGAAACCAGAATTTGGAAGTACCAGTAGATTTACCATATTTCGATGGCCACATGGATTCAGACGAAACCATCGTGGTGCTGGATATTGGAATGTGTTCTTGAGTGCTAGGACTACCCACCAGACATAATGGTGAAACTAGTTCCCGACAGGTTAAGAAGAAGTGTGTTTCAATGGTGGACGAACTTGAAGGTTCTTTTACAACTAGAAGAGAAGAGTAAAATTACTACTTGATCCAAGATGAGATGGGAGATGCAATGTCAGCACCTACCAACTCAATACATATTGGATGTTCTGACTCCAGTTTCAAAAGTGGAGTGACCATATTATTGGGCGATCGTCACATCTTTCAGACGGAGTTCAACCCCAGCCTCTTATAGCCAAAGTACACTCAGGGGACATCTAAGTTGACCATGCTTGAGGAAAAATTGATTCAGAGTAGAGAACAAGTGCAACTAATCTGTATTTCTAAATCTATCTTAGCAAGAAAATGTTTCAATGCCACAGATTTGGCATATTGAATCGGATTGCACAATCAGGAGAATAATTCCTTTCGCTGATCAAGGAGCAGTTGAAGACATAAATAATAATCCAGGAGAAGATGAAGATTTCAAAGAGGATCCTCAACTGTCAGCCGACAAGGTAGAGACTAGTGATTTAAGATGACCCCACGAGATAAAATCCAGTTGGATTTGTTGAGGTTGTTCTAGAGGATAGTTAATCTGAGATAATGGGCGTTCATGCAGAGTATGATGTGACGCAACGAACCACCTTTTTGCAGGCGTTGAGCATCGGTAGAATTGACATTGGATGTCCAAGACAATCGTGAGTTCCAGGAATCGACACTAGACACATGAAATTCCATATAAGAGAAAGTCAGACTTTTTAGATATATAAACTCCTTCCCGAGTTGTCTCTCTCTTATGTCAAAGATGAGGATCTTTTATGTCACATCAGAAAAGTTATATATAGTTATTCAAATATTAGATTCAGTAAACAGTGTACCGCACAAACAGATGGCCAGATAGGAGGGATGGTCTACAAAATTAAAAATTATCTTAGATGCTTAGTGGGGAAGAAATTCTATAGTGGGACCTAGGTCCTTCCCGTGAAGAAGAAGAGGCTTCTCCTGAGTGGTTACACTTTCGTTCGGCCCAACCTGCCATAAATGTCATTCTAAAGTTGATTCTTTCTAATAGACTTGTTTATCAGATATACATCCAGCCGAGTACGACTAATGAAAAAAATAGATTATAGATTTACTTTCTCGGAAACTCGTGAGAAAATACACGACGTTATGAAACTTCATCTCAAGTTGTGCCAAAAGTGGACGGGTACTTATTCTATCATGATGAGAATGATAATGCTTACGTTGTTGGCTTCCTGAGAGCTTCCAAATTTTCCGCTACCTTCAAAGGGGTTAACCCGATTTCTATGAAAAAAATAGAAGCTTCGACATATGCGGTCGACGTTCCCCCAACCTCGAGAGATTGATACGGGAGCTCCTTACGAGACCATTTTCATTTTTGCGACTCATGCTAAAGTCCCGCGATCGTTTCGAGAACTGGACTAGATGCCAAAACCTCCCAGCAACTCGGGACCCGTTCAGAACACCGAATTGAGGTCCGACCCACTTTTACGTGGATTTGGCATCTTCTTTGAATAGTGGGCCCAATCTTAATTACCTAGGGCTTATATATTTGATTCATGTGAGTTAGTATTTCAATTGGGGTGTATTTATGTTCAGGACAGTCGTCGGCATTCAGTGTTTTCCTATTTGGGTTGTATCCTAAAGTGAAAAGGTGCTCTGTCTGTAACCCGTTCGAGGTGGCGACCTTCTATCAAGGATTGAATAGTGCTCCAACTATAGTTCAATCCCGCGGGGACATTTATCCTCGATTTCCCGTCTCCAACAACATTTCTTTCTCCTCCTCTCTCACTGTATTTGCTGCCGCAACCGGAAAACCACTCCTTTACTGGATTTCCTGCAGCCTGCAATTCCTTGCAACCTCTTTTCCCCTCTCCTTATCTTCCCATCCTTACAGCCATCCCAACCTGCCACTGTCCTTTTTCTAGGCTCCCTCATAACCACCTAACCTGTGTCTAATCTCCAGACAGCCCTACAAACCCCATCTCCACTTGCTGCTGCCATCTTCCCACCTCCCTTCCGACCTCTCCACCGCTGTCTAGACGCAGGTCAGCCTTCCAGTAGCTGCCACTCGACCACATAAACCACCTCTAGCTCTCTGTTTTCCCCTTCAAACTGCAATCACCACCTTCGAACCTTGCCTTATGGGGGGTATTTGTGTTTGTGTTGTTTTTTCTATTTCAATTGATTGTTTGGGACTGCCTATTTGAATTTCAGCAATAATATCATTGTTCTGTTGTGATTTGGGTTAACTCGGTGTCATTTATCATGAACATGCACCAAAATATTTTCCATATCTTATTATTAGCTAAAATAATTTTCTTCTCTTATATAAAATTTTCTTAGTAAAAACAATTTTTAAACTCTAGTACATAGATTTACCAAAAGAACTTACAGATTTGGAAGTCCTGATGATATGCTGTTTTGCTTTGGAAATGGTTTTCACACTGATGTGTGCGATGTTATACATATCAATTCTAACAATTGAATACATGAATCATTGTTTTTTACTTATTCTTCATTCTATTCCTATTATCATAATTATAAGTTGTATCTTTTGTGCTTATTCATTTATTTTTTCTTTTTTTGCTTATTAATTACATATGAACTTAAATTAATTTATCCACTTGTTTGTCTATTTAATCAAAAGTAGTCTTGGAGCTCTCTAGGTGCTCTGAAAGTTTTAGGTATCATTGTCCTTTAAGGAAAAATTTATCAATTTCTTTTTGGTTTTAGGAAGTTTAGTCTACTTATGATTGGATAAGCTCTTGGGTATTTGTTATTTAATTTCTCTGAAGGAATTGTACTAATCATGCATTTGAATGCATGTTCTGCACAGTTATGCATGATTAATTCTTGCTTGATGTACCAATTTGTCTACTTTTCTTTATGTGGAACAGAACAATCACCAAGATTCTGGTGATAACTTAGGTGATGCTCCAATCATCAAGAACGGCTTTGCTCCTGGATTTGTTTTATCTGACAATGGAATTCCAGTTAGACCAGCAATGCTATCCGCTTCACTAAATCCAATTGAGTCCGAATTAATTACCAGTGCTTCTTACAAGAACTTGGAACCCCCCTCTGGTTTTACAAATAAGGTCGTTGCTTCTCTTTCTTCATTGCAGCCAAGTTTCTACCCTGTAGAAAGGGAACCTGGGCTTGTCCACACTGACCAAACGCTGATTACAGAAGCAGATAACTTGGCATCGCAGTCTCAATGGATGAGACCATCAAGCCCTGGAGATTGTGTCATTAGCAATGACATATTAACTGAACACGAAGAACTGAGAGTTGATGAAGGAACAATTACCGTGTCCTGTGCCTATTCTCAAGGGTATGTGTTAATTTAGTTATCCCCCTTCTAGAAGTAAAGAACTGCACCTTTATTATTATTATTATCTTTTGCACTTGTAATGTCATGGTTTCTTTATGCAAGGAATTGTAAAAGCTTACCCTTTTTTACAAATCTGTGTTCTAGGGACTTTGTGTATTCTCACTTTTTGTTTTACAAGAATCATCAAACGGTCTTCATCATTTAATTTTTCACACATTTTATGTGCTTGGAGTTAAATTTGTCATGAATTAGTAATATATGTTTAATATCTTCCAGGCTTTTGAATAATATAAACGAAGCTTTACAGAACTCTGGTATAGACCTTTCACAGGCAAGCATATCTGTGCAAATTAGCTTGGGGAGGAGAGCAGGTGGTAGGAGTCCTAAGCCTTCCGTAAGTATGGAAGCCAAAGGTATATATTACTCTTCATTTATTAGAACTGTTTTAGATATTTCTTGATGCCAAGTGATCTCTTTCATACATTTAGCATCCTTCTTAGCTCGGGTGGAGGTATTTATTCCCGAAGCTCAAATTAATGTAATATATTTAAGATTTTTAAGAAGTTATTGATATGTTTCTCACCACTTATAGGAATTATCTGCTGTGCTAATATAAGGAACATAAAGAATGATATTTTAGGCAAAGTTGCAGCTTTGGTTTGTTCACAAGCACAAGATGACCATTCAACCAAATTTTTATGTGATATTTTCTTTTCTTTGTTGCTATTTTAAAAAAACCTTTTTTATTGCATCATGCTACTGCTGAGGTTATGCTGTTTTGTCAGCTTTTCCTGTTCATTTTTTTCTTATTTGTTGTAGATCTTAACATTTAATTTCATGACCCATGATTTTGGCAATAAGTTGAACTAAGACGGGCAAATCAGCATTTGGTATCACTTAAAATGATTAGAGAGAATAACAATCTATGTGAGAAACAAGAAGTCATGTTTTAGGATTGAACATGCATCATTTTATTTATATTTAAAAGAAAGGCTTTGATTTCTAGGAAGTCTTTATTTTAGCGGTTTTCACACATCTTTGTATCTTTTCTACAATTTTATTTATTTATTTTGTAGAAGTGGTATATATTTTTATAATAAACATTGCTTCTTCATCTACTCTTATTAATGAGAATGCAGCTGACATGTCTAAATCCTAGGCATGGAACTTGAGAGTGCATGCTCATAGTTACCTGATTGTTGGTCCTCTTGGTGCAATCCTGAAAATCCCTTCTTGAAGTCGCAAAATTACACAAAAACAACTGATTGATACTACATAGTGGGTCTTTTGCTTGATATTAATTAACTTGATGCATGTTTAACATACAATAGACTTGAGTGGCCTAATGATTTTCTGCTGTGTAATACTAGGTGATCTCTCTGATGAATGGTTATTTGATGAGTGAGATGATGTTCTTTTGGTTTACCATAGACTGTTTCTAATGTACTGATGATGATCTAATGGCTAAGCGACAAAAGGTTAAGATTCGTAGGTTTGGTCATTGTGAAGAAATCCCTTGTTCTATATAACTATGGTTGCTTCAGCTTACTAATTCCTTCTGGTTGTGGGAGAAAAGTCTATAATTTTATTTTCTTAAGCTCATTGTATGGAGGAGATCAACTTAAGCCATCATTTTCACCACTACAAAGAAGGGATTTAATCTTGATGTTATCATTAACGTGCCCACTCCAAAATTTGTCGAGCTTCTTTTAGCAAAAGTTAATTGAGGTGACCAGCCTTAAGAGGGTGATGAGATGGCACAAGTTAAGGAGGAAGAAGAGAAATTTATGCCAGAGGAGATTGTAGAGGGTTTCTAGGCTCTGATGCCTTGTTGAAGATGGAAGATGAGCAATGAGGTGGAAATAATCCACCTTACCAACACTCTTTTGCTTTTTTCCTTTTTCAGTATCAATTACAATGAGTCTTAGTTGAGAAAAACCCAAAAAAATGTAAGGTCTCCCTTGACAATGTAAAATTTTAATACATTTGAAGAAATAGTTGATGTTTTTAAAAGTTTAAATACCATTAGAAAGAATAGCATCAGATTTTGGAATATGCAGAGGACATTGTAGATCCAGAAGTAAGATATTATGGAGCATGAGCTAACTAGGATGAGTAGCTAGCTACTTGAGCTTCAAAACTATTGCTTTATTAGCAACTTTAAGTTCAAGCTTAAGTTACGAAGTTAATCTTGCTTTATATCTTATTGAGATTAAAATTATGAGGTCATTGCACCTGATTTATTTGATGCCAAATTTATGTTATTGAATAATTGTGATGTCCGCGCATCATGATTCCCACTAGGATTTCATTGAACCTCGAATCGATTTTCTCAACTCTCCTTTCTGATTAAAAATTAACATCCATCTCCATTTATTAACACGCTTATCTCTAAATTTTTAACCTCTAACTCACGTGTGTTCTCTTATACTATAAATTTTTATTAGGCTTTTTTCATATACTTTTAGTATTATTTTAGATGTATTTCTTTTGTCTGCTTATATGTTAGTAGTCATTCATCAAATTAGTATTAGACTGGGGGATGAATGGAAGACTACATTTAAAATTATCAATGATCTTTTTGTGTGGTTGGTTATTTATTTATTTGCGTGAAGAAAAATGTGGAAGGGAATTCTCACATAATTCTTATTACCAATCTTCGACCATAAGATTACATATATAGGAAAACCAATATCTCTTATTTTACAATCTTACCAAATTTATCTATCTTAAAAATGGAAAGAAAATAATTCTAAAATAAATATAAATAGAAAGAGAAAAAAATTAATCAAGGAGTTCCCAAATTATCTTCAATTAATCTATCCATCACTCTTTTGATGGTTGGACTGTGCCCATGATGGAAAGGAGGTCGATCCTCCTAGATTTCCACACTTCCTCTCAAGTTGGGTCGTAGATGTTGTAGAGACCAAAATTGATATTAAACTCCGAGAAATTGCATAAAGGAAGAGCTTTGGTTAAGACATCATCAACTTGTTTGTGTGTCAGGATATAACTCAGCTGTAAAATTCCAACTCAGCTGTAAAATTCCACCATTAAATTTTTCAGAAATGAAGTGCCTATCAATTTCAATATGTTTGGTCCTGTCATGATGCACATCTTCTTGCCAATACTTATAGTTGCTTGGTTGTCACAATATTTGTATAGATTTATTAGAGGTGCACCCTAATTCCCTCAACAATTTCTGAATTCAGATTCCCAAGGCAAGTGCCCTGTACTCTGATTCAGCACTGCTTCTAATGATAACAATTTGCTTCTTATTTCTCTATGTGACCAAATTTCCCTATAGACATGAGCAATAACTTGTGGTGGACTTTTTGTTAGTAAGTTTCCCAACCCAACTTGTGCATTGGTGTAGACTTTTATCTCTCTTTGTATGGTTTTCTAAAAAATAAATTCGTAACTAGGAATTTGCTTGAGAAACCTTGGGATCATGTATATCATCTCTAAGTGCTCTTCGTAGGGATGATTCTAGTGGAGAAGAAGACGCGCCACAATGCTTTATGATATAGTATCAAAGGAGGCCAAGAAATGAAGTGTCTGTTGGAGAATACAAAGATGAAATGTCTGATAGAGGATACTGAGACGAAGTGCTTATTGGAGGATATAAAGATGAAGTGCCTATGGAGGATACATATGTTTAGGAGTGAAACTGGATCTATTGCATTTTGAGGGAAGATAGAATCTAGATGATTTTGTTGAGTGTTTGTAGAACATCGAGAGGATCTTTGAATACAAGGAGGTGTTACATAATCGTAAAGTGAAACTAGCTGCTATTAAGCTGAAGAAGAGCACCTCGTTGTGGTGGGAGAACCTGAAAAAGAAGAGAAAAAAAGACGGAGCAAGATTATTGCGTGGGAGAAGGTGAAGAGAGAATTACGGTGATAATACCTACCTCCGTACTACCATTAGGATTGTTTCTTGAGGCTCTACTACCTACAATAGAGGGACCTATTAGTGAAGGATTATATAACAGAGTTTATGCAACTCAAGCTGAATTGTGATCTAATGGTGCCATATAAGCACACGATAACCATGTATTTGGGATGCCTGAAGCCCGTTATCAACAACATGGTTTAGCTATAACATTATTGATTTTTGAGCGACGTTTAGACCTTAGAAGGGAAGGTGGAGAAACAATAGAACAAGAGCAGACACCCATCGCCATTCAGACAATCATCCACAGTGGGAGACATCAGTAAGGGCACATCTAAGGCAGTTAGAAAGTCTGGTAAGGAGGATGATAAAGCTGCTTAGAGTGAGAAAAAGCCTGAGAAGCGCAACACCCCCTATATAGTCCCAATCAGGAAATGCTTTTACATGCCATGACTATGAACACATCGTTTCCAGTTTCCTGACGAGGTGAGTTATGTCCTTCACTGAGCAGGGTGCAATGGAGGAAGTGAGTGGACGAAGAGGTAGATGAAGAAATGGGTGAGTAGTACTAACTTCCACCAGATGAGGGCGAGGTGCTTATGATTTGATGGCCCTACAGACGGAGGCTATGAGGGATCAGTATTGTGTATTCACCACAATAAATTCCACACCCATTGCACTGTGAAGGGAAATACGTGCAGTCTTATCTTCAATGTAGGGAACATCAAGAATGTGACGTCTACACAAATGGTGGAAAAGTTGAGTCTCACGACTCAGAGGCATTCTCAAACTTATTCCTTGACACGGTTCAAGAATATGTCAGCATTGACAAGAGCTGTCTCATAGAGTTTTCAATTGGGAACTAGCTGCAGGAATATGTGGTGTGATATGGTGTTTGTTAAGACCGTGATAGTTTGAATGCAGGACTCAGCTTGATTGGTACATGAACACTACTCATTCACCAAGGATGTAAAGCACATCGTTCTCTTTTCTTTTATGGAGTCCTGGGTTACAAGTGACCTTGTCAGTGGAGAAGCTCTAGCAAAATCAATTTTGGCGATGATAAAAGAGAGCAGAACAGAGGCACCGATTCCATACACGATGCATTCACTATAGAGAGCATTTTAGGACATCATGATCGATGCCTAAATGCCGTGGAGGGAGTTCAGTCTGTTCTCACATCAAATAGTGAGTTAACCTAGGGGTGCCTTTAGAAGATTTTGTTGGGCACATTTGGCTCGAAGTCGCAGTTTAGTTCACCAGTGTACTCTCATATGGTTGGAACAATATGAATAGTTGCTCGCAAGTGGGGAAATTTTGATGAATAGTGCAGTCGACAGTGAGATCCCGATGCTCGTAGAGACGCAGTTGAAGGCCCTCCAACCTCAAGAAATTACAACAGTTCTGCTACCTTCAACATGGTCGACCCGACTTCATACTATGAGGAGACAAAAGCTTCGACAGATGAGGTCGAAGCTCCCCTAACTTTAGAAGACTGACGCGGATGTCCGGAGCGAGACGTCACGAACGAGGGACAAGATTTTACAAGAAGGGGAGCCTAAAGCTTACCTGTATCCAGTTTGGTCCAGCTTGTGAGTGCAAGCCATCTCATCATTAGGGAGTACCGCCTCTTCCAAGTAGAGGAGTCCACTCCTACTTACCCTAGTTATGTATTTTTTTTTTATTTTAGGTTTTCAATTTTGTCGTGAGATTTGCTTAGAATAGTCGCCGGCTTCCTTTCTTCCCTTCTAGGGCTATATCCGCGACGAGTGATGCTCCAGCTGTATCTCTTCTGAGGTGGTAATTATCCTCTACTTTCCCTTCCTTCGCAACCCTCCTTTCCCTGCCACCCTCACCGTTTTTGCTGCCCTTAAATTGTTACCTTCAGGCCGCCCATTCCCCATCAAAGATGAAGCATCTCTTTCATCCATTTTTCAGATGCATACTCAACAAACCAAACACACCCCACGTACACATCCCCCCACACCCCCCGGGCCCGGGCCAACCCAGTAACCTTCCAGCCAACCGCCAATTAACCGCAGCCACCCTTCCAAACACACCTCACCAACCACCAACTCGTTGCAAATATAACCCTAGTTGAGTGAGTGTCATGTCTGACGTTATTTTTCATTTGTATTGATTTTACCTTACTATTTGCTTTCAATAATAATTAATTTCTTATTGTTGCTTGGGTATCCTGTGGTATCATTACCTTTCACGCTCCATAAATATAATCCAATTCACCTAACAACAATTTTAACCGACCCAAGTTTGGACTCAACATGATAAACTATTACATGTATTATTATGCCCCTCATAAAGAGTGAATATATTGAGTATTTAGACAAATGTCTTGGTCTTGCGCGTTTAAATGACCCCTCTTTTGTACGAAGCTCTTTGATCCTGAAATTTAAAGAAACTTTTTTTCTCTCACTTCTTCTCCTATCAGGCTCTCTTTTCCTATTTCACACTCCATTATTTCTCCCTTCTCTATTTCATTATTTCTCATCTTCCCTCTCTTCTAAATCCAATCTTCTGTTCTCCTTTAACCTAGATCTTACCCAAACAACCCAAACCCATCCCCTCCACTAAAACAGCCAATAGTCCCTCATCCTCTTTCACACATTAGACCACCCCTCTTTAGTTCATGGAGAACTTGGTGAAGCCATGAAGACCACTATCCCCTCCTTCCCTAATCATTAAGGGCTGTATTGAGCACTGCATTTTACTTTTACTCTATTTCTCCATTTTATAAATTCATGTTCAATAACCTTATAAGAACTCAAAACTATTCAACTCTATTCACAGTTAATCCACTTTTAACGGACCTTTTAATTTGTATTTCAGGATCATGAATGACCTTTTATTTGGTAACTTTGCAATAATACAGTAAAGAGCAGTAGGGAGTAGGGGTTGTGATGCATCCAAAAGACGAAAGTGGCAGAAATCATATTCATAGTTAACACTGCTGCACATAGGCCTTTATTTGGTTAATGCTGCAGAATCAACTCTGATTTTCTTTTGGGATTCTATCCATGTGAGAATTCATCTCATCCTTTGTCTTAGTTTACTGTACTAGAGTTTTTGTAATGTACTTTTAATGTTTTCTCCACTGTATTTACAGCGCCTGTTAATCATGACATCAATCCTTTGGATCATTCTGTAAGGTCTTGAAATAATTGCTACTGATGGAATATATAGTTTGTTTGGAGGCTAATTTGGTTGCCCTTTTTCTGTGCTTATTATGTCTTGTGGCTGCTGATTTGGTTCTACTTTTAGCAAAGCCTCTTGTTTGATTTTTTATCCTTTGAATTTACATATCTCAAATCTAAGCTTCATTTTTTACTTATATGCCATCTTACCTTTATATGAAAATATGTATTTCACGTTTTAAAAATTAAAATAATTGTATTTAAAATGTGATACGAAAGATTTGGGAGGTATAAATGCAAAAAGTAAAGTTTAGATGTCAGATATGTAAATACATAGATTTTGGTGGTTGTTGGTAGGGCTGCAAGGCTCGTGTTCGGCTCGTTCGATACTGGCTCGAGCTTGAAATTGGCTCGTAAAAGGTTTGTTCGTGTTCAGCTCGAATTAAATATTCTTGTTCGTGTTCGGCTCGTTAAAATTAATTGGAAAAAATATATGTTTAGTGCGGAATTCGAATCTGAACCAAATGAATGGAAACAAGATGCATGACCACGTTACCATACAAGCAATTATGATTTAAACTTAAATATTAATATATATAATATATTAATATATAAATAATATATATAATAAATTATTATATAAATAATTATATTGTTATTTTTTTATTTCGAGCTAAAACGAGCTGAACACGAGCGAACAAAGAGTTGTTTGTGTTCGGTTCGTTTGTAATACGAGCTTAAAAAATTTGTTCGTGTTCGGCTCATTTACTTAATGAACGACCCGAACACGAGCTGTTCGCGAACAATGAGCTTTTTTGACAGCCCTAGTTGTTGGCGGTGATGTTGCTTGTTCACATTCAAGGCTCCACCAAGAAATTTACCATTATTTCCAAATTTTAAACGTAATTTAAGAGCTTTGTTGGCAGAGTCCCAATTAAATTATTCATTTATTACATATCAAAGATTATTTTAAAAATAGTTAATGATAACAATTAATCCAAATCGGAAAAGAACACATCCTGAATTTGAGAATTAATTAAGGAAAAAATTGCTTCTCGTCATAAATTTCTGAAAAGACTAGAAAATTATAGCCAAAATATTTATACATGATGATGATTCTCTGAAAGGATAATTGTTTCAGTATACCCTCGGAAGAATTAAAAAAAATCCTAATGCTAAAGATTTGATTGGTATACATGTAAATATAAAACTTGTTAGATATGTAAATACAAAAGAATTGTGTGGTATGTATGTAAATGCTCCAACATATGAATAGTGTATTTATCCCACTAATAAACATACATTCATCACCTTCTCCGCTTCATTGTTCTAAAAACAAAATTTATAGACATTTGATCCTATGAATATTTTTCTTCAATAAGTTTCCCCATATTCTCGTGACAGATTAATGACTTCACCGTTATAAGATGGTGGTGACACCTGCAATACTTTATGTCGCAAAATATTGGCCTTTAAAGCGGCTTGACAATTAGAGAAAAATGCGAAACAAATTTATTCGTGAAAGGGTTGGTGTCTCCAATGGCAGACAAGATTAGAGTGGCAGACAAGATTAGAGAGTCGTCTTGGATGGTTTGGCCGTACACGATTAGGAGAGTAGATGTTTTAGATTCGACTTATGTTAAGAAAAGTAGAGATGACCTAAAGAAGTTTAGGGCATATTGTATAAAAAATGATCTTAATTTATTAGAATTAAATGAAAATATGACACTGAATAGGACACAACGAAGAGAAAGGATTCATGTAGCCGACCACACTTAGTTGGATATGCCAACTCTAGCGCAAAAACTTTTGACATAAATCTAAAGTGTCATTTACATCCATACCACTCAATTCTTACATATCCAACATCAAAACTTTGCTTTTTTTACATTTATACCATCTAAATCTTTCCCTCCACATAAAAATTACCATTATTTTAACTTTTAAAAAGTGAAATACGCCTTTCATGCATGCGTGAGGTGATATGTAAAAATTGAAATCTAGGTGTTAGATATGTAAATACACGGAAATTTGGTGATACTTATGTAAAATTGTAAATCTTCCAAATCTAACTAGGATGTAGCTCAAGATTATTGAAAATCTGTGGACAAATACAAAGCCTTAAAAGCCATTCAATTGATAATTGCAAATTTAAAGATGCATGAAGGTGCTTCTATTTCACATCATATCACAGAGAAAAATTTCAATATGACCAATATAATTTTATAGTGATTAAGGGTCTATTTATGGTAATTTTTATACGATCGAGAAATTTACAAACATATCTAACACCTAAACTTCAATTTTTACACTTATGACACTTAATTCTTTTGGGGCATTTACATACTGTTGACCTCATTTTAGTGAGTCTTGCGCTCTTCGCGTTAGACGCTAGAATCCAGAGCAATGAATTCTTACTGGCCATCCTGTGAGCTAGTCATGGACGCCACCTCCCATGTAGACTTCGAGCCACTCTAAACTCGTTTTGTGAAGCCTCCGCATGAGTAGTCCGCAAGCACTCGACTCCACGGTTGCGAAGGGCTCAGGACTACTATGTAGAGGGCTCGAAAAATGAGTTCCTATAGGAGCGAGACGGCGCCTGGGTGAACCCTTCGTGACTCGAATTCGCGCACACCGCAATTTGACGCTCTTTTTGACCCGATCGTCGGCTAACTTGTCCGGACGACCTCGGATGACGAAACGGACCACACGGATGCGTCCGGGACGTCGACTTTACGTAGGAAGCGTACCCATATCGCTATGGTTTTGTACGCGAGTAAACGACACGAAATCGATGCGCATTTTTTTTTAATTAGCGGGGCACGGGTTCGGACTCGGTCCGGGTTCAATTTGAGCCCGGCATAGGCCGAGACACGAGCGAGGCCATTTCAAATTTTAAAATTTTAAAATTCGAATCAATCACTTGATTCCTCTCGATTAAACTTAATTAGGGGTTATTGCTTACCTAGTGAAGCTGTCCCAGATCGGAAAGGAGTCAATAGCCCGCCAAATGCACTCCTGTAACAGACTTTTTTGAAAGCGCGGATATAGAATTCGGCTGCCCCCGCTCGTGCTGGCTGGCTGGCATTTGCTCTTCGACATTAGCCCTGCTCTTCCTCTCTCCCGCTCGACCTCTGTTGCCTGCCTCGTCTCGCCCTCGCCTGCTTCCCGTGCTCGACGCCTCAGCCACGCTAGCTCGAAGACCCTTCCGCTCCATCCCGCTCGGCGACGCGCACGACAGACGAGCCGCTCGAGCTCGCCTCTCCCGATCCTTCTTCACAGAGAAGCACCGCGTTCGCCCGCCTCGACCTCCCCCGCTCCCGACCTCGCCTCTGCACCGAACAGAAGCTGCTCGCCTCGCCATCTCTCCCCCTCGACACAGAGACCCGCATATCTCCTCTCGTTCGCCTGCTAACCCTCGATCCCGCTCCTCTGTTCGAAACCAACCCCGCTCACCTGCCTTGCCATCTTCCTCCCGATCCGCCTCTGCACTCGACGCCGCTCAACGTCTCCCGCATCGAAGGTCTCCCGCTCGCCCTCCTGCTCGCGCACTACCCCCTGGCTCTCTGCATCGAGCTCGTGCTTTCCTCTACACCATTCGGCTCCTCCCATACGCTCGTCACTAACCCTTGGCACCGTCCGACTTCCATGCTCGACCGAAACCGCTCGTATCCTCTTCTTCCTCACGCAGAGAAGCTTACTCGGCTTGTTTCCCTCAGACGCCGGACCACCTGCAACTGCTGCAATTTTGTAGCGATTTCTGGGTTTCTTCGGATCAAGGTCGTATTTCTCCAACTTATTTTCTTTCGGTTTCTCTCAGCTTGCTTTATTTTTGCGAAGATCCTTTTACTTTCATGAATCGAAGTGCTTGAATTTAAATTGATTTTTGCAGCAGGTGTTTAAATATGAATCATAATTTATTTTGATAATTTCTTCCTAAAACTTTAAGAAATTTACATGCATGCTACCAGTACTTACACACAACACGATACAAAGGAAATGAAATCAAAATGCATCTTGCAACTCTTATGGATTTATACACACCATCTATGCTTGAGCTTTACACAAATACTACTCGATTTTTCTTTATTATTTGTTTACACGTCTTAACGAAAAAAAAAATGTTTACATGTGTGTCACTCTACCTATGCATGAAATAAGTTGCTTGGGCCTTTTTTTTAAAAATGGTTTGGTTTTCCTTGATGATAGTGATCACATTTGTTTCTTTTTGGGTTGATTAGGTGTTATTTCGAACCTTGTGAATTTACTTGAAACATTTGATTTTCTGAGGGCTTTTGATATTGATTTCGGGTTGCATCTTATCGCTCTTTTGGAAGCATTAGAAATATCATTTGTGATTGTGGAAAGCTGCTGGCTATAGCTGTTGTTTGCTGCAGAAAGCTGTGGGAAAGCAGTTGCTTGCTGTGAGAAGCTGTTATTTGCTGTAGAAAGTGTTGTTAGGCTTGGAATTGCTGTAGAAGTGCTGTAGGGGTGTTTGGGTGAGCTGTTAGCTGCTGTAGGAGCCTAGAAAGTGCTGTCTGGCCCTCAGAAAGCGCTGTTTAGTTGTTTGGAGCTGCTGTATGAGGCTTTTAATTGCTGTGAGGTGCTGTGAGAGGCTTGGAAAGTGCTGTAGGGGTGTTTGGGTGAGCTGTTAGCTGTTGCAGGAGCCTAGAAAGTGTTGTCTGGCCCTTAGAAAGTGCTGTTTAGCTGTTTGGAGCTGCTGTATGAGGCTTTTAAGTGTTGTTAGTTGCTGTGTGAGGCTTTTTAGTGTTGTTAGCTGCTGTAGGATCCTATAAAGTGCTGTCTAAAACCAATTAATTGCTGTTTGGACCGTCTAGAAGCCATAGGATCACTACCTAGCGCTTAGGACTGGTGTTTGGAGCGTCTAATCACTACCCCGAGTCGTAGGAGATCTTAGAGTCGCCGCATAGGCTCATGTAGTTGCAGCCCGGGTCGTTGGAAGCCTTAAAATTGTGATTTAGGCCCGGTTCACTCGTATTTTCCTCCATTTTGGCTTTTGCTTGTGTTGGAAGTGAGCCGGCCTTCTCCTTTTTCTTCGTTTATTTTATTTTACTTTATTTTTGTTGTTGTTTAAAACGGTTAAGTCACAAAACGGGGAATTTCCAATTTAATTGGGAAACACTTAGGGGATATTTGAGGTTTAGTTAGAAAACATTTAAGTGAGTATAGAACACCTTAAATCACTTCAAGCACAAGTCACAGCATAGGTTTCCTAGACCCTAGGTGCAGCACTCTAGGTGAGAACCCATCCTCTTAGTCCTTCACTGTAAGCCTCCTGCATCTTAGTGAGCACACTTTAGTGTGAGAGCCCATCCACTAATTCACAGCATCAGGCTCTCGCAGACCTTAGGAGCATACCTGGTGAGAGAGCCCGTCCACCTAAATCACGACGATGAAGCCTCATACGTCAGGAGCACGCCTTAGGTGAAGTCACCCACCTAATTCACGGCGTAGAGCTGCTAGACGCTAGGGATACACTGTAGGTGAGAGCACGTCCATCTAAGCTTCGAATACACAGTGAAACTAAGTACGCGACCTAATTTACAAGGTGATCGAGACACTGGACGGAAGAATGCACTGAGGCTTGGTTCACCCTTCCTCAGTTAAATCGAATGTGAATTCCCAAAATGACTTAACCGATATTGAAACCCGTCTGCCCGGGATTTGAGTTTGAACATTACACTCGAATCCTCACAGCAGTGGGGACATTTGTTTTGCCGCATATGGATCATCGGACTTAGTGTGAGTCCGAGGTCTGCAGGTGGCGAGGGCGATGATAATAATGATTATGTGTGCTTATACGAGGGATACGAGGGATAATTAGAATAAGTATCTCCTACTCGAGGACCCTCAATAAGAGGAGAGGAAAGGACCGATGGTACTTATTCGCCGACTCTTGGTTAGAGTGTTTCCCAGGTAATCTTAGGTTGTCGGTAGTCACAAGACGATTAGAGTAGTAGCACAGTGATTATCTTATTTTCTGAAAATATTCTAAAAACAAAAATAAAAATCTCTTTTACTTGTTAAAAAGAGCTCGCATAAAATCTTAAACGACTTTTGCATGAAAATAAAAGAATTTTTCAGCATAAAATATATAAAGATCCATGGTTAGTCAGCTTGGATTGGGTTAAGGATTACACTCCTTAGATCGTCGGGTTGGCGGCTCTCGTCAAGGTCGGGAAGCTACTGATCCAGGCTACGAGCCCCACCCTGCTCGATGTCTTATACCGGGTTCCGATCTTTCATATGTGACTTACGAGTTTTGCTTCACGATTTCTACGACTTGTTTTCTTTATTTTCTAACTTTCGTGTCGGGTTTTAACTTTTCTGTTAATTCTCTGTGAGTTTATTTAAGTCCATTCTGCAAATCATACACACTTGCACTACAAATTATACAACGGTAATAGATGCTATGAATCTGTTTTTACGGTTTATTTCTGTGATTTCTTTCTTTGATCCACTTTCTTGCGCTTTCTTTCCAATGAATTTTACTTGCAATTCTACTTTACTCGTCTAAATCGAAAAACAATAAAACACGAAAACATTGAAACACATTTAGCAAAGCTCATTTGAACCTTAGAACGTCGGGACTCGTTACTAGTGAAGCAAGAAGCGTTAACTCCGTCAGCAGACCACGTGAGGAGCTTGGATTGAGCAACAGAGGATCTTCTTCGAGATATCTTCCTTGTTTGAATGTGACAATATAGGACTTCGAGGTAAGCTCGTCCAGTGCGCAGCGTAAAC
This sequence comes from Papilionanthe hookeriana x Papilionanthe teres, assembly GCA_022702705.1. NCBI lineage: Eukaryota > Viridiplantae > Streptophyta > Magnoliopsida > Asparagales > Orchidaceae > Papilionanthe > Papilionanthe hookeriana x Papilionanthe teres. The sequence continues at coordinate 23,059,805 of CM040435.1, read as the reverse complement.
CCTCGTCCTCTTTGGAGCTACGTACGACCAGGTGTTGCGGCAGTGAAGTCCTAACACGGCTTTAGGTTCCAGGGTTGTCGTACGGTACGATGTAATCCCTCTTATCTCTGTGGGTTATTTGCGTGATTGGGTATTATGCGAGTGTAAGTCCGAAGTAATAAAATTGGCGAGATTAAACGATTAAATAATATCTTCTCAAAACGCAGCCGCGCCGTGGGATAGTTGGGAAGTCAGCTGGGGCTTGCATCGGATACGTGACATCCTCTGCCTTTTCTTCTTTGGACTCCGGAAATAACTGATTCAGTTGAGCCGCTCCGACTTAGCTTCCAGCGTCCTGCAGTGAAACCTAAGCCCATGAGTCTTGAAGACGAGACCAGCGATCGTTATCGAGAGTTTTCTCAGTGACGTAGGTCATTTGAGATGTAATTGCTTATAGGAGCTGCACTACATAGGGAACTTAGAGCCGGGTAAAATAAGCCTCTATCAGTATTTACATTAGGAAGGGAAGCTTGTCGGTCGCACGTAAAGGTTCGCGGATCAGAACGGATGTCGCGATCTTTTAGTTCGTATGATTGGGTCTACAGTCGCGGGATACGCTATCTTTCGAGAAGGTGTATCGTTTGTGACACCGAGGCACGATTATGCGGAATGCTTGGACGAATGAGATCAGGGCGGTCTCGTTTTTCGAACTTAAAATACTGTTATTTTCAAAAATACTTTCAAAATCGTATACGCTTTTTATATTAAACTAAATCCTCAAATTTTTATATTCTTTTAAAAACAAAAAAAAGCCAGTGACAGAATTCAGCGACTCGTGGGGGCTAGTTCCTCTCCATTTCGATCGGGAGGTTTTGTCTTCATACATCGGCGGTGTGTCCATTGTCCCTCAGTGGGCAGGCTAGCTTATTCTTGTTGACATCACGTGCTCATTTCTTCCTTGAGCCGGTTTTGCGGCTTCTTTTTGGATCCGGAGCCATACGTTTAACCACCAATTAAACGAGTGGTTCGAGAATCATTAGGGTCTAGTGGGGTGGACCCAGATAGGTGTGGTAGGTTAGGAGCGGTTTACGAAGCGGATTCGATGCGATGTTAAACTCCTTCCAATCTCGGACACGGTCCTACATTTCATTCCTCTTTGAGTTTGACTTGTTGTGAACAAGTTAAATTGAAATTTCTCTTTCACAATTCTCCATTTAAACTCCAACCAAAACACAAAAAGGTTTAAGACAAAATTCACATGAATAAATTCACAGGATGCCCAGTTCATAAGACAAGTGTGTCAACTTGAGTACCTCCACTGAAACTACAAGACACGAGACATTGCCGACTTCACGAAAATTCTTCGAATGACAGAGATGATGTCGTCACCGAAGTTGATCTTCTCGTTCGACGGAAACACCGCCCTACGACAAGGCTGCTCGCTACCGAGGATCATCGATCAAGTTTGGAACCGGCTTCGACGAGGTCGAAGTCATTCTCGGCGAGGCGCCTTATGTCTTCTTCGAGACAGTGCCCCGACAATAAAAGAGCCAGCTGCAAATTCGACCTCGGTTGCGAGCAAGAGTTCCCCGTACTCGGGAAGTCCGAGAACGGGAAGACTTTTGCTAAGACCGTTGCTCGATCCCATCGAGTCCGTCGGCCCCGTGGAAAGAGGGTTGTCACCGCCACAACTACCGGATTCACGGTCACTACACCGGTTACACCGTCGGCCCGAAGGAAAACGGATTTTCGATGAGGAAGAATCGAGTTGATGCCTTTGCCCCGCCGTTGTCTATGTTCGATATTGGATCTAGCTCAAAGTCCGGTCAACTCACCAGAACACAACGCAAAAATAAGAACCGCCAGATTTTAAAAGCCAAAAGGGCGAAAGCTTTAGAGACCGTTCTGGCCGCAAAAATTCCTCAGCAGAATGAAATTGGATGGTCTGAGACCGCACCTTTCCTCGGAGGAAGCAGGTTTCACCCATTGTTTGCCGCTCTCGGAGAAGAGAGTATTCATAAGATTGCTGCTTGCCTCTCGAAAACCTACATACCGCCGGCCAGATTCGGTCTTGCACGGGTCCGAGAACACGAGCTTGCCATCACGAGGGGAGATCCCGCAAGATGAACGATGACAAAAGATCACTAGTTACTGCATCCGGACAGCGCATTAGGGACCGTGATTTATCCGGGAGAGCGAGGCCTTCGAAGAGACGTCTAGTCTCCGGACCTTGGTTCCGAAGGAGAAGTTGCGGAGTCCTAAGGTTCTTCGGGCCGGTGCCGCAACGAGATCGAAAAGACGTCTCCCCGCAAAGGATTCTAAGTACGATGCTCCAATCATTAGTGTTCGGCCACGTCGAGCCGGTGTTGATGGGAGGTGTACAACAACGATCCTCGATCGATCTCGAGATCATTAAAGGAAGTCGATCGAGGAAAGATTAGAGAAGCTCGGTGCGGTACATCACTGAAATGTCGAAAGGAACAAAGTGGAAACATCGATGATGAAGAACATGATTTGTCATATCATACGGATGAAGATTTCGCAGAGATCCTTATGGTTGAGACTAGAGCCTTTGCGTCATCGCGCGATGCTCCTTTGCCTACCGAGGAGAACGCAGAGGGCCATCCGACAGAGGGATGAGCTTATCATTCGCATGGAAAAAAGGATGGAGGAGATGGCGGCCGTTATAGCCTCATTTCAGAGTCAACCTCAATCTCTGAGAGCGACCTCTCCAGAAATAAACCGGCCGAGAGACCATTCATGTTGCGGATGAAATGAATGATTCGGCCCGAAACACTATCACGGGAAAGGATATCAAACGAGATAGTTGAACAACAAGTAAAGGAGGCGTTAGCCCGATCCAAAGGAGGAGCGTTGATTCCGAAGGGTAGACCATATTCGGAGGAATTCGATGCGGTGCCTACCCGAAGGGCTTCGTGCCACCTACCTTGAAAACATTTGATGGAACAGGAAATCCCCGTCGGCATGTTGCACACTTCGGGCGAGGATTCGTCGCAACGCGGGGGTAGTGAAGCACTTATTATTTCGCCGGTTGTGAGCGGTCTCTCGGGGTCGCATTCGATTGAGTATGCGAAGTGCCGATGGGTCGATAAAGACATTCGCGAGCGGAGAACATGTTTGTCAAGAGGTTCGTCGGAGCTCGACATCATATCACCGTGGGTGATCTTGTGGTGGAAAGACGAGCCGACGAAACTACAGTGGAATACGTTGCGATGGAGAAACCTAAGTATGAAATGCGAGCCACCGCTCCAAGAGCGACACGCGATCGAAATTCTTCGAAAAGCATTCATGGTCCGAGTGGCATTTATGCTTAAAAGGATTTACAATTAAAACATTTGAAAAGTTACTTGCTAAGGCCGGAGTACGCGGAAGAAGCCGACGACTTGGATTTACGGAGAAAAGCCGAAAAGCCGAGGCCAACAAAAACATTTGAAAAGAGGACAACGAGTGGCAACGATTGACAAAGACGAAACAACCAATACAAATTCGAGTCGAGAAACCTCGACAAAACTATCAACATCCACAACAATACGAGCAATGATCATTCAGCGGCGATCGTACCGGGATAATGGAAGACGGGAGTCCGTCGTATGGCTGACGGGTGAACGAACATACTCTTTCGAGAATGAGGCAATAGGAAAGATGTTCGAGATTTAGTCGGAAACTCGAGTTCGTGCTACCAGAGCCGAGAAGACAGGAAGAAGTCGACAGAAGGACCCGACCCGATTATCGCTCATACCACGATTGCTTGGTCATACTATAGAGGGTTGCTTCGTCTTGAAGAATGGCTTGAAAAAAATTTCGAGAATGGGAACATAACGATCCGAAAGAATATTTGAAAGAACTCGAATAAGGTTCATCGATATGATTTCGGTCGATCTCGGTGTTCGATTGATTCGATACAACTGACAAGGATGAAACATCTTCGATTACTTATTGTACTACTTTTGTTATCAAATTGGATGTTAATGATATCGATGTTTGTATGTCCCTTCCTCTCACCGTAATAAAATAAACAAACTTGTTGTTTTCGAATTGTTCGATGTTTGAAAAGCATGGTTAACAAAATGTTCAAAGCTCAACAGGAAGACAACAATAGAAAGGAGTAATCCATAACAAAAAATTCCAGCATTGTCATAGAAATTATGATTTCAGGGGAAAATAAAATTAATGCCCTAATGACTGGGTCCTTCACTTTAAAAATTTCGGACGGGGTCCTAAGTAAAATTCAAAATAAGTCAGTGCGATTATAATACGAGTAATCGATTGAGGATATCACGAGACTTTTAATCTTCTGCCAAGTGACTGAGTCCTGACTTTTGAACGAGTTATAATATCTCGGGATTTGTCTTAAGAAATATTTGAGAATTGTTAATCAGGGGAGTTCAGACATTCAAAATCTTTAAATTATGCTATATCAGATATAGTAATTCAGGAAAACAAAAGGAGCAAAGAAAAGAAAAAAAAGTGTGAAAATCCTCGAGAAGAAGCTTGAGAGTGGACGTGAAATCAAAATTGGTGTCTCAATTCAGACATTCAAAATCTAACATGTGCTCCACCATATATAGTAATTCTCAATAAAGAAGGAGGAGCGAAAAAAAAAAAGAAAAAATGGAAAAAAATGGCTCCCTGGGAAGAAGCTTGAGGTGAGCAATCAAAAATTGGTGTTTGAATTCTCCCTGAATTATCAAAACTTGAAAGGTCTCTTAAGGAAATTCTCTTGATATTATACTCGGGAAAGAGTTAAGTGATCTTGTATCTTTTAGTCGACTATTAATTGTCTCGAAATATCCTCAGGAGATGAAAAATATTTAAATCACATGAACTAAATTCTGAATCTGCTTAAGCCCAGAAAGAAAGGACTAAAGAAAGGCTTATGTTATTAGCAAATTAATGGAATTCGATCCTGAAGTCATATCTTTCAATGCTCTAAAGATTCTACTCCATCTTCAATTCAAAGAGTATCAAAATGGTTTCTCAAACACTGTGAACATCTTAAAAAATCTGTGATAAAGAAGCGATGACTGCTACACACGAAGCTACAAAGTGCGACACTTTCAGCTACGATGTCCTTCGAAATAGCACATTTTTATGTATGCGAAAGAATACAATTTTGATAGTACCATAAAGAATGGGTTGTTTTTACACATGTCTCACGCTTGAAATATAGTGTGAACATCTTTACAAAATCGGTGATAAAGAAAAGGCGATCGCACGACGGATCTACAAAGCTTCGGCGTTTCGAGCTGTGATGTCTACTATAAATAAGCACATCTTTATGTGTACTGAAAGAATACGATTCGATAGTACGCTTAAAGAATGGGTTATTTTTGCATATGTCTTCGATCGATGGATAAGTACTTCGAAGTCTGCACATCATGGTGTTCTAAAGACAGTCTTGTTTCTAGGAGCACCGATGTCATACTTGTCTAGAACTGGGTCCAAATCCTAACAACAATGCAAACTCACAAAACTTGAATGAAAATCACATCCCACCATAACAAAACAAAAGAAATAAACTCAGCATCAAATCAAAACGATCAAAAAATTTCAAATTTCAAAATCAAAATTTCAAACTTCAAATTCCGACCTGGATATGTTGAGTTTCCTCGACCCATCCCTAGTGTCACTTCTCTCAGCCCGAAGTTTCCTTCCACAAGAACTCTGGGTCCTATTTTCTGTACGAGAAGAGGCTAGTCAGCTCTATCTACATAGAACCGCGCTCTTCTATGCCTTTTGTCACAGTATGCATGAGATTTGGCTGGTTCTATTGGAACTGCATCTCTTTTCACACAGATATTTCTTCGATCAGCCATTGAGTTGGATGTGAGTCCCTTGGCATTCCTTCTCAATCTGATTTCTTTCTGTTGACATTTTTACACAACTCTCCTAATTCCACAAGTTTCATCAAATTTTCACAAATTTCTCACAAATTCATAAATTCAAATCTTCCTCTTGGATCGGTCTGAGACCCCTTTCAATGGATGTTAAGGCTTCCGAACCCTCCAAAATCAAATTTCAGGGTCGGTGCAGGGATTCCGACTCCTTCAAATTCCACACCACAAGATCAAATACATATCAAATCAAATCAAGACATTTCAAATCCGGAACCATGTTCCAATTTCTGACCTGGTTAGGTTGAGCCTCCTCGACCCATCGCTAGTGTCATCTCCCTCGGCACAAAGTCTTCTTCCATAGAAGCATTGAGTCTCTGCACTCACAAACCTTCGCAAATCTCTGCATTTACATTCCTATCTTCCACAATTTTTCACTTTCTATCCATAAACGTCTTATACTATGAATATTTTCTTCTCTTGATCAGCCTATGAGTTGGAAGTCAGTCCCAGTGCATTCCCTCATACTGATCATTTTGTCACTGTTTAGGTTGGATGTTAGTCCCAGTGCATTCCTTCCTAATGTGATATTTTCGCTACTCTGGGGTTGGATATTAGTCTCGGCGCATTCCTCCCGGAATAGTAGAAATCTTCTTGATCGATCTGATGAGTGGAAGTCGGTCCAAGTGCATTCCCTCATATCGATCATTTTGTCATTGTTTAGGTTGGATGTTAGTCCCAAGTGCATTCCTTCCAATGTGATATTTTCGTTACTTCGGGGTTGGATATTAGTCCCAGTCGCATTCCTCCGGAATAGTAGAAATCTTCTCACGATCGACTTTATGAGTCGGAAGTCGATCCCGGTGCATTCCCTCATATCGATCATTTTCGTCATTGTTTAGGTTGGATGTTAGTCCCAGTGCATTCCTTCCTAATGTGATATTTTCGCTATTTCCAGGGCTGGATATTAGTCCCAGAGTATTCCTCCCCGGAATAGTAGAAATCTTCTCCTGATCAGCCTATGAGTCGGAAGTCAGTCCCAGTGCATTCCCTCATACTGATCATTTTGTCACTGTTTAGGTTGGTTGTTAGTCCCGAGTGCATTCCTTCCAATGTGATATTTTCGCTACTTACTGAGAGTTGGATATCGGTCTCGGCGCATTCCTCCCAATGTAGCGGACACCTTCGCTTTTTTCGAGTTGGATATCGGTCCCGTGCTTTCCTACTCATCCCGATCTTTTTGTCACCGTCAGGTTGGATGTTGAGTCCGGTGCATTTCTTCCTAACGTGATGGACATTTTCGCTACTTACAGGGTTGGATATCAGTCCCAGCGCATTCCTCCCTAATGTAGCAGACACCTTCAGTTTTTTTTGAGTTGGATATCAGTCCCAGTGCTTTCCTACTCATCCCGATCTTTTTGTCACCGCTTAGGTTGGATATAAGTCCCAGTGTATTCCTTCCTAATGTGATAGGCATTTTCGCTACTTGTAGGGTTGGATATTAGTCCCAGCGCATTCCTCCCCAATGTAGCAGACACCTTCAGTTCTTGAGTTGGATATCAGTCCCAGTGCTTTCCTACTCATCCTGATCTTTTCGTCACTGCATAGGTTGGATGTTAGTCCCAGTGCATTCCTTCCTATCGCGATGGACATCTTCACTACTTCTTGAGTTGGATATCAGTCCCAGTGCATTCCTCCTCAATCAGCTCTTAGGTTGGATGTTAGTCTCAGTGCAATCCTTCCTATCGTGATAGACATTTTCGCTACTTCTTGAGCTGGATATTAGTCCCAGCGCATTCCTCCTTAATGTAGCAGACACCTTCAGTTCTTGAGTTGGATATCAGTCCCAGTGCTTTCCTACTCATCCCGATCTTTTCGTCGTCTGCATAGGTTGGATGTTAGTCCGAGTGCATTCCTTCCTATCGTGATGAACATTTTCGCTACTCGTTGGATTGGATACAAGTCCCGTTGCTTTCTTCCCAGCAGTAGCAGAACATTTCTCGATCGGCTCTCAGGTTGGATGTGCACCCTGTGCTTTCTCGCTCAACCTGATTTCTACAAATATTTTCCACAAATACTTCACAAATTTCCACATCATCTTTTCCAATACCTTCGCTACTGCTAGGGCCGGATGTGAGACCCCGTGCTTTTCGCCCCACTGTAGCAGACATTCCTTTGACACCCACTTGGGTTGGATGTGAATCCCAGTGTCTTCCTTCCCAATACAACAATTATTTTTGACATTGATCCTCAGGCGGATATGCATCCTTGTGCCTTCCTCCATGACATGACTCCACTAAAATCAAAACGAACCAAACTGACATTCAAATCTTGAAAAGTCAAACTCAAAATCACAATTTGAAAACACACTGCTAATCCCCGACGGATACTCATAAATTCTCCACTGAAGCTTCTTTTGGTAGGCTTTCCCAAGTGGGAACCTCAACTCAAATTCGATTATCGAACCCGGTTCGACGTTTCGTCTGTTCTGAGTATGGTTGCTTGGACAGTTCTTTTGGTTTGGTTGATCGCTTCGGTCAACACCAATACGCGCGGTGTGCTTGTTCAGCACACCACACCTATTGGGGGTCCTTTTGTTGACCTCATTTTAGTGAGGTCTTAGCTTTCTTCACGTTAGACCCTAGGATCTAGCTTTAGGAATTCCTTACTGACCATCCTAGCGGACTAGTCATGGAGGCCACCTCCCATAGAGCTTCGAGCCACTTCTAAACTCGTTTTTGTGAAACCTCGCATGAGTAGTCCCAAGCACTCGACTCCTGGTTGCAAGGGCTAAGGACTACCATGTAGAGGGCTCGAAAAATGAGTTCCCATAGGAGCAGACAGCCTTAGGTGAACCCTTCGTGACTCGAATTCGCGCACACCGCAATTTGACGCTCTTTTTGACCCGATCGTCGGCTAACTTGTCCGGACGACCTCGGATGACGAAACGGACCACACGGATGCGTCCAGGACGTCGACTTTAGCTAGGAAGCGTACCCATATTGCTATGGTTTTGTACGCGAGTAAACGACACGGAAATCGATGCGCATTTTTTTTAATTAACGGGGCACGGGTTCGGACTCAGCCCGGGTTCAATTTGAGCCCGGCATAGGCTGAACACGAGCCAGGGCCATTTCAAATTTTAAAATTTTAAAATTCAAATCAATCACTTGATTCCCTCTCAATTAAACTTAATTAGGGGTTATTACTTACCTAGTGAAGCTGTCCCAGATCGGAAAGGAGTCAATAGCCCGCCAAATGCACTCCTGTAACGGACATTTTTGAAAGCGCGGATATAGAATTCGGCTGCCCCCGCTCGTGCTGGCTGGCTGGCATTTGCTCTTCGACATTAGCCCTGCTCTTCCTCTCTCCCGCTCGACCTCTGTCGCCTGCCTCGTCTCGCCCTCGCCTGCTTCCCGTGCTCGACGCCTCAGCCACGCTCGCTCGAAGACCCTTCCGCTCCATCCCGCTCGGCGACGCGCACGACAGACGAGCCGCTCGAGCTCGCCTCTCCCGATCCTTCTTCACGCGAGAAGCACCGCGTTCGCCCGCCTCGACCTCCCCCGCTCCCGACCTCGCCTGCGCACCGAACGAGCGCTCGCCTCGCCATCTCTCCCCCTCGACACAGAGACCCACATATCTCCTCTCGTTCGCCTGCTAACCCTCGATCCCGCTCCTCTGTTCGAAACCAACCCCGCTCACCTGCCTCGCCATCTTCCTCCCGATCCGCCTCTGCACTCGACGCCGCTCAACGTCTCCCGCATCGAAGGTCTCCCGCTCGCCCTCCTGCTCGCGCACTACCCCCTGGCTCTCTGCACCGAGCTCGTGCTTTCCTCTACACCATTCGGCTCCTCCCATACGCTCGTCACTAACCCTTGGCCTGCTTCGACTTCCATGCTCGACTGAAACTGCTCGTATCCTCTTCTTCCTCACGCAGAGAAGCTTACTCGGCTTGTTTCCCTCAGACGCCGGACCACCTGCAACTGCTGCAATTTTGTAGCGATTTCTGGGTTTCTTCGGATCAAGGTCGTATTTCTCCAACTTATTTTCTTTCGGTTTCTCTCAGACTTGCTTTATTTTTGCGAAGATCCTTTTACTTTCATGAATCGAAGTGCTTGAATTTAAATTGATTTTTGCAGCATGTGTTTAAATATGAATCATAATTTATTTTGATAATTTCTTCCTAAAACTTTAAGAAATTTACATGCATGCTACCAAGTACTTACACACAACACGATACAAAGGAAATGAAATCAAAATGCATCTTGCAACTCTTATGGATTTATACACACCATCTATGCTTGAGCTTTACACAAATACTACTCGATTTTTCTTTATTATTTGTTTACACGTCTTAACGAAAAAAAAAAAAATGTTTACATGTGTGTCACTCTACCTATGCATGAAATAAGTTGCTTGGGCCTTTTTTTTAAAAATGGTTTGGTTTTCCTTGATGATAGTGATCACATTTGTTTCTTTTTGGGTTGATTAGGTGTTATTTCGAACCTTGTGAATTTACTTGAAACATTTGATTTTCTGAGGGCTTTTGATATTGATTTCGGGTTGCATCTTATCGCTCTTTTGGAAGCATTAGAAATATCATTTGTGATTGTGGAAAGCTGCTGGCTATAGCTGTTGTTTGCTGCAGAAAGCTGTGGGAAAGCAGTTAGCTTGCTGTGAGAAGTTGTTATTTGCTGTAGAAAGTGTTGTTAGGCTTGGAATTCGTTGTAGAAGTGCTGTAGGGGTGTTTGGGTGAGCTGTTAGCTGCTGTAGGAGCCTAGAAAGTGCTGTCTGGCCCTCAGAAAGCGCTGTTTAGTTGTTTGGAGCTGCTGTATGAGGCTTTTAATTGCTGTGAGGTGCTGTGAGAGGCTTGGAAAGTGCTGTAGGGGTGTTTGGGTGAGCTGTTAGCTGCTGTAGGAGCCTAGAAAGTGCTGTCTGGCCCTTAGAAAGCGCTGTTTAGTTGTTTGGAGCTGCTGTATGAGGCTTTTAAGTGCTGTTAGTTGCTGTGTGAGGCTTTTTAGTGCTGTTAGCTGCTGTAGGATCCTATAAAGTGCTGTCTAAAACCAATTAATTGCTGTTTGGACCGTCTAGAAGCCATAGGATCACTACCTAGCGCTTAGGACTCGGTGTTTGGAGCGTCTAATCACTACCCCGAGTCGTAGGAGATCTTAGAGTCGCCGCATAGGCTTGCTAGTTGCAGCCCCGGGTCGTTGGAAGCCTTAAAATTGTGATTTAGGCCCGGTTCACTCGTATTTTCCTCCATTTTGGCTTTTGCTTGTGTTGGAAGTGAGCCGGCCTTCTCCTTTTTCTTCGTTTATTTTATTTTACTTTATTTTTGTTGTTGTTTAAAACGGTTAAGTCACAAAACAGGGAATTTCCGATTTAATTGGGAAACACTTAGGGGATATTTGAGGTTTAGTTAGAAAACACTTAAGCGAGTGTAGAACACCTTAAATAACTCCAAGCACTAAGTCACAAGATAGGTTTCCTAGCACTAAGTGCACACTCTGAGTGAGAACCCATCCTCTTAGTCCTTCACTGTAAGCCTCCTAGATCTTGGGAGCACACTTTAGCGTGAGAGCTCATCCACCTAATTCACAAAGATGCAGCTTCCTGCAGACCTCAGGAGCATACCCTAGGTGAGAGCCCGTCCACCTAAATCACAACGATAGAGCTTCCTATACCTAGGAGCACACGCCAGGTGAGAGTCGCCCACCTAATTCACGACGTAAAGCTTGCTGAGACGCTAGGGATACACCATAGGTGAGAGCTCGTCCATCTAAGCTTCGAATACACAGTGAAACTAAGTACTGCGACCCTAATTTCTAGTCGATCAAGACACTGGACCAGGAAGAATGCGCGAGCTCGGTTCACCCTTCCTTAGCTTAAATCGAATGTGGAATTCCCTAAAATGACTTAACCAATATTGAAACCCATCTGCACGGGATTCGAGTTTGAACATTACACTCGAATCCTCCCGCGATTGGGGACATTTGTTTTCACGCATATGGATCATCGGACCGGTGTGAGTCCGAGGTCCAGGTAGCGAAGGCGATGATAATAATGATTATGTGTGCTTATACGAGGGATACGAGGGATAATTAGAATAGTATCTCCTACCTCGGGACCCTCCATAAGGGGAGAGGAAAGGACGGATGGTACTTATTCGCCGACTCTTGGTTAGAGTGTTTCCGTAATCTTAGGTTGTCGAGTAGTCACAAGCACGATTAGAGTGGTAGCACAGTGGACTATACTTATTTTACAAAATATTTACAAAAACAAAAATAAAAATCTCTTTTACTTGTTAAAAAACTCGCATAAAATCTTAAACGACTTTTGCATGAAAATAAAAGAATTTTTCCTTATAAAATATATAAAGGTCCATTAGTTAGTCACTTGGATCGGGTTAAGGATACTCTCCTTAGATCGTCTGGTTGGCAGCTTCTCATCCAAGGTCGGAAGCACATGATCCAAGTCTCCGAGCCCCCACCTCTATCGATGTCTTATACCTGGTTCCGATCTTTCATATGTGACTACGAGTTTTGCTCACGATTTCTACGACTTGTTTTCTTTATTTTCTAACTTTCGTGTCGGGTTTTCTTGCTCTGCTTAATTCCTCTGCAAGTTTATTTAAGTCCATTGCAAATCATACACACTTGCACTACAAATTATACAACGGTAATAGATGCCCAGGTACGCTTTTACGAGTTTATTCTTTGTGATTTACTTTACTTTGCAATCCAACTTTATTGCGCTTTACTTTCTAGCGAATTTTACTTCGTAATTTACTTTACTCAGATACTGAAACCGAAAAACAACAAAACCCGAAAACATTGAAACACATTTGACAAAGACCGTTTGAACCTGAGCGCCAGGATCAAGCTACTTCAAGAAGAAGCTTGGAAGCTAACTCCGTCGACAAGACAATGACGAGGCTTGGATTGAGCAACAGAGGATCTTCTTCAATGAAAACTCTTCGCTGTTTGGATAACAACATATAGGACTTCGAGGTAGCTGCGTCCAGTATGACGTGAACCCTCACTCTCCTCTTTGAGCCACGTACAGCCAGGTGTTGCGTCAGTGTAAGTCCTAACACGCTTTAGGTTCCGAGGTTGTCGTACGGTACGATGTAATCCCTCTTATCTCTGTGGGTTATTTGCATGATTGAGTATTATGCAAGTGTAAGTCCCAAGTAATAAAATTGGCAGGATTAAACAATTAAATAATATCTTCTCCAAAACGCAGCCTGCATCGGATAGTTGAGAAGTCGGCAGAGCACTGCCTCGGATCCGCGACATCCCCTACACTTTTCTTTCTTGGACTCACGAAATAACTGCTTCCATTGAGCCACTCCCACTCGCTTCCACGTCCTACCGTGAAAGCACTAACGCCTCGAATTCTCGAAGACAAACCATCGATCATTATCGAGAGTTTTCTCGAGTGACACTAGTCATTTGAGATGTAATTAACTATAGGAACGCATACATAGGAAGCTTGGAACCGGGTAAAATAAACCTCACCTAATATTTCTATTAGGAAGGGAAGCTATCGATCGCACATAAAAGGTTCGCGAATCAAACGGATGTCACGAGTCTTTTAGTTCGTATGATTGGGCTTACTCGTCGCAGAGATACACTAATCTTTCGAAGGCTAGTATCATTTGTGACACTAGGCACGATTATGCAAATTACTGGACAAATGAGATCCAGACGGTCTCATTTTTCAAACTTAAAATACACTATTTTCAAAAATACTTTCAAAATCATATACCTTTTTATATTAAACTAAATCACCAAATTTTTATATTCTTTTAAAAACAAAAAAAAGCCGGCCGACACATACATACCATACAATTTTTATGGATTTATATATCTAACACCTAAACTTTATTTTTTACTTTTATAACACCCAAATCTTGTGTATCACATGAGAAGTATCATCATCATAACTTCTAAGAAGTGAAATACACCCTTCCATGCATAGATTGAGTTGGTATGCAAGTGAAAATTGAAGTTTAGGTGCTAGATATGTAAAATTCAGATGAATTGAGTGGTAGATATGTAAATCTTCCAATTCTTTAATACCACATCAAAAATATCATTACTAACTTTTAAAAAGTGAAAATACAAATTCTCAAGTAAAGAGATATAAATGTAAGAATTAAAATTTAGATGTTAGATCTGTAAATACATAGTAAGACTTGCCTGGCATGTTCTTAAATCATCCTTTACCATTTTGTTTACCAAAAAGGAAAGTTTAAGTCTGATGAACAGGATCTGATTTTTTAGAATCAAATCTAGTATTAAATTGGAGTGCATAAGATCTGATAATGATGGTGATAATGATCATAAAAAGTTCAAGTAAAATGAGAAATTACAAGTTACCAGAAGAAGCTAGCATAGGTAAAGAGATATGTAAAGAGTAAAGCATGATTCCAACAATAAGAAGTTATTCTTAATGTGACATATGATGGCTGGTTAGTGGCTACTGCTTATGGGAAGGGCAAAGAATATAAAGATCATTGGATTATAAGAAATATTAATTCAATGCTCTAGGGAGATGTTGGTTATAAAGATAAATAAGTAGAATCCAACAATATAAGAGAAAAAAATGTAAAAGCCCGAACTCTTATTCATCGATATATTGTATGTTTTAGCCTAATGACCTCACAGTTTTGTCCCATTGATGTAACTTTCCAAGGTCACCCTTTGTACAATACTTCAGCACGAGCACACTTAATATTAGAGTTTCTAATGAAACTTCAACCATTACACCATAATGTGCCTTGATGTTTTCAGAGTTCACTTCATTCTACTTGAGCAGTTTCACAATATTACCCATTTAAGCAATTGATATTCTCGTCAGTGCACCCAACCAAGAATTTTTAATTAAGTAGACATGATCTAAAATCTGAAATTTAAAATCACAATTAAATCAAAAGAGAGTACTGGAGCAGAAATTAGAAAGCAAAATATAATAAATAGAAAAGAGAAAATTAATTAAATTTTATATTTATATTATTGTTACTTCGGTTTTCGGTTTAACCAAAATTTTTGAATCACCAACTAATCTAACAACCGAAAATCAAATATTTTGATATTTAAGCACATATCAAAACTGTTAATTTAAAAACTGAATTGAATCATTCCAATTTTGGTTTGGTTTGATTCTTTGATTATAACCAGATAATGTACACCCCTAACTAAGAAGATGTTTGGAATTGCTTTATTTTTTATTTTCAACTTCGTTTCTTAATTTTATTTTATTTATATTTGTTTTGAAATAAAATATATTTAGCATGTTGAAAATAAATAAATTTAATATAAAAAGTAATTTAATTACTTTGAATGATTTTAAAAATAAGTTAATTTATTTCAAAAAATTCAAAAAATTAAAACAAAATTATATTAGACAAATATATCTTGAAAATAAAGGAAATAAACTAAATAAAATTGATCACAAACAAGCCCTAAATGTTATAAAAATTGTAATTATTTTGGTAAGAAAATTTTATAACACTGATATATGATAGATTTCATCTAATTATAATATAATATCCTAAGCTTAATAAATATATAAATAATTAATTAACTAAAAGAAAAAATAGAAATACAAAGCTTATACCTAAAGTATCACTCCAAGAACTTTATTTTATTTTATTATTTATTTTTTGTATGGAACTGAAACTTTTTATCATAGTTATTAAAGCAAACACCTTAAAAAGATTTTTGCTGTTTAAAAAAGAAGAAATAGACTCGGAAAGTAAAGGAAACTACCTAAGTATCATTCCGAGAAAGTTGTATTTTAATTTTCTTATAGAATTGCAATTTTTTCTCATTGTTATCAGAGCAAACACCTTAAGACAAAGTTTGCTGTTCAGAAAACAAAGACCAAACTGACTAATGCATGTTCAATGCCTCCCTGACAAAACACAAGAGGCTGGATTTCTCAGCCAAATTCATATAATGATGATGAAGATGATGCTGATGATAAAAGAAACACTCGGTTTAGAGTTGTTTTTCTGAAGTAGAAGAATTTGGGGCCATACATTTGGGCTTTATTTGATTTGCAGGAGCTGAAAAAGTTGACCATGAAAAGGGAATTGGATATACAAAGGGTAAAGGAACAGATTTGAAATAAGTTTTCATCCGCTTGTTTAGCTGAGAAGAAGAGTAAAACAAGTTTTCTTTTCTATGTTTTTTGGTTGATACTAAGCTTAGTATTTGTTTCTTGTCAGTGGACGTGAGAGGTACAATGATGATCAGATTTATTTTTTTCCCGAGAGTTGGAAGTGAATTGTCAATAAAAAAAAATTATTAACATTTTTTAGTTGAATCCAGTTAAATAATAATTACAAAAGAAGAAATCATATGAGCTATTTCGAGGAAGAAAATTTAAGATTAGTCATGTGTATGTTTTTGGATATAAATGTCATATTATGAATAATGAGAAAGAGCAGCCACAAAAAATTTATAGCAATCATATGATGACATTTTTTGGATAAATACTTGTATAGAGTATACAGAGTTTCTAAAGGAGAATAAAAGAATTGAAAACAATTTATTTTTTATTAAAACTTAATTGAATCTATTAGAAATGACTTAGAAGAAGAAGAAACAGAGGAGGAGGAAGAAGAAGAAGAAGAAGAAGAAGAAGAAGATGTAGAAAAAGTAAAAGAAATTAGTAAGGAATACAAAAAAATGACTCCTTACCTAAGGAATATATGTATGTCAAGTACTCAAGCTAAAAATTTAATTATAGGTGATCCATACTATAGAAGTATAACTAGAAGACATATTAGGGAAAAGGTACATCACTCAATTTTTATTTTCAGATATAGAGCCTACAAATATTGAAGAAACTCTGAAAGATAAACCTTAGATCATAGCAAAACAAGATGAGCTAAATTAATTATTTAAGAATGATATTTGGGAATTAGCCTTTAGACCGCAAGTTCAAATGTAATTGGAGCTAAATGGTACTTCAATAAAAGGCTAAATGACCTAGGATGTACTAATAAAAGTAAGATTAGATAAGTTGAACAAGGCATGTGGAAGAGATAAGTTTTGAAGAATCAATTATACTCATAACAAGACTGGAAACATTAGATTCCTCCTTGCTTATACATGTAAAAATTCCAAACTATTAGGGTCTCAAAAATACTTTCTTGAACAGGTTTATTAACCAGGACATCTTCAAAGAGCAATCCCAAAATTTAAGCATTGATTATCTAGATTACAATTTTGAATTAAGTAAAATTTTGTGAGGATTAAAACAAGCTCCTAATATATGACATGCTAAATTGAGTACTTTTCTAATTAAGGAAAGTGAAAATCACTCTCTATCAACGGACTAAAAGAAGATATATAAATTATTGAGATCTATATGAATGATAATTTGTTAAGAATACTGATATATTTGTTTCACGAGCTCTCATTTACTACAAGTAAAGAGTTTGAAATGAATCTCATCTAATAATGGTAAAACATATATTTTGATATTTGAATGACACTTCTTAGGTTTGTGATATTCTAAAAATTCATTAACTTGTGATTTATTTGCATATTTTTATACTAACTATATTGTATACAAGCTTCATTAAAAAACTACATTGACATATGTTAATTTTCGGGATCACTACTTATAAATTGGTCCAAAAGAAAACAAAATTATGCAGCTTTAACAACTGCAAAGGCTAAATATATTATTATAGGTCGTTAGGTTAAACAGGTGCTTAAAGTAAAAAAGAGAAATTAAAATGCTCTATGACGCTGAATGTTGGCCTTTAAAAGAGAAGTATAATACTAAGTTAAGGGTTGCCGAGATAAGAATGATTAAGTGGATGAGTGGCTTTACACTTAGAAACAAAATGAGAAATGAATATACATGTAGCTCCAGTGACGGACAATATTAGAGAGCTGTCTTAGATGGTTTGGTCATATTAAAAGTCGACCATCTGATGATCCGATTAGGAGAGTAGATGTTTTAGATTCGACTTATTTTAAGAAAGGCAGAGGTAGACCTAGAAAGACTTGGGCTTATTGTATAAAAAATGATCTTAATTAATTAGAATTAAATGAAAATATGACACTAAATAGGACTCAATGGAGAAAAAGGATTCATGTAGCCGACTCCACTTAGTGGGATTAAGGCTTTGTTGTTGTTGTTGTATATTTCAATTAAGCGCGATAACAAAAATGTTGGCTGTTTAACTAATAATCCAATTCAATAATTAAGACCAAGCATATTCATATTGGATTTTTTTTATTATGGACCATGTTTCTAAATGTTATCTTGATATTGAATTTATTAGTACTGAATTTCAAATTGTTAATAATTTTACTTAATAATTAGTAAAGAATAGGTTTTGTGAAAAACTACGTATGTTGGATCTCATAAATAATATGATTGCTTGTATAGTTTAAATTATTATAAATGTTAATTCTCTTTAATTTAGCATTTCTTTTCAAGTTTTCAAAAGGAGGGAAAAAGGAATATTGGATTTCATATTTATATTTATGCATATATCTAGGTTGATTAACTATATGATTCAGAGGGAAGCAAATAGGTCAATCACTTCAAAAATACTTCTTATTGTTAGATTAAAGCAATTATCTGGTTAATAGAAAGATGTCAGTTTCACTTCATTTCACTTAATTAATATAGGTTTGTCATCATTACAAAAGTGAGCTTCAATCTCATAAGCTACAGATGAATGTGAGCTTAATTTGATGATAACAAACATAGCATTATAGTTATTAATGATTAAATTAAGTGATTATAGGAATAATAAGTTGCAAACACTAAGATGAAAAAATTAATTAAAGTAAAAGTGATAAGAAAAACTAAAGAACTCAAGAGCATAATTAAAGAATTTTTATTGAGATACTATAATTGTGCATTTATAAAAATGTTCTTTTCAAGATCATAAAATTGCAAGATGACCTAGCCTCAAGGCTATATATGATTCTCGCTCTTAGAAAAAGCTTCAAAACGATTTAGAATGATTTGGTAGACACATAGACTTGAGTAAGCACCTATAGAACATAGTTTCCATATAACTTCAATCTTTTGGAGGATTGCACATACGATCTACAGATTACACAATTGGGAAATCATATATACAATCCTACCTAGCTTAAATGGAAACTAATCACTGTAAAAAATTTCTAGTAATGATTATGACCGCCATAGGAGCTTTAAGATAGAAACTTAAACTTGGATTATACATATGATTAAAGTTTATTAATTAAATCTTTATAAATTCTATTGAAGTTGAACTAATTGTACATATGATCAACTGGTTAGTTGTTTCAGGTTTTGAGCAAAAAAATATTTTTGGAAGTCATTTGTAAGTTGAAAGGAGAGGAAAATGGCAGGGAAGCTCATATATAGCCCATTGTTTGAACCTTTAAGGTGCTAAAAACTCCTTTGCTAAAATCATTTGATTCCCTAACAAACAAAATTAGTTTTTACAAGCTCCCAGCCATTCAAGCCAAACTCTCTAAATCAAGGTAATATCAAATGCACTGAAGCAAGATCATTTGAACAAGTGGACGTGCCATCCTTTATTCAATGATGAAAGCATTATAAGAGAGTAACTATAATTTCCAAATTTGTTTTTTAACTCTAAAATTTGGTTAAGTCTGTTGTTAGGCGGATTAAATTAATTCTCTAAAGTTGGATTTATCAAATCCTATGTGAATTAAATCCTAAAAATTATTTGGCATAATAGGTGTTAAATCTAGTAAAATCTAAATTTTTGGGTAATTGTTTTGATATTTAAATCTTAATATAATCGGAACATCATATTGTTTAATTTTCTAATATCAAATTAAGTCAGCGTAATTAAATTATGATTAATTTAGATAAATATCTAATGGAATAATTGATTAATTAATACTTTTCTAAGCTAATTAAATAATAACTTGTATTTAGATAAATTAAATCAAAAAATAAAAACAATATTAATTAACTTATGATTAAAATTTTTAATTAAGTAATATTGATTATTAAGATAAATTTAATTGATTAATTAAACATATGTCTAATTTATTAGATTAAATATTGATAACTTTAATCAATAAAACTTTTATCAATTCTACTTATGTTTAAAGTATAGTTAGCTACTATTAATAAAATTAATTAAACAAAATAAGTTCTATTTAATAAAACTAAAGCACAAACAATATTAGTTTATTTAAAATAGCATTTTTTAGTTAATATATATTAATTATTTACTTTTAATTGATAAATCTTATTTAATTAATATTAAATGATATTAATAATTTTAAATATGAAACCCTCCTCTTCCTCACCAAATTTCATGACCCTCAATGATACAAAAGTGTGGAAGTCACAATGGGAGCTCGATGAAGAAGGCATTGAGGAGACCAGTGGTGTGTGAGGAAGAAAAAGAATTTCACGAGAATTGCAGCTTAAGTTAAACTTGCCTGATCTAAGGATTTACTAAATTGGGACTCAAGGCAAAATGGAGGTAGGATTTAATTTTTGCATATTTAAAATGGTTTTTTTTCACCATTTGACAAGATTTACATTAAATTGGACATAAATCTGATGTAAGGCCTGCTATCAAACAGCCCCTAAGACTACAACTCCAAAACTTTTTTGCTTGTTCAATCTAAATGTGAAACCAAAAAGATCCCTAGGTTCAGCCTCAATCTATAAAAATGGACTTCTCCCTTAAAACAATCAACATATGCCACACTTCTCAAAGCAGTAATTTTTGTCACACATTGAATTAAGGAAAAATAAGTCTTAGCAGCACAAATTGAAGGCACAATCACTCAAGAGTCCAATTCCATCCGCATTCTAAACAGCAATGCAAAAAAAATACATGAAAGACTAACCATCACAGCAGTGTAAAGTACCAAAGTTCAATTGTTGAATGTAGCAGACAAATAATGGAGTTCTTGTACATTCATGAAAAAAATATCGAGCGGTACAAGAAAAGGCAAAATTTCCTAGTTCCTCATGAATGGAACATCAGATTCACAGCTTTAACCATCCTTAAGTAACCCATTAAAAGTTCCAAGACCTAAAAATCAAGAATTCAAAGCAGTTCGGTCACATTACCTGTCTATCAGCAGCATCCGCGACGATGGGGAGCCGAGGAACCTGACCGAGAAGGCAAGTGGTGGAACCGTATATCAAACTGACCAGAAGGAAGAGGAAGACGGTGCTATCAATTGACATGACTATGTCGAGGCCGACGCCGTCTCGTGGGGCGAAGAAGCGCTCGATTAGGTCGGGAAAGATGAGGAGGACGTCGAGAACAATGGCCTGCATCGTGTTGAAGCGAACGTAACGGCTGAAGGAGGAGGGATTGCGTACTACGGCGAAGTAAAGGGTGAGGAAGATGAGGAAAGGGTTGAGAGGTGAAGCGCGAAAGAGGCGTATTGCAGGTGCGAAGGGGAAAATGATGAGCTGAATGGGAGGGAACTGAATGAGAAGAAAGCGGCCGAAATGGACGCCGTCGAGGAAGGGGTAGAGGTAGCAGACTGCGGAGATTAGACGGTCGGGTGGCTCGGCGGAGTCGCCGCCGTTACGGCGGTTTTGGATGGGGGTGAGGAGACGTCGGCGGCGGATTTGGTGGCAATGGGGGAGGAGGAAGAGGGGGAGGTGAGGGCGGAGCTGATTATAAGAGAGATTGGATGGAGGGCAAAGGGAGAGGAGGAGGGTGGAGGAGGAAGTAGCCATAGGTTCTGCTCTACTCGACCACAAACTGTTTCCCTGGTACTAATTTTCTCGCTTCCTTCCTCTCACCATAATCCTTTGTGCTAAATTTTTAAAAAAGTAATTTTGATTTTTTTAAAAGAATCAGTTCATAAAAAAAAAAAAAAAAAAAAAAAAAAAGAGTCAAAGTCGTGATGTTTGCAACAACTCGCTTGCTAGCACAAGTGCACACACTCGTGGCTGAGTCGCTGCAGTATTGGTGACTGACTTGTTGATTAGGTTTTGCCCTAAATCCTGAATCTCTCATTTGGTTATCACATTGCTTCCTGATCCTGAGACTTCTCTTCTCTATGGCGAAACCTAGCCCTTCAGCCTCCCCATCCATCGATGGTGTCGAAGGCTATCGTCGACGAACGCTGTTGTGATGGTTCGATACTCATTTTCTCTTCTTATTATTCATTTTCTTCTTTTTTTTGCCATAAAGGTTTCCGTATTTGCGATAGAGATCATGTTAGATGTTTGAGAGCAGGGGTGGACCCACGACAATGGCTCCCCCCTCAAATTTATATTTTTACTTATATGGAAGGGCAACTTAATCTTTTGTCCTTTCTTAAATTTCAATTTTGCCCTTCCAGAAATATCACTTTATCTTTCATTGTCCTAGCCCATTCCCCTTCCTCTCAACATAATCCTTTGTGCTAAATTTTTAAAAAAGTAATTTTGATTTTTTTTTAAAATCAGTTCATAAAAAAAGAAGAAGTCAAAGTCGTGATGTAAGCAACAACTCACTTGCTAGCACAAGTGCACACACTCGTGGGTGAGTCGCTGCTGAGTTGGTGGCTGACCTGTTGATTAGGTTTTGGCCTAAATCCCGAATCTCTCATTTGGTTATCACATTTGCTTCTTGACCTTGAGACATCTCTTCTCTATGGTGAAACCTGGCCCTTCAGCCTCCCCATCCACCGATGGTGTCGAAGGCTATTGTCGACGAACGCTGATGTGATGGTTCGATACTCATTTTCTCTTCTTATTGTTCTTTTCTTCATTTTTTGTCCTAAAGGTTTCCGTATTTGCGATAGAGATCATGGTAGATGTTTGCGAGCAGGGGCGGACCCAGGGCAATTGCTCCCCCCTCAAATTCATATTTTTACTTATATGGAATGACAACTTAATCTTTTGCCCTTTCTTAAATTTCAATTTTGTCCTTCCATAAATATCACTCTGCCTTTCGTTGTCCTAGCCCCTCCCCCTTTTGGTCTAGACAGCAGTTTGGGTTTTGCCCCTGTTTGTGAGTGCATGAGACAGCCTAATAGGTCTACAACTTTCTTTTTATTTTGTATGTTTTATTCTTTTTGGAGGCGCGGAAGTGATTTTTGTACGAAAAAAGTGAAAAAAAGAAGGAGAGAAATATAGTTGCAAAGAGTTGGTGCAATGAGATTTCTCATTCTCTCTATCAATCTATTTTTAATTTTTTTTTAGTTTCATTCAAATAACATGAGTTTATAAAAATTAGACAAAGATGAAAAATTTATCTTTGTTGAAATAATAGCACTTTGATCCATGTTCATACCAGACCTTAGGCACCGTTTTTCCTTATATATATATATATATATATATATATATATTATTGATTCTTGCTTATGTAGTTAAATGAGTACGGATTGGTTGAGCCTTTGTTACACAATAATTCTTGGGACAGTAGCCCCTTTCTCACATTTGATGGTGCATGATGATGATTAATGAATATTTTGTAAGTTATGCTCTACATTGTTTTGTGTGTCGAGGTGTTAGAGAGCTGATCTTGTGAGACTAAGGTCCTGTTTGGGACAAGTTATAAGTGCGGTGACGTTTTTGAAAACACTGTCTAACCGTTTGACTCGCACGTTTTTTATAACGTTTCCTGCCGCGTTTAGGTTTTTTGCAGTAAACGCAGACCGCGGGTTTACCCCCGCGGTCGACCAGCGGCCGCGTTTCAGGATAAGTTGCTTATCCTGAAATGCACAAGCTGCCTCAAACAGACCCCTAAGTGTCAGTTGCCAAGGCCCTTGAAAAAGACACCTTATATTTTTATTTATGTTTGACTCGTTAAATCATAGAGTTGAATGAAAGCTATTCATGAACATAAAGAATACTTAAAAGTCGTATATAAATTACAGGATTTATAAGCTTCGTGATTTACACACACATAAATCCATACAAATATGATTTATACGCACATATATCTCCATGTTGGCATCCATTTTTAAAGCCATACACACTGGACATCTTTCCGGGTGATAAGGGATCACACCACATTATTAAGTAATATCCATCACTCAAGGAGTCCGTAGAAATTTTAGCGGGCACATCTAACATCAGATTAAGGGCCCATTCCCGTTTGGTTGTTCCAGGAAGCGGTATTGTTGGTCGATATCATTTCCCCAATATAAGGTGATCTCGATGTTCATTTTGGTGTTTGAAGGTTATATTTTAGTTATTTAGAACTCCTTGTGGCTCAAATGGGCCATAAGTCCGATCAGCGGAATTTCAGACATAAAAAACTCCTAAGGGCTCGACATGACCACACCCAAAATGGGTGTGGCCACGCCTAGCCCTTGGCGTGACCACGTCAAAGCTCTAAGGTGTGCAAGCTCAAGCTGCGACACTTCATAACCGCCGTGACTACGTTCGACTTAGGCATGGCCACGCTGGTTGATGCTTAGTTTATGCTAGTAATGTTTTTCAACACCCTAATACACGTGAGAGCTACACTAGGAAATATGCAAAACAATCACAACAAAAGTTTACTTCAGAATAATTAGTTTCCTTCTTAAATCTTTTAAGCTACCACTCCTAGTGAATTGAGATATAATTTCAATTTTAAATAGTCACAAGGTTGCAAACTCAACTATACGTATCGCACAAGTATCGATCCCACAGGGAGGTGGAAATTTTTATAATAATAACACAAAGACAATATCAAAACTATAGAAAACTTAAGCAAGAAAGTAGGTTGAAGTATATATTAAGCAATTAAAGAAACTATGTTTACTATACTAATTTCTAAATTTCAAAGCTAAATCTAGTGTGACTAAGCTAAGTTTTATAACTAAGGGTTCAAATTTTATAAAATATTCTTGTCTTTTACAATGAGGTTATAGTTAGTGAATTATCCAAATTGCTATAAATTGTATTGTGCCAAATAGGAGTAATTATACTCTTTGTCCTTATAAGCGACAAAGAATATTGGTTAATCCAGAGTTTAGTCCCTAAATCTGTGGTTAGGCTGGGAAGATACCAAGCTCTCACATTAGATTTCCCACGTTCCCCTCACCTGAGGGCTAACATATCGCTTTAGTTTTCAAACACCTGACTGAATTGGGGATTTTACCTTGTCATCCTAAAATCTCCAATTCTACGCCCATCGAAGAATATTTTCCTATTTATTTGCACTCAACCCCATGAACTACATCTCATCCATGAAATTAAATGTGATTCTTACTTAGTTGTAGAAAACATAGCCCTCTCGGATCGTATATTTCATAACAAATTTTAACAAATCAATTGGTCATATTGATAAGTAAATGAATTTCAAAGTTCGAATCATTACAATTAATTAATTAAAATACTTCTAAACAATTTTGCTTCTTCACATAACTATATCTCATTGTAGGGAAAATGACAAAGTAAACTATTTGGAATTCTTGAGGTAGATACAATAAAACATGAATATATATATATATATATATATATATATATATATATATATACAAGTTTACACAACAACTTAAAATGAAATAAAAACAACTTATCTCAATCTCCTCCCCAAGCAAATCCTTTGAATCACTTTCTCTCCTTACAATATTACTTGACCCGACCATCAATAATGCAATAATATTCGCTTCCAAAAGATGGCAAAAAACTTGACCCAATTTATAAATAGCGGCTAGTGTATAAAATCAAAATGTTGTAAAATTTTAGAAAATATTTTACACACTAGGGGCACTACGCAAGTATATGTATCGTTTCAAGTAATATAGGATTTTCTTGTATAACCCCAGTATTGATCCCACAGAGAAGCGAGGTAAGAAATCCTTTAGGCTAATTTCAGTCTATTTCTATAAGGCTTAAATTTGGAATGTCGATTAAAATGAGTTTTCTAATAACTAATCCTAAATTAAATTCTTAAATAAAAAGATAACTTATGGATAAATTGGTTTGGAGAAATTCGAGATATTAAAATTTACCTTTCTCTTGCAATTACATAGATAATGTGTAAGAAAGATATGCTTAGAATTAATGTAGTAGTGCCAAATAAAAGCATTCTATTCTTTACCACTTTAGTCCAGAGCATAAAGAACATTGACTAATCTATAGATCGGTTCGGGATGTTTTATTAGTAAAATGGGTTAATCCGAGCTCACACTACTAGATGTCGAAGGGTAGCTATGGTCGTCCCTACTAGTGACCCGTTCCTTTCTATAGATCAAATTATTAGAATTTAGTACGTCACTCTAAAAACTAATCGATTATGCGCCCAATAAACAATATCTCCCTATTTATTTGCACTTCACCTCGAATAACCCGCACAAGCGCCTTCGACTACCAAGGATTCATGTGATATCTACTAGTTAAGAATTCATCTCCTTCTAGGTCTCGGGATTCTTCGACGGGTTTTAACAATACAAGTGGTCGATTTGTAAAGTAAATGAAGATCCGGTATGAATATCATCACCATAATTTAATAAGAGAATATCTAAGCAAATCTTAATTCCTAAACATGCATCTATTTCATTACTAAAATAAAAGTAAATGAAAATAATTGCATAAGAAGTAAAAGAATTGATAGAACTATATAATAAATTAAGTGTCAACAAGGAACTTATTTCATTAGTATTCTATTATATTTATGCAACTATTTGTCACCTAGAAGCATCTAATAGATAATTCTATCATAAAAATGATTTTCCTACGCATGCCACTACTTCATATTAAAAAAAAGAGTAAAGGAAATCACTTACGAAACATGGATAATTCACGACAGAAAACTTGGTTTAAAACAAAGAAAATCCACTATAAAGTGTTTAAAACAATTACAAGAGAATGAAGAACACAATACTTAGCTTTTTCCTTCTGAAAGAAAGATGAAGATCTCTCCACCAAAGTTTCCCACTGATCCATGCGACGCTCGTACATCCCTTACATAAATATCTCAAAATCCCTCACCAATCTCTCCATAAGATGTAAAAATCTACATCTTCATAACTCTAAATGACTAAAATGACTAAGGGGGAAGAAAGAGATTATAGGGTGTAATTTTCTCGAAGGAGTGGCCTCCTGTTTATAAGCTCGAGGGTTGCCTCAAGGCACCTCTTCAAAATGTG
Source organism: Papilionanthe hookeriana x Papilionanthe teres (assembly GCA_022702705.1). Taxonomy (NCBI): domain Eukaryota; kingdom Viridiplantae; phylum Streptophyta; class Magnoliopsida; order Asparagales; family Orchidaceae; genus Papilionanthe; species Papilionanthe hookeriana x Papilionanthe teres. The sequence continues at coordinate 23,032,912 of CM040435.1, read as the reverse complement.
TCCGTGTTCGATGAATCTTCTGAAACCAACTGCGGCGCCTGAGCACCGGATGCGGCTCCAGGCGCCGGACTCCGTGCCCGAACAGTCGCACCCCTTCACTTTGGGTCGCACCTCTTCGTGATTTAAACCACGCCAATGTGTCCAGATTCATTATATCACATGTCCTATATATTAGGAATAACTTCCAGGCTTTTAGAAGGTCTAGAAACTACTTAACACCGTCAAAATAACTCCTAAAGTCGTCAAAATCCCGTCCAATAACCGTTTCTGGATTATTCTGGGGCCTAGGCCTTCATTCTGTCGCCTAGACGCTGTTTTCTCATCGTCACTGGCGCCTGGGCGCTGGGTTTGGCGCCTAGGCGCCACACTGTGCGCAGCTCCACTGTTTTGCTCTGTTTGACTCCGTTTTAACTCCGTTTCGCCCCATTTCAGTTGCGTTGCATTCCTAACATCTTCACCTACAAGATAGATATACAAATAACATTTATCAAAAGTATAATTTCATTCAAATATATGTGAGAAATATAAAAGATATTAAGCATAGAAAGACATCAATTTATGCTAAGTTAGAATTTATTTTTCTTGCTCATTTTGGCTCAAAATTGCATAGTTTTTGCTTCATTTTCTCTAAAATCATATTTTTATACTTGAAAACAAAAATATGTAAAATTATGCAAAATAACTTCATTTGTAGTGTAATATCATTAAAATTATGCATAAAGTGGGCATGAAATGAACACTAAAATTAGGTACTTTTTTATGGATCATTACTCAATTCTCTCTTAGAAATGTAATCAAGAAGAAATCTCTCACTTTCTCTCTCCTCTTACAACTCTTAGAGAAAATATTCCCTAACTCCTTCACACCCTAACACACCTTTTTTGCCCCCTCTTTCTATCATAAAATAACCATTATATAATGTGGGGCCGAATTTCCAAGAGTTTCCTTTGACATCTTTTCAAAATTATTCCAAATTCAATGCATTTGGAGAAATAACCGTTAATGGTGCTTATGCGCTGAAATCATGCGCTTAGGTGCCACCTTCTCTGTTTCTGGCACTTAGGCGCCAGATCAAGCGCCTGGGCTCCGTCTTCTCTATAAACTGGCACTTAGGCGCCAATTCAACTTTTACAAAAACTGCATTTTGCCTCCAAATTCCTTCATTTTTGCTTCTTTTAAGCTCCAAATGCTTAAACTTAGTATACCTACAACAAAAACATGAAAATAATTTTCTTTAAAGTGCAATATCATTAAATATGAGCATTAAATGTATATATAAAAGTTGAATATTTTTAGGCATATCAAAATCCCCCAAACTTAACAGTTACTTGTCCTCAAGTAACTCTTTTACTATGTAAAAAATATGACTTAAGGTAGTGAGCATTACTTAAAGATTTCTATAGTTTTTGTTTTATAAATGCAATAGTGAAACATTAGAAATTTTTTTAATAAATTGGGATAAAACTCGAAGATGTAAGAATATCTTGTAGTCGAGTCTAAAAGTTCGATTTTCTATTCATTTCAAGAATAATTGTAATTTATCATATTAATGATGCTTAGAAGATTACATAAAAGAGAATTTCATGAGAACTTCATTAGAAAGGATGCTAATTCTTTAATATAAATTTAGAAATGTAATTAAGTCCATTTCCTTACAATAATTCAAGTGAAGCCAATTTTTGATTAGACATCTCCTTAAGCTTCTCGTTACATGTATTTTTCTTTTTCTTTTACTTTTGTTTTTCTTTTTCTTTTAGGATCATTTTCAATCCTCCTTTTTTATTTTATTTTTCATGTGAACAAATACAATAAATACAATTAATAAGTCTGACCTTCTGTACATGTTTTTGAACATGATTTTATGCAGGTACTTATATAAAAAAATGTATAGCAATATGTAAAGTTTCCTCAAACATGTTATATAAAAAAGATTTGCTAAGTAAAGGAGAGTTCTAAACATAAACAGTAAATGTAAAAACAAATAACAGTACAACATAAATGCATAACCTATTACCAGAAGTAGAAGGTATAGAGGTGAAAGTAGAGGGTTTGGAAGTTGAGGTAGAATGAATTTTGATCACAGAAAAATACATCAAGAAATTCATATCTATTTTTGATGAAATTGCACTTTAAAGAAATGTATTTTCTTTATTTTATTGCAGGAATGAAGATTTATAAGTGATGGAAGCAAAAAACATGAAATGTAGCAAATTTGGATCAAAAAGGAGGAAATTCATGCAAATATAACTACTTCGCCGATGGCGAGATCGTGAGGAGAATTTCTGAAGGAATTATAACTACCTCGCCGACAGCGAGCCCGAGCCCGCCAACAGCGAGATCTCGGACTTTGAAGACCTTCTAGAAGCCCCGCTGACGGCGATCTAGTTCAAAATGCATATACATTGAACCTGGACACTTTTTGAAGAGGTGTTTAAGCACCCCTTGGACCTTTACTTACCTCTATAAATAGAGGCCGAATTCTAGTGTCATGTGTGTGTCATTGGTGTGTCTTTTGAGTCTTAAAGAAGTTTCTCTAGAGTCTTTTATGTAAGTCTGAGTGTGTTTAGTGAGTTCATTAGTTGAGTGCTTATTTAGTTTCGTTGTACTGGAAGGAAAAGTCGAAGGAACTTGAGGAGTACGCGGGAGGAAATTAAGATAAGTATCTTTGTTAATTGTTAACTTTAAATGAAATCCATGCTTTGTTTTATTCTCATACATTTTGAGTAGTTTTCTTAGTCTTTCTCCTTGTTTATGAAAATTATGCGGATTGATGAAATTAAATAGAAGCACTCTAATATAATATAAATAAATTGTGATAATTTTTTACTTAAAACTAATTTACTTTCAATCCGACGATTGAGTAGTTAAAATATGTTGAATTATCAACTATAGTAAAAATTACATCCAATATTCAAGGAAGTCAAAAGCCTTGGAAGGCGGGTGTAAATAAATAGAGAAATATTAATTATCGGGCGTAGAATTGGATATTTTAGTGTGACAGACTAAAATACTCAATTAGGTCCTACTTGTTTGAGTGAAGTGTAGATGTTAGCCCTCGGGTGAGAGAAACGTGGAGCTGCGAAGTGGCGACAAGTATCCTCCCGACTACAGACGCGATTCCGTAATCAAACATAGGATTAGTAATTGTTCTTCGCACACAGACTAAAGGGTAAAGAATAGGAATGCTCCTATTTGTCACAATACAATTTAAAAATTCTATTTAAATTCATCATTCACTTAATTTTCTAAAAACAAGGAGAAGGATACTTTTTCGAATTATTTAAATCAACTTATTTCAAGCATTAGTTTACTTTAGTTGCGATAGTTACTTTTAATTTCCGTTCTTATATTAGTAAGTAATTCCTTTAAATTTAGTCGATAACAAATACGTTAAAAATTTTCCCGTGGGATCGATAACCAGGACTCCACTAGAGCCCTGTATTACTTGATACGATTCGTATACTTGCGTAGAATCCACATTATACATTAAAACATATATCTATATTTAAAGCAGGATCAAGTTTTTGGTGCCGTTGCTATAAACATAAATTGCATAAATATAAAAGTGGGTCAAATATCAGTGCTTCCACCTCTAGTTCTTAACTCAGTATGTCATTCATAAGTATGCATATTTGGCATGCTGGTGGGTTTAAGGGGTTGCGAAAGTTCTTCCCATCTCTCATATCTAACAATAGATTGCTCGCATAAAGTAAAAATCAGAGCATGATACCCTAATCTCTAGTAGTTCCCATTTTTGAAGAATTGAAGGTATTTTGGTAAATAAGAGAGCCAATATTTATGTGTTTTCTTTTGTTGAATACAAAAGTTCAATTTGTCTCTCTCCTTAGTAACTTCACTAAGATGATTGGAAGGAAGAAGTTTTGCAGAAATAAAATAGTGTCATGCTTTAGAGTGTGCATTTAACATTCAGGTAGAGAAGTTTAGCTTGTGGTTGTTCTTGATTTCCAAACTCCCCTTCCATCAGTAAAAAATGCAATAATATCATCTAACTTTAATTCACAAGTCTCGAATGAGGAGTATTCATAATCTATGACATCCTGTAACAGTTAAAGAGCATTAATTCTTTCAGGAGTAAATTCTACACTCTTCTCACGAACGAATACTTGATCATCAGAGGCTTCACAGAGGTTTGCATAAAATTCCCATACAATCAAGATAACAACAACTGCAGTAAAATAATAGAAGTTTTCCCAATGCCGCATCACAATTAAATTTTCTATTGCACCCCTAGGCTTAAAGAATGTTCGCTCTAGAAACAACTTTTTCATACTTAATTGAGTATTATATTGATATTGTGCTTTAATGTTGGCAAACCTTGTTGAATCAAAATCATCCCTTCCTTTGCCCCTTTTCAATTTAGGATCCACGAAAATTTCTATAAAAAAAAATCCACAATAAATTCAAATAAATTCACAATAAAGGTTTATAAACTCGTAAAATCGAAATCAAGACTAAGAAATTTCACACCATGGATTCTTCACTATATTTCTCCAAAATTTCAATTATTTTGTTATTTCCCCAATGTAGAAGGAATTCATGGTGAAAATAAAAAGTTTCTAAACCAAAGTGAAGCTCTTATCGGGAGAAGAAGAAATCCAAATTTTTTAAGCCGTGAAATCGCCTAAAAATCAAATGTATGGAAGCCATAGGGTGCTGCTCGGTGTGCCTTGCGAAGAAGATGGTGAAACAAGCGAAAAATGGTGGAAGTCGGGCCCATTTTTATGATTTGTAGACCGTTTCATGGTTCAGCCGATCAGGCATCTATGCGACAAATTCAGCGCTTAGGCGCCAATGCCAAAAAATTATTATTTTTAATTCTAATAAAAGAGTTGAACACCAAGGCACTTCAAACTTTAATTAGCCTAATTTTACATTAATTAATACAATCAAGCAATCTGTCAACTTTCCAATTTTTACAAACAACACATAACTCATATATATATATACATATATATATATATATATATATATATATATATATATATATATATATATATATATATATATATATATATCCAAACAATTACAAACTAACATTTTGAAATCCCGACATATAAATCAGCGTTATAATCACACCAACAATTTGGCGCTGAAAACTAAAAATCAAATATCAACATCAAACATAAGCAATCCCGATATCGTTAATTAATAAACTTCATCACACACACACAACAAAAAAGCTCTTTTAAATCCAAATTCAGTACTCTAAAGCCGCTATACGCCTTCATTATCATCACTTTCTTCCTCTCTAAGATCTCCCATAGATTATTGATGCACAAATAAATTATAGAAAGGACGATTAGGAAATTCATCTGTCGATTTATCATCGATCCAAATGTTTTTCTTATACATCCGTATCGTTGGTTCTTCAAAAAGTGCAGTATGATCAAATTGATGTTTGATTCGCCAATCTAGATGGTCAAACTGATAAAAATGTTGTTACTCTCGTTTATAATATTAATCATCTCCTTCTCCAACTTCTTAATCCTCTTTAAAATAATATCTAAATTATCCGGAAGTTGGGGTTGTAAAGATGGTACTAAATTTTGAGATGATTGATCCATAGAAACATTTCTATCATCCACTTTTTCATTATTCACACATTCAAAACTTAAAGTTGGGTCTATGAGTTACCAAGAAAGAAGTACCTTTTTCCAATCTTTGTAAGAAACTTATGATTGGCTGCAAAGCAAGAATATAGTAGAAGTATGTCCCAGTTCAAAAGACGATCCATTTAGTATCAAGCCAAGAATAGTCGACCCAAGCAATGTTGATAGTCTCGTTGAACGACCAAAGCAATGTTGCTCAAAATATGGAGTAATCAATCTGTCACAACAAATTTTTATCATATGGCATGAAATTTGAGACGTTTTCTGAATAATAAATAGTCTATATTCAAATTCAAGAACGTCTAGGGCCCTAATTTTGGTAAATTTATAGTCAAGCTGATCGTCATGATTGGAAAAACCCAATGAAGACAAAATTAGTCCAATCATAGTCCAATCAAGCCCAAATCATGCCATTAAACCACATTGGGGGCTTTGGGTCGTTAATCAAATGAGCAAATTAACTCTAAATTTGACACATATGTAGTCAAATTGAGCATCTCAACGAGAATAATCCAACGAGCATAAGATCACTAAATCCTGAGGTCATTAAGGCCCTTAAACCATTTAAAAAATTATGAAAAAGGGGGATCAATGTGAGTCATTCAATCAAGTGGTTACTAGAGTTATTCACAAAAGTACAAAAATGCATGCTCCTCACCTAGAGGCTATAAATAGAACCATCTTTTCACTCGAGAAAAAGATGAGAATGAGTTGATTTCTAGTGATGTTTGAAGATGCAATGATAACCCACAATGACTAATATTTACAACCGTTGCATTTCCAAACTACTGAAATTTTGTTGTAAATTGTATACTAACAGACGTTGTATTTAATATGAAGTTGTAACCCTGCTCTCCCGTATGTGAGAAAAGTGTGTGTTCATTGTAATTACATACTAATACTTTGTCTAAACTAGGACTTGTGGTTTCTTTCCACTCTAGGTTTTTCCACGTAAAAAAATATTGGTGTCTCCTTGTACTACTTTTAAATTATCTTTGTGTGTGATGGATCATCGTGCAACATTAAATCATTAAATCACTCTACTGCCATGAATTTGTTGGCACACAATAAAAGAAATAATATATTTCTTAATTTATAATCCGAAAAATTCTCTAAGGTGATGCATGTCACATTATACAAGTTGACAATTATTTTGCTTTAAACTATATATATTTTGTGTGTGTTATCGTGTAAAAATAGTTAGCCATCATGAGTTGAAGATAGAATTGATGGGCGTTCTTGGCCCGCGCATTAGCTCATAGATCTACTTAAGGGTATATGAACAGTTAGCCATTATATGCCGATGACAAAAATGATGTTGTGCTACGATGCATCTCATAGATCAACTTAATGGACCACATTGTTCGCTCAACAGGCATTACCCACATTTTTTCAACCAACATGGATTGACTTCGCTTCTCCAAACACCGGAGGGTTGGCCTTCATATTTCTAAGAGGTGACTCTTATTATCAGTCTATTATGTTCACTCACTCGATGGTCCTCAGCATTGACAAAAGACTGAAGGATCAATGTTAAAAGACTGACAATCTAGCACACATTCATGACCATTTATGAGCTATTGAAATCCATACTACCACATTGTCAATGGAATGTCTTGGACTGCCTTCATACTACACAACGTGTAATTTACTATTCTTTTCTCTATTTCTCTGTGTAGGCCAACATGAGCGATCTTCTATGTGTCTTATAAATTGATGACCTCTCATCTAATGGGGGATCAGACTTTCTTTGCTCTCTCGCCGACCATTTCTTTCACCCTCAACCACCAATCAAGAGGAAAACTAAGAATTCAGGTTGAGTGAGCTAATCCAATTTTATCTTATGAACCTTTCTTATACACGGTTCTCCCAAGTTATGTGAACCCCTGAACGATACGAGACCCTATGTCATAAAAATATTCAACATAAACATAAAAGATTGTATATAAATGAAGACATTTTATAATAATTTTTAAGTTAATAGATGTAAAACTTCAATGCGTTTTATTTTTTACCCCCTAAAACATATACTTAATGCCAAATGATGTAATAGGAAGTGGCACTTGTTCTTTATTATTTGTTTATTATTATTACTTTATGATTATCAAAGGACAAATTTGATGTAGAAGAGTTTCAATAATAAGACTTACCAATATTTTTAAAGATTTTTATCAACTAACTTAATCGATTGAGATATTTATATTAAGCCCACCTAGAGTATTTCTCACAAAGGCTTAAAAAAGAAAACATTTAAAACCCTGAATTAGGGCCTCAAATATTCTCACATTTTGAGGGTTTATTAGTCTCTCACAGTAGGGAAATTTTTTTGTCCGGACTACGGATGTAGTTCTATGTGCGGATTCCCAGAAATATACCATCATGTGTGCTATATCGCGTCAACTTTAAAAAAATATTAAAGTGAAAATGCGGACTCTGAAATAACCACGACATAACCTCTACAGTCTTATTTCGAGTTATTGAAGTGAAATATATGGGTTTATCTTTAATAACCCAGAAATAACACCGCAGAGGTTTTTCTAGGGTTTGGAGTTATTGAAGTGGAATATATGAATTTCTCTTCAATAACCCAAAAATAACATTTGCGGTTCAACTGTCATAACTCCGAAATAACCTCCGTGAGATAGCACACGTGGCGGGATATTATTAGAATTCGTACGTAGAGCTACGTCAGGAGTCTGAACAAAATTTTTTTCCCTCACAATGAGAGGGTGTAATCTTTCCTAATGAGATCATAAGTTCGAATCACATATTACCGTATAGCTCATATTTTCATAAATAAATTAAAAAAAAAACTTGAATTACATGTTTAATTTATTCATCCCTAATAAAAAATATAAAAAGGTTGAGAATATTTATATTTATTTTAAATTTAAAACACCAAAATTTGAAAACAATTACTTTTTTTTTCACCAAAACTTGAAGATATGTGTGTCCAAAAGTCCCTTTGAATATTCATCATAATATTAAATACAAAGGAAAAAAAAATTGAAGAAATATCTATAAAAATGCCCATGAAGATAATCATTCTTTTAAGACGTGTGGCTAATATCAAATGCTAAATTTTTAGATTATATGCTAAAATAATTTTTTTCCCCTGGCAGACTTAAATATTTATACAATTGCAAAACATATATTTTATATTACAAATGAACCCTCAAATTTATTACTTTTTACATGAAAAAATTTTATTGAATAATATTTAAAATTAATAAATTTTAATTATATAAATAAAACAAATTCTATGCATTTACATCTTTGTAGTAACTGATAAAATACTTAAAATTTTAAATTATACTAAAAATTTCTTAAATATTAAAGCAAGTAAAATAACAGGGAAGTATAAAATAAACGGCGTCAGAGTCATGTGTAGCTTACACTAGCGTCCATTCCCTTGTGAATGTGCCAGTTGTAAACATTGGACATTTATGCATAACAGCCCGTTCCTGCGAGTAAGAAAAGTGTTCAGAAACAGCGCGTCTGCATTCAGCGTACCAGCGGAGAAGCCGACGCCGTCAAATCTCAGACCCACCCAACACCGCGTGACATTTCGCTGCTGGCAACCCCAGTCTATACGCAATTCCAAGGAGAGAACGCAGGCAGCTCTTCCTGATCCTGTCATGCTCCTATAATAATCTATCAATAACACTAAAATGAAACTGTCTAAGTTTATTGAGAGGTTATTAGAGTTACTGAGTTATTAAAATTAATACCCAATAACTTGTCAATAACTCTCAATAATCCTGAAATGGAGGTTATGAAGGGGTTATTACGCAATTTTGCGTGAGTTTTTCATATGCAAATATTTCTCTTGATTAGAAACCAAAAGTCATTAAAATATTAAACTTCCTCCAAATAAAGAATTTCCATAAAAATATTCTCCTCAGTATAATAATGAGATTTTGTCCAGATAAAAAATAGAATAATGAAAGCAGTAGTATTGCGTCTCTTTGATGGAGTTTTCAACGACATACTAACTCCTAATAATGTCTCCCAAATTTAAAATCCGCCTAGAAAAACCCAATTAAGAGATACCCCCAACCACCTCAATTTCTATACACTGAATCAAATCTTATTTGCAAGAATATAAATTAATAGAACTATGACTATATATCATCACAAAAACCAGCATATGTACCGGCTGCCTCAGTAGTGTGATGCCCATTTAGAATTTGCATTTCTATCAGTTGGATATGTCAGAGTCATTGTAGACTGAACTTTTGATTCTTGAAGGGAAGGAAGAGGCATTCCTGAGGATTAGAGTAGAAGTAGTCTTCTTCCTTTGGTCGGTCCATGATAACTCTTCTCATGGCAGGCTTTCCCATGCGGTTCTCATGAGCAACCCTTACAGTAGTGGAGAACTCATCCCAATCAATATAGCCATAGTTGTACTGGTCTATCAGCTCCACCAGAAGCTTCCGGTCAGGGATAATGGTCTTCCTGAAACCCAAGTACCTGGGAAGCAACTCGCACAGTCAAACAAGGCACTAAGCTATTTGAAATTGTGGAAGGTGTTAAAATGGTCCTCAGACTTTTTGTAGGAGTTCATTTTAGTCTCATAGTTTATAAAAGTATTAATTTGAAATTTGTATAAACTCTTGGACTAAAATGATCATATAAATAATCAGAGCAGTATTTTGACATTTTACTCGTTGTATATAAAGAAAGGATGTGGGGAGTACCTCCTATGACCTTCAACAACCTTGGCCATGTTGCCATCGTAAGTAGGAATAAATATATCACTCTCCAATGAGACCAGATAATCCAATGCTGCCATTTGTGAAGAGTGATTCTGAAAAAATCTGAGATCTGAAGGCTCCAACAGCGTCTCCTTCCTCACCTGTAAAACAGGGAAAATAAGGAAGAGAGCTAGAGAAGAAGCCAAAGAAAGAAAAATTTAGGGTTTACTGACCACATTTGGATAGGCTGCGGTTAAAGCAGCCATTCTCCGAGCTCCACCATATATTTCCCCAGCTGCAATATATATGGTGGTGCCGGTATCAATGTCTAATGCTTTGAGTATAAGAGCAGTTTCCTCAGGCGTCAAAGGGCAGGACCCATCTTTTCTTTTCGAGTCAGCGTCTATAACTTTTTCTTTCCACCAAGGGTATGCATATCTGTAAATGACCAGCTTTATGTTGTTATCACACTTATATAACTTTGGAAGATTTACATATATCTACCACTCAATTAACATGTATTTGCACATCTAGCAACTAAGCTTCAAGTTTTAGCACCCTACCTATGCATGAAATGGTAGTGCATTTCACTTTTTAAAAGTTAAAAATGTGTTATTTCAAACGTGATATGAAAATGTAAAAAGTATAGTTTAGGTGTTAGATAAGTAAATATATGGGAATTGGGTGGCTTGTATGTGACAACTAATTCGAAGGCATACACTTCATACCTCATTCGGGTCAACTCATCAGCCTCCTCCACGGAGCAGCCATGAGTGCAGCCTGAGAAAGCCAACATGTCCATTTCATAGCGAAGATGAAGGACAAGGAAAGGGCCGTTTTGACGAAGAATGTTGATCACTCTACGTCCTAATTCTTCGATTTGTGAAGTGAATCTAAGAGCAGCATAATTTGTTCTGCAACGTAACTTCTGAATTTCCATTGGCAGACCATTGTTAGCAAGCCTGGAATCGGTTTTATTCAAATGAACAATCTTGTGTTTGAGGAACAATGGTAGAATCTGCTTGTGTGCATAGAAAGTTCAGCCATCATTAGACCATGTATATACCAACCCAAATGGATGTAAAAGGATATTTACATAAATATCACACATTTTTTTTATGTATTTACATATCTAGCACCCAAAGTTCAATATATACACTTATTATACACCTTAGTGTCATAAACGTACGGCTGAAAAGGAATATGTTTGATGTGATGTTAAAGATATGTAAATACATAAGAAATGTGGTATGTAAGTAAATGACCCAATAAGTAGATAAATAACAAAGCAAAAAACCTGATTTTTGTAGTAAGAAATGTCGGACCAACTAATAGGAGGCATGGAATAGAACATTCCATGCGCAACTCTATGCTTTAATCTTGGAGGAAGCTCTTTTAATATCCGGACTTCATCCCTCAGTGAAGAAATGAAATGGTCTACATCAAATATGTCTTGAAACTCGCTGTAAAGTGAAAAGTCTTGTATGAATTACTAACGTTCAAGATAAAATATAATGGTGTTTACATACATATAACACAATTCTATTGCATTTATAAATCTCACACCTAAACTTTCATATTTACACACACATCACTCAAAATTTTAATATTTCATCAAGAATAGCACTATTATCACTTTTTAAAATTGAAATACTCCATCTCATACATAGTTTTAAAGCGCCAAAGTCTGTAAATGTGAAATTTTTGGTGTGAAATATGAAAAAACATAAGAATTGTGCGCTACATATGTAAACATCCCTAAAATAGAAGGAGAAATGCAAAGTATTCTATGATCTTCAAAATACCTAGGATCACTCCAGAATGATGTTTTATCCAATTCCGGTATAATCAGCGTCACATTTAAATATCTTGCAATCGCAACCATATCGCATATCTTCAATGATGGATTTTGATGTTAAAAGCTATTTACAAACTCAAAACCATAGATTAAGAATGCCACTAAATAGATGATAAATTCAAACATATTAATCTTCATCACTTCAGTACTTACCGCAGCACGCATTTGATTTAGGCCTCCATTGCAGGAAACCAACAAGTAACCATTATTTTTATAAATCCCTGAATAATAAAACACAGCCAAATGTCAGATGGAACACCATGGATACCACCACTAATTAGAAGCAGTTAATGTGGTCGCATTGACTGCTAATACAGGAGTCTATTTGAAGTAACAACTGAAAGAAGAGCTTAAAAAGTGAACTAGTGAGAAAATAACAATTAAACATAGCAAATTGTAAACTTTCACTGAAAAGGGGAAAATTTTCCTTTCTTGGAACAAGCAAAGTAAGAGGTCAAGATCATGATAATGCAAATTACTTAAAAGATCATCTTTATGCAAGTTTTTTAGCAATCAAACCGGGGTATGAAGACTATACATAAACAGCAACATCATAAAAACTTACTTTTATTTTCCTTTTTCTAATTTGTTAGTTCAAGAAGAAAGTAACAATCTGGCATTTAATCCCGAAAACAAACAAAGAAAATTTGACGCTCGATTATTGGAATAAAACAGTAACTATGTTAATGAGCCTTATAACAATTATAGAGTACCTAATTCTTAAGAAAATAATAGTCGTCAGATGCAAAGAAAATGCTTGTCATTTTCTATTCCTAGTGAGCCAATCATGTCCTTCATAGGGCAAGGCACACCCAATCAAATCTACGGAAGAGAAAACAATAAAAGAAAAGGATAGTAAAACTAACTCTTTGGTGGAAGAATAATCTTATGAGCAACAACTGGTGGATGATTCAGTGTCGGCGACTGCTGTGAATCCAACAGAGTGAAGCAGGAGGGCCAGCCCTTGAGAACCCTCGGCCCCCATAACTCTCCAAGTGCAGTAAGCTGAACTAGACAAGTCCACAGCAAGATAGTGGTAGTCGCACGGATCATCCAAAGCTTCATCCTCGACCTCGACATCATCGCCCCCTTAAACTTCTGCGCCGCTGCTGCTGCCTTCCCCTCGCGGCATGATTTCAAACACATCTGCTTCTCGTCGTACTCAGATCCCGTCTGCGATCTCTCCAGTTTGCACATCCCCGGAACCCAAAAGGCCCGGCTACCATACATTAGCAACCCTAGAGCTTCCAATCTAAACAACCCAAGGAAAATAAGCCCCCCTCTACCCCTGCTTTCAATTTACAGAGCCCCTAAAAAAAGTCCAACAAACATCAAAAATAATAGCCACACCTGCGTCACTTCCTCCCGTTCAATTCAGAAATCGGTATAAAATAAAACGAAAACAATGTAGCATCCTTGACTCCAATCAATGCAGCCTCGCACAGTGAAAAGAAACCCTTCTCCAATCCAGCACAAATCCAACAGAAAAAATACTAAAAAAAGGAACGAATTCAACAAAATAACAAAACTCCTGTTCCCACACCGGTAAGAACCCCAAATCCAAAACCAAAAACAACCCGCCTTCTTCCCAACTCCAGGAACCCCCTCACCACGCCCACTTCAACCGGAAACCAGTGCAAGAAAATTTCAACAAATTAGGAGGAAACTCCCTAAAATTGCTTCTTCAGGTAAATAGATTGAGATATACTGCTCGTTCCGGCGAGAGGGCGGCAGATCTCGCCGGAGACCGGCGGCGAGGCTGGTTCTCAGATGACCGGAATCCGAAGCAAAGGCTCTTCCCTATCCTTCCAACTTATCATCCTCATCATGGGAAGGGAAGGGAGAACCTCCTTCGCCTTATGTATTGCGAGCCGACAGAGCGACCCCATCATAGTTTGTATGCGACCACATCATAATTTCCAATCCTGGCCGTCCGTTTCAATTCATTCGCGATCTGTCGTGGACCAAAGTGGACCCAACCATACAAACTGGACTCGTTGTGTCCTGCCACGCGTCTTCATCTCGATCGCCAACAGGATCCAAGCAGGCTGATGAGATGGACGGCCGTGATCTTGAGGTGCAGCATTAAATACTAGTTTAATTTTAAACAGCGCTGCTTCAGTGGATCCCGTGACGACCGCCGTCAACTTTTGGTCTCTTCTGCTCTTCGTACGTCGGTTGCACCGTTACTTCACGGCTAATCGTTAAATGAGTGTACTGAGAGAGAAATTTTAAATATATCTAATATTTTAAAAATTATGTATAAATTAGCTACCCTTTCATTGAATCACTATGATGAATAGAGAACAAAGGAATTAAATCCTTCCTTTGAAAACAGACGAGTGGAAGTTAATTCTTCTGTCTTGTCGCATAAGTCTATTAAAGCAAAGCTATAATACCTATTGGGACATAGGAGCATGATCAGGAGGAGCTAATTTTCAAAATTGTTCTAAATTGAAGACTCTGTGAACATTCATGTAGTTGCTGACTATTGTCGATCACCGTTCACCAGTCGCCCCCTACTCATCACCATTGGGGGACCTTGCAGAGTGATCATGTACGTTGCGGAGTGTGCGGATTAAGGACGTACATTGCAAAATAATGAAGTGCCTTACGGAGTAGTGCGGTGTCTTGAATATTGTGCAATGATGTACTCTGAAGATGGTGTGCTGAAGTTCCGTTCATAACTCACAGTAGCAGCCACTCACGATCATTGTACAATGAATCCTTCTGCATACGAACGATATGCTTGGAGATACTTTGTAATTCTTTCTCGTTTGTGGGATTTTATACTTGCATCTACAAGCTAATAGTTGATCAGTCATACTAGGTTAGGCCCCTGGTTTTTTCCTTTTTCGGGTTTTTCACGTAAAAAATTATGGTGTCTCCACCAGTTATTATTTATGTGTAGTAATCACTGTATTCGTCAGATTCCACTGTTGCCTTTTGTGTGTTAGGTTCACATTATTTTTTTTTAATTTTAAAATTTTCTATGTTTTTCTTAAGAGAGAATTATATTCCTCTTGTATTTCTTAAATCCATAAAAAAGATAGGTTCTTTATATCTTAAAGATTCAAAATTTTCATATTCAAGTGCTAACATAAATACATATTCAATTAATTTCTTATATCCATAATTTATTGGAAGCTAATATTCCTTCTTCCATGCTCTCATGTATTGGTCACTAACCTCTTTAAATATTGCTTTAATTTCATATTATTATTCAATAAATTTATGTGGCTCTTGATAATTTAATTAGAGTTGACTGGAGACTCTAACTTATTAAAAATTTTTATCATATAAATTAATATTCTCTTAGAGTTTAATAAAGTTAACAGCTTTACATGCATTATTATTATCAAAACATAACAAATATTTGTATTTTTTTGAATCATAATTGATACGCTATCAACAAATTTTCAACATTCAGCACGAATCTCGAGGTATAGTACATATTTCAAGATAATTTTTTTAGCATAAAATGTTCAAACTTCGATTAAGAATCATCTAGAACTCCAATTTCAGTAAACTTACAGTCGAACTGACCAACTTGACGAGACAGACCCGATGATACTATAATTGGTCCAATCCAAACTAATCAAGCCCTGATCTCAGACTTTCAAAGTCACAGTCGGGTAGCAATATCAGAAAATAGTTCAAAAAACCAATTTCATTAGGGGAGTGAGTGTGATCTACCGTCTTTGAGAAAGTAAGTTTGCAAAATGGCACTTCTGGGTGACATGTAAAAGAATTGTCCTTGACTGGCGAAACAGAGATCTTTTCAAAAGGCTCGAGTTTCAGTCTGTGTGTTTTTGGAAACCGTTAGTTCTAGCTGCTGCTCAGCTTCCATTGAATCTCTCTTTAATGATTGATTCCAACTGGAGCATTCGAGCATGACTGACTACTCTAATCTCTGGAGAGAATAAGAGGTCTACGCAATGCTTCGAGGGCAAGAGGTCGAATCCAGGTTTTGAATGTTGAACTAAATGAAAGAAGCGTTTCTTCAATATTCTATATGTGATCTTCGCTTCATGCTATTGACGTGTCCTTTTCTTGGGATGAGTGTGTTGCGGGCCTTGTTTCCGAAACCACTGTTGATGCAACCTATTTGTTTTCCGCAGACTACATACAGGTGCTCAAAAAAGGGAAAAAAATCATTTATTTTATTTAGGGTATCCATGTGTTCCCAAAGTTGGAATTCACAGGAGAATCGTGGAAGCGTTCACCGAACCTTTTTTGAACCTTCTCTCTCAAGCTATCAAAGAGATTATGGCTGGAGTAGTGATGATTAGGGTGGTCGTTCTTTCTCAGTATGACATTGGGGGAGTAGTTGACATTGCAAGGAGTGGTTGGCCACTTGGTCAGTGGTAGCGTGGAGACCAAGTCGAGTGAACCCTAAGCTTAAGAAGCAGTGGAATCCCATGCAACTACGGAGAGTTCGCAGCTTATAGAGGTGGAGGAAATAACATCAGCGGCAGAGCATTAGAGTAGAAGCCCAGTTCTTGGTGTGGTTGAACCTACGTAGCCTTCAAAATCTGTTCAGGAGATCTTTTTTATTTGATCTTGACCTAGTACCTGGACCTATTGACAACATGTTGATTGATAGTCCCAACATTGATGTCTATTCTATAGAGGAGTCAAAGCATCGGTGAATGAGCCAAGGACTGAGAAATGGGAAAGAAAACTTGCTTTTTTTTCCTTTGGGAATTTGGCTCGCCTGACGATTGTTGCACTTCACTCGCAACTCCCAAAGTATTAAACCACTTTTAGAAGCTTTCCGGGTAAACTTAAAATGTCAAACAAATACTGAATCTGTTGAGCTTATAGTCGAATCGAGAGTCTCAACAAGACAAATCCAACGAGCCCAAGATCACTCAATTATGACATCATTAAGGCGTCCACCAAACGCTATCTGATCAAAGGATTTCTCTTAACCGTTAGATCAAATAATATTCCTATATTAATTGCATCTGGAACTCTATAAATAGAACCCTATATCTCTCTTGAAAATGTGATAGAGAGAGAGAGAGAGAGCTCGAGGCCTGAGAAAGAGTGTGAAGCTTTGTGAAGGAGCTGAAGTTCAACATCACTCCACTCACCGTTGACTACCGTCGACCATCATTTGTAGGCTACCTCCAATCACCATAAATCGCAGCCCATTTCTTGTGATAAGTTCCTCTACATATCTACATTGTAACTCGAGAAACTTTGTAACTATTTCTTACTTATGAGACAAGGGGTTGTACTTGTAATCTTCTGTTTATAATGGATCTCTTAAACTGGGCCATACCCCATTGTTTTTTCTCATTACAGGTTTTCTACATAAGAACTTCTGGTGTCACTACTATATATATATTGATGAGAATTATTTTTAAAAAAATTAAAAGATTTATAATCAATTAAAATTATTAATTAAGTTAATTGAATAAAAATTATTAAATTAGATTCAATTGATGTTTTAATATAAATAATAATTCTTAAATCTTGCCCCTACACTTAACATCTTATGGTTACATGATTAGGGTTGTCAAAACGACTCTTGGTTCGTGAACAGCTTGTATTCGGCTCGTTAACCAAACGATCTGAAAGCGAACAAGCTTTCTGGGCTCAAAATATAAACGAACTGAACACGACCTGAGCCTGGGCTCGCTCTTGTTCGGCTCGTTTACACCCCTAATTGCAGCGTTAAAAAAAAAAAAGAGAAAAAAAAGAGGACTATTTTCTGTTACAAATAATCATCCCACACAATTATAATGTATTGTGGTATCCAACACTTAAATATTTTATATTTACGTGCATATGGCCCAAATGCTAATTAACTTCATATAATAAATATCTCGTTTATTATATTTTTTAAAGTGGAATACATATATTCTTATGATATAAATATTTAATTTTAAGTGTTAGATATGCAAATATATCAATGAAAACTGAAATACATCTTTTCAGCTCTTTTAATTCGGATACATGTAAATTTCCCACAAAAATAGGGACCCACACGACTGTTATCGGTGGTTCTATACGCTCAAATGGATAAATAAACATATATAAGCAATTTACAAATTCAGAAAGAAAAAAATGCATACTAAAGTAAGAAAAAGTCAATTCGTCAATTTAATTAAAATAACCTGATTTTTTATGAGTTGGGATTCCGCTTTAAACTAAAAAAAAATGTTTCTTTTCACGAGCAGCTTATATTCGATTCATTAAGAACTTTGTGTTCGGCTCGTTTCTTAAGTTAACAAGTCGAACATGAATAAAAATTTATTCGTTCTTATTCGGGTCGTTTTGACTCGAAATATTACTCATCAATTTTATATATATATCTGAAGAGTAGTATTTTTAAAAAATTTAATTGACTACAAGGCTATAATGATTTATAATTAATTAGAAGTATTAATTAAGAAAATAGAATAAAAATTATTAAATTAGATTCAAATGATGTTTTAATATAAACAATAATTTTTAAATATTGCCTCAATCCTTAACATGTTATGGGTATGTGATTAGGGTTGTCAAAACAACTCTTTGTTCGTGAACGGCTCTTGTTCGGCTCCTGTTCAGCTCACTAAGCAAATGAGCCGAACATGAACACATTTTTTGAGCTCGGAATATAAACGAGACGAACACGAGCTGAGCTTGGCTTGCTTGTGTTCGGCTCGTTTACACCCCTATTTATAGCCGGTTGAGGAATCCTGGTAACTTTTGTTTTCAATTTTGTAAGTAAGAAAAATAAATACATTTCTTACAAATATTTCAAAATTAGCATTTTAGGGATGATTCTGTGTGTGTCCAAAGAACCGTGGCAGTAGAGGGATTATTTAATGTCTTAAAATTGCACGAGACTTCACTACACAGTCAAATAATAAAAGAGAAGCAAGTGAAAGGAGACAACTTGACTTTTATCGTTAAAATTACTTGAAAGAGAAAAAAATTAAGGGGCCTAGCCCAATTGAATTAATTCATTATATACTTATAAGAACACATGTCCACTCTTCTCTTGAATTAAAGAAGATTGAGTTACAAAGTTGTACAATAGTAGTTCATCGATAATAGTTGTAATCTAGCTGTAATGAATGTAGTTCTTGATGATAATAGGCTGCAAGGGTTGTAATCGATTGTTATAAATGTGATAGTTGGGAGCTGCATAAGTTGTGAGTCACGTAGTCTGTAATGGTCACATATGCCATAGTAGGGAGTTGTAATAACACTCGTAGGTCGCAAAAATCAAGCTTTGGAGCTGCATGAGCTGCGATAATAACATTTGGCTTTATAGGCCGGAGTTGGGAGTTGCATGAATTGTGATTTCATCATTAAGCCACAGAGGCCAGAGTTTGGAGCTATATGAGCTGAGATAATGTTCGTAGGCTACAGAGACCGAACTTAGGAGCTGAATGAGCTGAGACAATATATTCAGGTTGCAGAGGGAGGAGTTGAGAACTAAATGAGCCGAGATAATGTCCATAAGCTACAATGGCCATAGTAGAAAGTTTCATGAGTAGAGATAACATTTGTATGTCATGGAGGTCAAAGTTGGGAGTAGCAGAACTTGAGATAACGTCTACAGTTCAAGAGATCAGAGTTAGGAGCTACATGGGCTACGGGCTGCATAAGCTATAGTTGATCACATATGGTGATGAGTTGTAATAACAGCCATAAATCATAGAAGTCTAAGTTGGGAGCTAATTAAATGGTGTAACGTCCTTAGGCCGTAGAGGCTGAAGTTGAGAGCTGCATGAACTGTGATAATGTTCATAAGCCACAGAGGGGGTAGTTAGGAGCTGCATAAACGAGATAACATCTGTAGGCCACATAGGCCAGAGTTGGGAGTTGAATGAATTGACAAAGTCTGTAGGCTAGAAAGAATGGATTTGAGAGCTTCATGAGCCGAGATAACGTTTGTAGACTGCAAAGGCTGGAGTTTATATATGCATGAGTTGAGAAAATATTTGTAGGACACAGAGACTTGAGTTGAGAGATAAGAGAAGTTATAACATTTATAGACCATAGAACTAGAGTTAGGAGTTGCATGAGTTGTGATAGTATACAGTGATCGATCAAACATGTCGGAGCGGCCAATCAAACCAAAGTGGCCATATGATCAATAGTAACACAAGCGCTCTGCCACATGCAAAACACTAAACACGAAGCGTGATGAAGGGCAAGCAAGCAATGAGACACAACACATCGATGGAAAATCGAACTCGTCCTACTAACCTCACGTAGGATCAGGGTTATTGATTAAGTCGTAGCTTGCGTTCATTACGTAATGTAACAGAGGTTCGGCCTGTAATCATCCTACAAAATGCGATGGAGCTTTTTCATAAGAGGAAAACTTAACAAAAATGAATATTTTCTTCGCAAACATAGACTTTGTGATTTAGGGAATGAGGATCAAAAGATGTCTTCATTCTATGGATCGAGGTGGCTTCAACTCATTCATCAAGGGGTAAAGCTGATGAAAGATCACAAGATTAGTGTGCTCCTAAGACACTTGGGGCAATGTGCTAAAAATCGAGAAAAATATCGAGGATTCATATGGGAAGCCTATGAAAAGCTCCATATCCTAGCATTTTCTTCTAAAACAAAATCATAGCTCTAATTATCTACTAACCATACTTAAGGAGTTTGCTAAGAAGGAAATTAAAAGGGTATGAAAATAGTTAACCTTCATGACGATTGGAGTAGTGATCCAAGAAAAAAAGTACCTATTTTTAGTATAGATTTTATGCTCATTTTATGCACATTTTAAATGATATTACACTATAAAGGAAGTAATTTTTCATATTTTTGTCTTCAAGTATAAAAATATGATTTTATAGAAAATGAAACAAAAACTATGCAATTTTGAGCCAAAATAAGCAAAGGAAGAAGATTTTAACTTAGTACATATTGATATGTTTTTCTATGTTTAATATCTTTTATATTTCTCACATGTTTTTGGATGAAATTATACTTTTGAGAAAGATTGTTTTTATGTCTATCTTGTAGGTGAAGATGTTAGGAACGCAACGCAACTGAAATGGGGCAAAACGAAGTTGAAAAGGAGCCAAACGGAGTAAAATGGTGGAGCTGCGCACAGGGTGGAGCCTCGACGCCAAAACCCGACGCCTAGGCGCCAGAATCATCCAGAAACGGTTATTGGACGGGATTTTAACGACTTTGGGTGTTATTTTTGACGGTGTTAAGTAGTTTCTAGACCTTCTAGAAGCCTGGAAGTTATTCCTAATATATAGGATATGTGATACAATGAATCTAGACACATTAGAGCGGTTTAAATCACGAAGAGGTGCGACCCAAAGTGAAGGGGTGCGACTGTTCGGGCACGGAGTCCGGCACCTAGGTGCCAGATCCCGGCGCCTAGGCGCCAGAGTTGGTTTCTAGAAGATTCATTGAACATGGACACATTTTGAAGAGGTGCCTTGAGGCAACCCTTGAAGCCTATAAATAGGAGGCCACTCATTCGGAGAAAATCACACCCTATAGTCTCTTTCTTCCCCCTTAGTCATTTTAGTCATTTAGAGTTATGAAGATGTAGATTTTTACATCTTATGGAGAGATTGGTGAGGGATTTTGAGATATTTATGTAAGGGATGTACGAGTGTCGCAAGGATTAGTGGGAAACTTTGGTGCAGAGATCTTCTTCTTTCTTTCAGAAGGAAAAAACTAAGTATTGTGTTCTTCATTCTCTTGTAATTGCTGTAAACACTTTCTAGTGGATTTTCTTTGTTTTAAAAGAAGTTTTCTGTCGTGAATTATCCATGTTTCGTAAGTGATGTCCTTTACTCTTTCTTTTAATATGAAGTAGTGGCATGCGTAGGAAAATCATTTTTATGATAGAATTATCTATTAGATGCTTCTAGGTGACAGATAATTGTATAAATATAATAGAATACTAATGAAATAAGTTCCTTGTTGACACTTAATTTATTATATAGTTCTATCAATTCTTTTACTTCTTATGCCATTATTTTCATTTATTTTTATTTTGTAATGAAATAAATGCATGTTTAGGAATTAAGATTTGCTTAGATATTCTCTTATTAAATTATGGTGATGATATTCATACCAGATCTTCATTTACTTTACAAATTGATCACTTGTATTGTTAAAACCTGTTGAAGAATTCTGAGACCTAGAAGGAAATGAATTCTTAAGTAGTAGATATCACATGAATCATTGGGTAGTCGAAGGCCTTGTGCGGGTTATTCGAGGTGAAGTGCAAATAAATAGGGAGATATTATTTATTGGCGCAAAATTGATTAGTTTTTAGAGTGACGGACTAAATTCTAATAATTTGATCTATAGAAAGGGAACGGGTCACCGGTAGGACCGACCATGCCACACTTGGACATCTAGTAGTGTGAGCCTAAATTAACCCATTATACTAATAAAACATCCCGAACCGATCTATAGATTAGCTGATGTTTTTTATGCCTGGACAAAGGAGTAAAGAATATGAATGCTTCATTTGGCACTACTACATTAATTCTAAGCATATCTTTCTTACACATTATCTATGTAATTGCAAGAGAAAGGTAATTTTTAATATCTCGAATTTCTCCAAACCAATTTATCCATAAGTTATCTTTTTATTTAAGAATTTAATTTAGGATTAGTTATTATAAAACTCATTTTAATCGACATTCCAAATTTAGGCCTTATAGAAATAGTACGGAATTGCTTTAAAGGATTTCTTACCTCGCTTCTCTCGTGGGATCGATATTGAGGTTATAAAAGAAAACCATATATTACTTGAAAAGATACGTATACTTGCGTAGTACCCCTAGTGTGTAAAATATTTTTTAAAATTTTACAACATTTTGATTTTATACACTAGCCGTTATTTATAAATTGGGACAAGTTTTTTGCCATCTTTTGGATGCGAATATTACTGCATTATTGCGGGTCGGGTCAAGTAGCGTGTTGTGGACTTGCTCCAAGCACCCACCTTGCTGTGGTGATGATGGCTCCGTTGCTCCTCCATAGATAGAAGAAGCTTTCCTCTTCTAGGAAGAAGGACAACATAGCTCCTCCAACAAAAATGATGGCAAACAAAGTGAAAAGTGAGAAAGAAGAAGAAAGCAAGGAAGATGAAGGAAAAAGAAGATAAAATGGAAGGAAGCCTCACCAGATCTCTAAAACTCTCAAGAAATCTCCTCCTGCTACCCCTAAGCTCTCTATAGCCAAAATGAGTTCTCCCCTTCTCCCACACGACGCTTTGCTTGCTTAGGCCATTATTTTGACATATCCAGGAGATAATGGCCGCCTAGCTGCTCTTTCAATGGATAAAACTCCAAATTTTTATCCTTTGGCTCTTCCCCAAATGGAAAAAGAATTGGTTAAAAAAAACCATTATCCAACAACTCAAAGGTCGTTAATGGTGGATTTGTGGGATTGACTGCGAAAATATGCGAACCAAATAAATTAGCGTGGTTGCACTATGATATGACATAATTATGCCCGAACTCTCCGTCTGCCAGCATGGCTATGCTAGGATCGAGCATGGACATGCTATATAAAAGGTGTTGTGAGCTGTGTCATGACCTAAGCCAGGGGCCATGATCACACATCCTATGGGTGTTGCGGCCCATAGGAAGGCTAGGCGTGGTCACGCCAAGGGTAAGGCGTGGCCATGCCTATTCCAAGCATGGTCACGCTGGGCCCACGCACTTGGAGTGCCAATTAAAATGGTGTTTTGGCCCATTTGATTCGCGGAAGGCTTTGAAGGCGAAATATGGTCTTTAAACAATAAAAAGGGTAAGCATGTCCCGTATTAAAATTTTCATCACCAAACTGTATGCTCTTCAGGGTTGAGCTGAATCGGTACCAATCCAGGTTTTATACTCGAGGAACGTACCATGGGGTCAGAATGAAATGTCTTGGACTATAAAAGATTGAACTCGGCTCTGTATCATTCAAGTGGACATCCTAAACATACGACATCAAAAAAATGATGCCAACAGGCAGAATGGCTAATGTTGAGAGTTGAGTGAAGTATTATAACATCTGAAAGCTCTATAGGTTAGAGTTGGGAGATTGTGATAACATTTATAAGCAGCAAATGTCAGAGGTTATATGTGTGGAGATAACGTTTTTAGATCGCAGAGATCAGATTTGGGAGCTGCATGAGCCGAGATATTGTTCGTAGGCTAAAAGAAGAAAGTTAGGGGCTACATGAGCTGAGATAATGTTCGTGGTCTACATATGCTAGAGTTGTGTCGCATGAGCTGAGATAATATTTGCAGGTTACAGAGATTAGGGTTGGGAGCTTCACAAGCTATGATAATGTTTGTAGGCTGTGCAGGCCAGAGTGTGGAGTTGCACAAGTTATGATAGCATATGTAGGCCATAAAGTTAGAGTTATGAGTTGCATGAGTAGAGAAAATATTTGTAGGCCACAAAGGCAGGAGTTGGGTGTTGCAGAGTTATGATAACGTAGGACTTAGTTGGTCACGTAAGTCATAGTGAAAGCTGCCAGAAGATATTAAGAAGTTTGGACAAGTTATCATATTATGAGTACGATGGTTGTAAGCAGTTGTTGATAGGTCTGTCATTGCACCATATTCGTGGTGCATTGTTACACTATCTTTGGGGTACATTGTCACATTGTATTCAGGTGCATCGTCGCATCGTATATGTGGAACATCATTGGATTGTATTTGGGGTGCATTATTGCACCCTATTCAGGCTGAGTTGTTACACCGTCTTTCGGGTGCGTCGATGCAAAGTATATTCGATGGCAAAGTATTATGTCAGGCACTTTACTATTCCACAATATACCCTAGGATTCTGCAATGCATGTTATGAATTTGCAAGGGATTTCACCACAAGGAGCATGTGGCGACCAACAATGGTTGAGGCTGGCTGTGGAGCGTGGTTGACGGTGGTTAACAGCTGCAGGAGTGGGTGGCATTCACTATACCTGCAGAGCACGGGGGTTTATCACCTCGTCATCTGAGTTTTGTTATTCCTCTAATTCAAGGTCTAGGTTCCCCTCTCAAGGGGGTAAGACTCTATTTATAGATCTAGGAGAGGCCTCTAGCTAAATAATGAAATAATTTGAACTGCTCTATCACACAACTCAGAGATATCTCCTTAATCAGATATTGTTTTGTGGAAACTTGAGTGTCTTAATGGTGTTGGAATTGAGTGATATCGGGCTCATTGGATTTGTCTCGTTGAGACACTCGATTTAACTATAAGCTCGTCAGATTTGTTATACGTTTGACATTATAATTAGGCTCCAAAATATCCAGCTATGTCTTATTGGTTTGATATGGGCTTAATTTAATTTGGATTAGGTCAATTTTGGTGTCATTGTGTTTGTCTTGTCGAGTCGATCAATCTGGCTATAAATTTATTGAATCGGTATTCAATAAATTTGGCTCCGGGCCCACATATGTGAAATACATAGAATAATCTGTATATACCTCATTAAAGCAGGGAAATAATTGTAACTTCATATATTGTATCCCATTCCTCTATAAATAAGAGCATCAGTTCATTTAAAATGGCTAATCAACAATTCAAATTGTTGTACGCTCCCCCCCCCCACTCTCTCTCTCTCTCTCTCTCTCTTCTCTCTCTTATCTTACGCTCTATTCCTTAAGTGTGATTCACAGACATATTTAAATTTAATATTATTAAACACCCAAAATTTAATATTTACACCTAACGCTTAGTATCATAATCCTAGCTATGAAAATGTATTTAAAATATAATGATAACATTATTTTTTATGAGATGTTAATGATTTGAGTAGCATACATATAAATATGAATGTTTATATACTACATAAATACATAAAAATTTAGCGGTATTTTTGTAAAAGAGCCTTCCACCCCCCCTCTTTTTCTTTGTGGAAGATTTACATAGGTATTACTCAATTCTTATGTATTTATATATCTAACACCAAAACTTCAATTTTTACATATACACCTGTCTAAGTTATGACCTGAAAGATCTATTTCACCTTCTAAAAGTTAAAAAATTAAGATTTGTGTGGAATAAATGTAAAATATAAAGCATAGGGTGACATGTAAGTAAACGCCCCTTTTTAATTCCTTCAAATTTTATTCACGTGTTGACCCTCTAATTCGAAAAATTATTACGTACATATAGCGTACGCAAAGTTGTTTCCAGATTCTAATTATATGACGACACGTGTTTGTGTCGGCCCCATTCCTCAACACACAAAAATACAATCACGGTTGTATTGGAATATTTCGGAATACTACCATAATACAACCGGAGAATATTTTAACAAAGCCGCAGAATATTCCAATACAATGACGAGAATATTCGAATACAACCTGTATTCGAATATTCCGCGGTTGTATTGTGTTGCCGGAATACTACCACAATAAAACCGCAGAATATTTGAATACAACCACGGCTTTATTTCTGTCGAAAAAATTGGATAGGGTCGGGCCGCGCGATTAAATTTGTTGGATGTATTATAGTAGTATTCCGGAATATTCGAATACAATCGCGGTTAAATTTTTGTGTTTTGAGAGATGTAACTGACACAAACACGTATCGTCATGTAATTAAAATTCGAACACAATTACAGTGTACGTAATAATTTTTTTTCTAATTCACCTTTACGGCTGCACAAACCAACCAAATCCTTTCCATCCAAATTCCAAAATGACGAAATTTAAGACTTAATAAATGTTCATTTAACGCGCTCTAAACCTAACCTACGGCAAAGATTTTCTAACCTCAACAAGTCAATTCGTTGAAATCTATTGCAATTTTTAATAACTTTATTTTAAAATTATAATTTTATCCATCGAATCTAAATTTCGAAAAGTTTACATATTTTGAAGGACCTTTTGGTGGAAAATAACACTAAAATGACTTGCATAAAAATTTACATAAATGCCAGAGAGTTTTTATCTATTTGCATATCTAACATCGTGAATTTTGATATTTATATTTATACCAATTTTCTATGCTAGAAAAAGTGTGTTTAAATTTTTAAAAATTAATAATAATTGTAATTTTAGTGTGATAGAAATATTTGAGTGTTATGAATATAAAAATTAAAAATTAGATGTTAAATATGCTCAGCAATCGCCGCAATTTACATGGCGTTTAAAAATCACTTAAGGGTTCGTTTGGGAAAGTTTATTTGGTGCGGCGGCGTTTTGAAAACGTACCTGGCCTGTTTGGGTAAACTGCGTTTTGGCAACTTATGCGTTTTCAAAATGCATAAAACAATTTTTTCACACGCACCTATCTAAGTGCGGTGACAGCTTTCTGACTTCACTCTGTCTTTTCCAAAAAAAAAATAAAATTTTGTAATAACCACCGCACGTAACTTATCAGCAGATTATGTTTAATCGGTTTATCAGCAGATTATTCAATAAGCCACAGCTACCCCAAATAGACTCTAAATCTTTATAAAAACAGATAAATTTTAAACCGCAAGATTGAAAAATTTTAATTTCATCAAAATTTTACATATTTTATTTTCATTCAACTTTAACATTTTGAAAGTTCTTGCAAGCTATTTACATTTCACCATAAATTTAGCCAACCAAATAATGCCTAACAAATTTTGAAAGTTATTGCAGCTCGGTAGAGTCAATAGACTATTTTTCTCGGTTCTTTTTAGTACTCGGAGTAGTCAGTTTATTTATATATTTGTTATCATATGTCCAGTTTTCATTTGATTCCTCTAATATTTGAGTCATTTATATGATTCTGGAGGGAAATTTATTCGATAAAGGAATCATACGATGACACATAAATAGACAAGTTGACGACTCCGAGTAGGAGTGTAAACGAGCTGAGCCTTATATTTTAAGCTCAAAAAGTGTGTTCGTGTTCGGCTCGTTTGCTTAGGGAGCCGAACACGAGCCATTCACGAACAGAGAGTTGTTTTGACAACCCTAATCACGTACCCATAAGATGTTAAGGATTGGGACAAGATTAAAAATTATTATTTATATTAAAGCATCATTTGAATCTAATTTAATAATTTTTATTATATCTTCTTAATAATACTTTTAATTGATTATAAATCATTGTAGCCTTGCAGTGAAATAAATTTTTAAAAATACTGCTCATCAATATATAAATATATATATAATTCATGAGTAATATTTCGAGCCAAAATGAGCCGAACATGAACGAACAAATCTTTGTTCGTGTTCGGCTCGTTAACTTTGCGAACAAGCTGAACACGAGTGCTTTAACGAGCCGAACACGAGCTGCTCGCGAACGACGAGCCGTTTTGACAGCCCTAACTCCGAGTGCTAAAAAAAATTAAGAAAAACAGTCTGAGAAACAAGGTTAGCAGGAAAGGCCATGCAACGTATTGCTTAATAAGAAATAGAAAAAATATAAATTTAAGCTGAGTTATAATGAAATGATAAAAATAATGAATAGTTAGGAGATAACAACAATAAATTACTTGATATAAGATATAAAATATCATTTTTTAAACATTTTTAATAATTTAAAGAGAAATTCCTAGTTTAATTTATTTTAAATATATTTTCAATTAATCAAAATGAGCCTGCTCACCAACTAACAAGTCAAGTTGCGGCTAACTTTAGCTTGACTTGTAAGCTCATCAAGCTCTGTCATGAATCTCTTATTGAGTGGAGCTTGAGTAGGCTCACGAGTCAGCTTGACTCATTATAATGCCCAATTCAATTCTCTCCACTCCTTGCATATCTCTTATTTCAGCGCCGGCAATGTCGGGTTCTTTTCTCTATTTGCTTCCCCATGAATGCATTACTTACAAGAAATCATTCCTTATTTAATGCAAATGAAACTTAGGGATAAAGAATGAATCTCATAAATGAAAGCTTTGTTGGCTTCATATGGAATGTCAATAGTTTGATCAGTCTTATAAATAAAACAAACTTAAAGATGTATGCATTGTTGAATCAGTAACAGTGGTTTAGTGTCTTGTTACCGGTTCAAAGCTTTCCACCAATGTTGAATAAGTAACATTGAACTGTTTTGGAAGATTTACATGCATTCCACTCAGTTCTTGAATAGGGTAAGGTTATGCTGCAATTTGCAATTTATAATGTTTTATGCACCCCAAAGTTTCATTTTATCTATATGATGATCTATTCACTGACATTTTTTATCATTATAATTTATAAGAGTCTATCTTTGGATTGCGTCATGGGATGAAATATTTCATAGATATGTTGTTTGCTCAACCTATTGTCAAGTGGGAATCCATTTGATGGTGCTTCAGAGATCTCAAGTAAGGTTGTAAATGAACCGATGAACTCGATGAATGAAGGCTTGTATAGTACTCAAGCCAAGTTCAAATAGCTAAAGCAAGATGAGAAATTGAAGTTGCCACATTCTGATGCATTTTTAAATTGTAAACATGTAGATTTCATATGCTTTTTTTTTTTGGGATTTTAAACTTTATATTTTCTAGAAACCTTCTCTGGATTGACTTGAAGCTAATTCAGTGGTGGATTTAAGGTTCGTTAATGTTGATTTGGATTGAGTTCAAGCTTAGATTTATGGCTGAATTGGGGCTGAAATGTAATTGATTTAAGATGGATCATTTAAGTGATTGTAATTTGCATAAATATAGAGTTTCTTTATGATCATATAAACAAACCACTTAATGCATATGTTTTCCTTAACCATGTTTATTGTGTTTGATCATATTTTTTTTTGTTTTAGATATACTCATGTGATCCAATTATATGAGTTGATTTCATTGGTGATCGAGTTGAGTCATTGCAAATCACATTTAAATATGGTGGACACTAGATAAAAGCTAAGAGCTAATCAAGAATGAGATACATTGGTGAGAAGCACAAAATTGTAATGACTCAAACATACAGTTGAATTTACATATGTTAAGAGAGGAGAATGATACGCTTTGTTCTTAGCCTAAATAACATGAGTTTGAGTTAAGATATCATAAATATGAAACATCACCCAAAGAATATATTCATATCATTAATGAGGTTGAAGTATGATTGTTCAATCTAGTAGATATGGTCAAGTTGAGGTAGTGTTTATCACTCATAATCAATGAGATATTGAGATATGATCACAATGTCAACAACTTCAAATTGGAACTACCATGTTGGGTATTTATTCTCCAAATTCTATTTCTATCTGTAATGGGAATGTTGGGAAAGATGATTACAATGAGAAGTATATGATTACAAAATTTGGAGGTGATAATGACTTGAAAGTTGGTGTGTATTTTTGTGATTCGGAACATTTAAGACAATTTATACGAGTTTGTTGTAATAAAATAACTTTTGTTTGAAGTTCCAAGCTAGCAATAGATATCACAATGTTATTGTATGAGCACATCACGGTTGTCCTTAGAGAGTACGTGCCAAATTATGTGTTGTTGGCAATTATTTAGAGATAAGAAAATTTGGACTGATGTATTTTATGCCTTGGTGTAAACAAAACAGGGAATAAACATGCAAATTAATCTTGTTGGCTCACGAAATAGAAGATATTGTGAAAAAGAATCCTAAGATACCTTCAAAATAGATTAATAAGACTTTAGAGAATTTATAAAGGCTATCACTACAGTGTATGAAGTTATAGGGGTCAAGAGAAGAAGAAAGAAACAATTTTCAGATCAGTTGATGATAATTATAAGTTGGTATCTACTTTGTAAGCAAAAATTATAAATAGAAATATTGAATAACATGTTTCTTACACCTGTAGTAAGCAAGATTTCTCATTCAAAAGATTTTTTATTAGTTTAAAAGTCTTCATTAATGGATTTCCCTTAGCTTTAGCTATTGTTGAAATAGACTCAAAGAAGATTTGGCAGTGGTTATTTGAGTAGTTGGCTTACTCGATTTGGTTTGAGCAACATAATCTTGTTTTCATATATGACATGGAGAATATGCATGAAGAAACTGTTAAGCTTGCATTTCCACATGAAAAATACAAGGTCTGTATGTGTCATTTATGGAAGAATTCATTTCAAGGACATCAATAAGATTGAGAGTTTAGTGTGTTATGCAACTAATTTTGTAAATTGACCAATGAGTAGGATAACAACAAAGTTTTAAATCCTTTGAAATTAAATTGAAGGAATTATGAAGTAAAGAACCCTAGTGGTAAAATGATAATTTTGGAATTTCACACCTTAATTAAGATTTAGGTCAAGTCAGAGGGTAAATGGGTAACATTGATTATAATAGATTCTCAGAAATGATTAAAACATAAACGGTTAAAAAGGTAGAAACTAATTCATGTCAGTTTCTACAAGAAGGTAAATTTGTAATTTTCCAAATTGTTGTAGTTTGGAAGATAATCAAGTTTAGATGATCTTGATGTGAGGGGCTTGAGTTATAAAGACAACAATTCACTAATTGGAAGCCCCAAAATAATGGTGGAATGATAATTTAATCTTTTAATAAGAATTAAACACACTTTACGTAAATTTTTTAAAATTACAAATCTACCCTTAAGATATCTAAGATTTTCGTAGTGAACAAGGCTTGATCTGAAAAATCAATTAATAAAGTTAGAAAAGAAATAAAATCAATTATAAATATCTTTAAAATGCTATAAGCTCCAATCCAATTAAAGAAAAAAGTATAAAATTCCTTAACAGTTAAGCTTACCCCTAAGAGTACTTACTCACATATTTCTTAAACATAACTGAGTTGCTCTACACATGGATTAATTAAAATAACAAATTTCAATGAACATAAGTTAAAACATTACAACTAAAATTCAACTTAATTAGGATTGGTTCACATATTTCTTAAACATAATTGAGTTGCTCTAGTAATGGTTCAATTTAGGTCACTTGGGTTTAAGTTGTGCTAGTTTGGGTTCAAGCTTGAGCTTGGTTCAATTGATTGTTCAAAATGGTGTGTATGATTTTTATAAAGTGTTTAGAAAAGGATTATAGTGATTTTAAATAGATTGGGTGGGTCAATTTGATGGGATTTGGAGATTTGGTCAATTTTGGATAAATTTGGGTTAGGCTTGGGTTTAGTGTTTGGCTAGGGTTCAATTGATGGCTCAAATTGATTTAGGGGGATTTCATGAAGTGTTTTGGTTTGAAATTTGGTGACATTTGGGTATGTGGCTAGTTTAGGAAAAAATTAGGGATTTTGATTTGGATTGGGTTTGGGTGAGGCTTGGGTTCAAATGTGGGAATTGGTGGATCAATTTGATGTGTAGGAATGTTATAAAGAGTTTAGGATTCAAATTTGGGGAAATCAACTTGGTAAAGGGGTTCAATTTGGGGGATTTAGGTCATATGGTCAAAATTGGGGCTTTTTGGTTTGACTTGAAATTGGGTCAAATTGGACTTACATTTTGCCTGAAATGAGATTAGGCATTGTGAATTTGAGTTTATAATTGAAATTGGGGAGTATTGAAGTCAATTTGGTGGACATTGGAGGTAATTTGGGCATTTTGGGCCTAAAGTGACAATTTAGGGCTTTTGGTCAAAATGGCTCAATTTGGTCAAATTGGGTCATGTGAGGTGATTTAAATTGATTTTGGAGACATTTGGGGTGATTGTGGAATTTTTGGTAATTTTTGAAATTTTTGAATTTGGAGGGGTATTTTGGTCATTTTGGGTATCTTGAAATTTTCGTAAATTTGATGTGTTCTGGGTATTTTGAGTGGTAAGAAATATTTTGGGATGATTTTTGGATAAAATTGGGAAATTTAGGCAATTTTAGGGATTTGGTCAAAATTAGGGTTGTAAGGGCAATTTGGTAATTTGGGAGAAGTTTAGGTGTAAGGGGTCAAAGGTTGGAATTTTTTTGTAGAATTTGGGTTAAATGAGAATCGTAACCCATTTGAGCCATGGACCAAGAGAAATCCCATTTTGGATCCTCCATGTGTTGGTTCTAACCCAAACCCTAGCTTAGTGCCAAAGGCTCAAGGAACCACCAACATGAGTTTCCAAAAGAGTAGGGGGCATGTGTGAGGAAGTTTGGTATGTTTGGTTTAGGGTTGTGAATTAGTGGGTGAGAGTGTAATGTGCAAGTATGTGTGGTAGATCCAAACCAACCAAAGTCAGTCCTAAGGCTTGACCATCCTATAGGGAGCTCCTCTTGAGCTTCCTTATGCTTGGCCTCATCCTCCTAAGTACTTAGAGGTTAAACTTTAAGCATTTGAAAACTCCAAGTGAAGAAAAGATGTGTTTTGAATTTCTATGGGGTAAGGGTCTCATACTTAGTCTTCTAACATAGTCACAAGAGAGCCCTATGGCTGAGACCACTAGGCTAATCTAAGGAAATACTAGACCTCAACAAAAGTTAGGTCAACAAGACCCTCACACACTCTCTCTCCTCAAGAAAATGAGATGGAAGTGAAGAAGATGATGAGGAAGAAGAAGAAAATTCTATAGGAAAGAGGAAGATGGGAGGAGAAGATGAAACCTTAGAGCATAAAGTCTTTTATCTCCAAGGACTCACCTCAAGCTCTCCGCTTCCAAAAGCCAAGAGTCTCCTTAAGCCAAGAGCTCTCCAAGAATCCTTTGAAAATCTCCCATAAAGTGAAAGATATTAGTTCTCTTTTTCTTCTCCCTAGGGATTCTTCCATAAGTGGAAGGTTGTTCCCCTTTTCTCCAATGATTTTTATGCCTAAAAATGGCATATGAACCTTGAAAGGTGGTCCTTGTCCTATGTGCTAACCATGAAAGCCTTTGGATTTTGAGTTGGCAACCATGGGAAACTCCCCAAGTCATCAAAGGACCAAATTAGCCCCCAATGGCCTTGTTCAAGTGTTTGGTCAAAGGGACTCAGCTCAAACTGGAGTAGAACTTGGGTTAGAGTGGGTGCGCCAGAAAAGGGAAGGCGCGGATGCTCCAAGGTCTCAGCGCTGGTAAGGGTGTAAACGATCCGAGATTGAACGAGCCCATGCTCAATTTGTGTTCAGCTCATTAAAGAATAGCACTGTTCATGTTCACCTTGTTTATATATCAAGCTCAAAAAAAATATTTGTGTTTGGCTCATTTAATTAAAGAGTCGAACACGAGCTGTTCACGAACAACAAGCCTTTTTTTATATTCCTAGTCACACAACCATATGATGTTAAGAATATGAGAGATATTATTTTCTTATTATTTATATTAAAATATTCATTTAAATAGAATTTAATATATTTATTCTATGTTTTAATTAATAATTGTAATTGATTATAAATTTTTGTAACCTTGCAGATCGAATAATACTTATCAATTATATATATGAGCTAAACAAGAATGAACAAACTTTATTTGTGTTCTACTCATTTTAATATCAAACCCAAAAAAGTTGTTCATGTTTAGCTCATTTTCTTAGCGAATGAATCAAACAGAAGATACTTAACCAGTCGAACATGAGTGGTTTACAAACAATAAGCCTTTTTGACAGCCCTAGGTGTGGGGGCACCTCCCGCGCTTGAGCAAGATTTTCCCTTGATGTATTCACTATAACCTCGAGGAGCTCAAGTGGACATTTGCGAGCTATGAGACACCTTATAAGAGCATAACACTACCCCACAAGCTCAAAAAAACCTCCTGAATGCATGACACTCAAAAGATGATGCCAAAATACGATCAAAGGAGCTCCCTTGGCCTACTAACTTGAGTCTTCCAACCTATTTGTGTAATCAATGGAACTCCATCAACTTGCTAACTAGAGTCTCCCAACTTGTTTGTACAAATAATAGAGCTCCCTTAAACTGCTAACCAGAGTCTCTCAGCCTATTTGTGCGAACAATGGAGCTTCCCTTGGTATTGTTGTTGCCCACCTCGAAGGGGATATTCTACACATTTGTTGCATTTTTTAGGCGATTTTTTTTGCAACTGTTGAATTTTTTTGGAGGAGATTTTTGTGATGCTGTGGCATTTATCCGAGCGGATTTTCTGCCCAACTATTGTATTTTTTGGAGGAAATTTTTCACATTGCTGACGCACTTTCTGGAGGAGAATTTTTGCACGGTTGTAGCATTTTTTGGAGAAGAATTTTTTAGACACTTCGGGATATCAATGTATGGCAATTATGGCCCCTAAAAAGTAGTGGAAGTGGCATAATGCAATGAAAATGATATCAACACCCTTTAGAAGAGCTGACCCTTTCTTCATGGGAATAGGAGACCTAACTTACAAAGTTTGACCACCTTCTTGGCAAGCACAATAAGTTGAACAACTCCCGTGCAAGACACTTGTTGTCATTGTTGAATCAGCTAACAAAGTGTTATCATGACTTATTCTTTATGACAGTTTTTCTCTCCCAGTAATGTTGAGAAGTGATGTATACTCAAGAAGAATTGTGAGAGAATGTGTGGAGACTTAACAGAATTTTCAATCGAGTATGTTGACCTTTGAAGATGAAAATATAAAGATGTGGGCCAAATATGTAGCAAGGGAATTTTATCAACAAAAAAAAGTTTATCTACTGTACTGTTACACTGTACCTAACATTGAGGACATGTCTTTGATCTAAGAGAAAAAAGATCCTCCATCCAAATTGAACAAAGGCTAAGCTGAAGGCGGTTTGTAGGAGCGTAATCATGACGATGAGAAGGATGTTGATGTAGATTAATGATTTTATTTTTGGTGTCATTTTGTAACTTTTCTACCAATGTGTGTTAGTCTTTATAACAGTTTTTTGATGTGAAATTACACAAGATGAGAGTTTGTTTATCTATAAGTCTTTCTTCTATTTGATATCATGATATTGCATTTGTCCGTGCATCTTTAGATATAACAAATAAATTTTTTAGGTCACTTTTGAGGTTGCACTTGCTTTTCCTTTTGCATTGTAATTACCCCTCTTTAGAGATGTTTTTACCCCACTTTTGGGATCTTGTAGCCTAACTTCTGTGATGCTTGCTCTCCACTTTTGGGGTGTTATTGCCCAACTTCTAAAATGTTGTCGCCCATCTTCTAGGTTGTTATTGCCCAACTTTTGTGTCATTGTTGGTTCACTTTTGACGTGATGTTGATGCTTTCATCTCTATAGTAGCTGACCCACTTTTTGTATGTATGTAATTTATGTTTATAGCCACAGAACCAAAAACTTGATCCCGCTTTAAATATAGGAATATATTTAAATGTATAATGTGGATTCTACGCAAGTATACGTATCATATCAAGTAATACAGGGCTCTAGTGGAGTCCTGGTTATCGATCCCATAGGGAAGTTTTTAACAGAATTGTTATCAGTTAAATTTAAAGGAATTACTTAATAAAGTGAACAGAAATTCTAAGTAACTATAATAAACTAAAGTAAACTAATGCTTGAAATAAGTTGATTTAATTAATTCAGAAAAAATATCCTTCTCCTTGTTTTTAGAAAATTAAGTGAAA
Organism: Papilionanthe hookeriana x Papilionanthe teres; assembly: GCA_022702705.1. NCBI lineage: Eukaryota > Viridiplantae > Streptophyta > Magnoliopsida > Asparagales > Orchidaceae > Papilionanthe > Papilionanthe hookeriana x Papilionanthe teres. The sequence goes on along the minus strand of CM040435.1, from coordinate 22,996,426 downwards.
TGATGAATTTAATTAGAATTTTTTTTAAATTGTATTGTGACAAATAGGAGCATTCCTATTCTTTACCCTTTGGTCCAGGTGCAAAGAACATTGACTAATCCTATGTTTGATTACTGAATCTGCGGTGCAAGCTTGGGAGGATACTGGTCGCCACTTCGAGCTCCCACGTTCCCCTCACCTGAGGGCTAACATCTACACTTCGGCTCTCAAACAAGTAGGATCGAATTGAGTATTTTAGTCCGTCACACTAAAATATCCAATTCTACTCCCGATAATTAATATCTCCTATTTATTTGCACCCTCCTTCTAAGGCTTTTGATTTCCTAAATATTGGATGTAATTTTTACTATAGTTGATAATTCAACATATTTTAACTACTCAATTGGCCAGATTGAAAGTAAATTAAGTTTTAAGTAAAAAATTATCACAATTTATTTATATTATATTAAGTGTCTTTATTTAATTTCATCACCACATAATTTTCATAAACAAGGAGAAAAACTAAGAAAACTACTCAGAATGCATGAGAATAAAACAAAGCATGGATTTCATTTAAAGTTAAAAACAATAAACAAAGATACTTATCTTAATTTCCTTCCAACGGACTCATTAAAGTTCCTTTGACTTTTCCTTCTAGTACAACAACTAAATAGTACTTAATTAAACTAATAAACTAACTAAACTCACTCAAACTACACTTAAGACACTAGAAATAGACTCACGAAGACTCAAAAGACACACTTAAGACTCTAGAAGTCGGCCTCTATTTATATAGGTAAGCGAAAGGTCCGAGGGGTGCTTAAACACCTCTTCGAAAAGTGTCCGGGTTCAATATATATGCATTTTGAACTAGCTCGTCGTCGGCGGAAACGACCTCGCCGTCAGCGGGGCTTAGAAGGTCTTCAAGCAGCGCGATCTCGGCTGTCGGCGGGCTCGGGCTCGGCTGTCGGCGAGGTAGTTATAATTCCTTCAGAAATTTCTCCTCACGATCTCGCCGTCGGCTGCCTCGATCTCGCCGTCGGCGAAGTAGTTATATTTGTATGAATTTCTTCCTTTTTGATCCAAATTTGCTTCATTTCATGCATTTTGCTTCTATCACCAATAAATTTTCATTCCTGCAATAAAATAAAGAAAATATCTTTCTTTAAAGTGCAATTTCATCAAAAATAGGTATGAATTTCTTAACATATTTTTATGTGATCAAAATCCCCCAAACTTAATTATTACTTGTCTCAAGTAATTTTAATACTAAATAAAAATAATGATTTCTATAATAGAATTTTTCAACTCAAATAATATATGAATTAATTTTAAATAACATTATAATAAAGTTAAAAAGAAATATTTCTAAGTAATTTCAATTAATTTTATAGAGATAAGATTATTTAGTTATTAGGTCTAAGATTTCTAGCTTTCTATTTATTTCAGGAAAGACAATATTAAAAATTAATAAATTACTTAAGATATTTAGATGATATGAAATTCAAGAATACTCTATTTAGTAAAATACTAATCCATAAATATAAGTTTAGAAATATAGTTAAATTTTACCCTTTAGGTTGAATCCATTGAAGCCAATTTTTGATAAGGCATCTTCTCAAGCTTCTCCTCACTTATATTTTTCTTTTCTTTTCTTTTTTTTTTCTTTTCTTTTCTCTTTTTTTTATTTTTCTCTTTTTTTTTTTTTTTTTCTTTTCTTTTTTCAGTGAGGATTCATCGTATCTCGAAAGCCTCGTTAATAATTTTGAACTTCAATTTCTCTTCCTAAATTTGAAACTTAAAATACTTCTTTGCTTATATATATTTCATAATTTTTACTTCATTAAGTTTCTATTCTTTCTTTTTCATCTATATACTTAAGAATTTCCAATTTTTAGAATATAGTTTCCCTTACTTTAAGTAGTCTACTATATTCTTATTCCTTTTAACCAAATATCTTCTTCTATTAATTTAATTGAATTACTAGAAGTATTTTCTTTAACTTTATATAATAATTAAATAAAGCAACTCATATTTATTGAATTGAAAATTACTATAGAAAATCATTTAATAATTTTTGAAAATAAAATTTGAGAACAATTTAATAATTAAATTTGTATTTTTACCTTCCCCCAAACTTAAATTTTTCTATCTATACTATATAGTGAAAAAGTGAAAGTATATAAAATTCATCATACCTTTGAGCTTTAGGTATTTCTTTCTTTGAAATTTTTGCGAGCTTTTTCATTACTTACGTAACTCTGTACTTGTTAATATTCTTTCATATATAATATTTAAAAAGAAAGTGCAGAGATGGAAATTTTTAAAATAATTATCAAACATAACAAAGAAAACTTAATTTGTTACTACATATACATTTACAATTTAAACAATACATTAAAGAAAAACTAACATCTTATATATATAAAAATTTGCAACTAATTTAACACACATAAGAAATTTAATATCACTACTCAAGCAAACAACAACATATCAAGTCCAAAGTCCATAAAAAGTACTAAAATATTACACACAGAAATAATAAAGTTTGCAAAACAACAAATCTAAACAAATCAAACAAACTAAACAAAGACTCTAATCTTCTACATTAAAATCCCAAACTATGTCGTCTCCACGATCTCCGAGTCGAGAAGGTCGAGCAGTGCTGGCATCGTGAATATCGGGGGCACTCGGGAAAGACAACATTTAAATCACCACTCCTATAACGACGTTCAGCTTCATAGTATGCAATCTCGTATTCTGAATGTCACTGGAGATATTCGCTATCATAATCGTGTCTTCTCTCCAAGCCTCCAATTCTTTGATCTATATGCTCAAATCTTCTTTCCATATTTTCTCCAAATGACTCAAAGCTCTTTCTACTCAGGGTTAATTCATTCATCAGATCTTGAAGGGTAGGAGTAGTGTACTGAGGGGGTGGTTCATAACTAGTAGAGGGTATATCTCTACTTGAAGAAGGTACATAATCCCTTATCCCAGATCTCCATTCTTCGTGGGATTCATATTTCTTTATATTAGCTCGAGTTAGGGGTTTCATAGGCTCTATCCATTCCTCATCATCTCTTGCCTCTACCTCGGATAATTGGCAAAGTGCATAGATAAGACCGGGATGTCCTAATCCTCCTCCACTTTCATTTCTAGCGATTAGCTAATATGTTTTTTTATATATAACATTTCCCACATTAATACTCTTACGGTTCCGAATACGAAATTCGTAGCTCGTTTCATCTCTTGTTACCTCACTATGGTGGTAGGTAGGTAACAAAGTAGAGCAAATAAAATAATGCCAGGCTTTTGATGTTGCATTTAGCATAGAAAGAGGGAAGTTTACCCGTTCTCGCTGCTTTATTTTTTAGACTCCTTTCCCATCAGTGAGAAAGTCAATCACCTCTTCCAGTGGTCCTTCCATAGTTCCAAAAGTTTCATATTCGCTCCAGGTGTCTTGAACTTCATAATATGCGTTTATTCTAACGTAGTTGAAATCGAAAAAAATCCTCTAACCTTTACTTGGTGCATCTTCGACTCGTGTTAAATTTGCATAAAATTCTTTTACTACTTCCACAGCTGCTCTATTAGTAACGAAACAGAAGTTTTCCCATCCTCGCTTCTTTATAACTCGCTCTACTTCTCCTCCTGGATTCTTGAAAATGCGATCTTGTATGCACTTTCTTGCTTGAATATTTTGAAAATATTGTGTTTGTGCTCTAGCATTAATGAATCGAGTTCCGTCAAAATCTAATCGTCGCTTTTGTCGTGGAGCCATTTCTCGATCTGTGAAATTTACAAAATTTTTAACTAAACTCCAAAATATTACTAAAAAGGCTTCCCACAACGACTAAAATCCATTTAAATCGATTTCTATGAAATTCTTCCAAGTATTTTCTTCACATTTCAAAAATTTTCAAAATATCCCAATGTAGAAGAAATCAATGGTGAAAATCAAAAATTTTTGCATAGGAGTGAAGCTCTTACCAAGGGAAGATGAAATCCGGTGTCAAAAAGTGTTGAAATCGCTTCAAATCCAAGATCTCTCAAGCCCTAGGTAGGTTTTTTCGAAAATTTTAGGAAGGGCATGATGAATAGTGTCAGTTGATCGGTCAAATATAGGTCTTTTCGTGTTCTCGCTGTCAGCGAGATTTTTCTCGCCGTCGGCTAGCTAATTAATTCCATAAGGCAAAAGTTTCGGGAAAAATCGGCCGTCAGCGAGCTCAGTCTCGCTATCAGCGGGTTTTCTCGCTGTCGGCGAGATAATTCTCGCCGTAGGTGAATTCCTAAAAATTTCAATTTTTGAATTTCGTCAATCATTTTCAACCTCGAATTTCCATTAATCAATCTTCCGATCACTTAATTTGAATATTAATAAGAAGATTAGGTACTATACTTACAAAAATTCACAAAAACAAACAAAATATCTTTATAAATGAAATCCATCAAACTTACAAATTTCACACTAACAACTTCACACATACTTTAAATTAATTGTTCAAATCCATACCACTCAGCATCACAATCCAAACCACAACACTCTAAATGCTGAGACATAACAATTTACATAAAATCTTATCAAATCTAAAGTTCGACTTATAATAAAACTTAAACTCCAAAACAAATACTCACACATACAAATATAACATAAACATATAAATCTTTCCTACTCTTCGATGATCCGAACTAATATCTTCTACGATATTTCGATGCGACGCAGAGTGCACAAATAAATTGTAGAAAGGCTCGAAAGGGAATTCTACGAGTAGATTCTTCATTAATCCATCCTTTCGTCTTAGTGGATGAATAAAACTAGCCTCCGGATGTCCAAGTATGATCAAAGTGCTCTTTCATTCTCCAATCAATATGATCAAACATATCGGAGATATTGTCGATGGAATTCATCACATTTTGCAATTCTTTCTCCAATCCTTTAATCTTCTTCGAATAAAATTAGTCTTATCAGTAATAGGTCTTGCTAAAGGATTGTTTTGTGATGCTCTGTCAGAAATAACGGTGATCTCATCATTGTTATCCAAAGTGGGAAACATATCAGTAGGATCCAGAGGTTTCCATGGTAAAAGTACTTTTTCCCAAGCCTCATAAGAAACTTGGTACCGACTCGCATAAAGCAAATATAGTAGATGGGTGTCCAAGTCCATGCACCGACCCATGCACGATTAATCCCGATGCGGACTTTACTATTATTGATCCAACATCGATAGGTAATCCAATTTGAATACAATAGTTTAAAATAGCGCATTCCTTTGAAACTTTATTTACTCTCATGGTAGGTAATAATTTTGATGATATAAAGAAATGCCGTGCTTCGAGACGAGGGTTTAGAAGTGATGCGAAAAAACTAACATACACGTCTTCTCGCAACTCCCGATCATCCAGGTTCATCGGTCGGATATCTATAGATCTCGTTCATATTATATCTTGAAGGCACAAAGTTGGAATAGTGACAAACGAGAGGTATTTTCTATAGAAAACAATTCATTTACCCTTGCAGGAGTAAATGTTACCCATCTTCCTCTGACGTACACATTTCCATGGTTGATCGCATGTAAATTAGAGTAAAACTCTTTGACTACTGGTATAACTACAGCGGAAGTTGTATAACAAAATACCTCCCAATGCCGCTGTGCGATCATTTCTTTCATTTTTGTAGTAGCATTCTCTACTCCTCTATTGACGAATCCTCTTTCTTTGATAAGTCTTTTCTTCATCAAGCCTTTGTTGAAGATTCGTTGTACCTCCGAACTAACAAATTTTCGCCAGTTGAAAACTTCCATTTTTTTTGGTTTCTAGGAATTTTGAGGCCATTTTGGATGGAATGGATTGGTCTCTAGTCGTTCATAAGGAAGAAAATGGTGTAAAATCGGATTTGGAATAGTTTCTTACGAATGAATGGCTTAGATTCGTCCAAAACCGCACGGAAAATCTTTAAGAAACCAAATTTTAAACGACCTCGTCATCGGCGGGAAGTTCCTCGCCGTCGGCGACTTAGTTATAAAACTGAATGAGTAATGGTCTACGATCTCACCGTCGGTGGGATCGGGCTCGCTGTCGGCGAGATTCGTAAAAATCGCCCGTTTTCGCTCTGGTATGAATATTTTCTGATCTCATATAATAAGTTCAATTTTTGTGATGATTCTAAATAAGAATTTGAGTAGTAAGATTTATTTTAATAATATAGATTCACTAATATGTAGATATATAAAAATAAAAGACTATTATGGGTTGCCTCCCATAAAGCGTTTGGTTTAACGTCGTCGGCCGACCTGGTTCGGTTAGTGTTCAGTTGACTAAGCATTAAAACCTCTTTAAAATTTGGTCGTCATTTTCGAAATATGGTTTTAATCTATGTCAATTTACTTTAAATCTATGTCCTATTTTTGGATCTTCGATTTCTATAGTTCCATATGAAAATATTTGAGTTACGAGTGAAAGGTCCTAACCATCGAGATTTCAATTTCCCGGAAATAATTTCAATATAGTATTATAAAGCAAAACTTCTTGTCTCAGTTCAAAATTTCTCCGACTAATCTTCCGATCATGCCATAATTTCATTCTTTCTTTATAAATCCTATCATTATCATATGATTCATTCCTTAATTCTTCCAATTCATTTAATTGCAACAATCTCTTCTCACTAGACTTCTTTCATATTATAATTAAATTCTTTAATCGCCCGATATGCTTTATGTTCTAATTCGACTGGTAAGTGGCAAGTTTTTTCATATATAAGCCTATGAGGAGTCATTCCAATCGGAGTTTTATAAGCAGTCTTGTATGCCCATAATGCAGTGTCTAGTCTTATAGACCAGTCTGGCCTGTTAGGGTTTACAGACTTTTCTAATATACGTTTAATCTCTCGATTAGAAACTTCAGCTAATCCACTAGTTTGTGGATGATAAGCGATCGATATCTTATGCATAATATTATACTTTTCCACTAGTTTGTGAATGTATTTGTTTCTAAAATGAGTTCCTCCGTCAGTGATAATCACTCTCGGCATTCCAAATCTAGTAAAAATATTTTTCATTAAAAATTTTGAAACACTTTTAGCATCACACCTAGATAAAGCTTGTGTTTTAATCCATTTGGAAACATAATCAACAACTACTAATATATATGAGTTTCCAAATGACGGAATAAAAGGTCCCATAAAATCTAATCCCCAAACATAAAAAATTTCAACTTCTAATATAAAATTCAGAGGTATTTCATTTTTTCTTGAAATGTTTCCTACTCTTTAGCATTTATCACAAGTTTTGATATATCTATATACATCTCTAAATAGAGTAGGCTAGTAGAATCCAGATTGTAGAATTTTATATGCAGTTTTATCTGTCCCAAAATGTCCTCCAAAATCAGAATCATGATATTTTTGAATAATTGGTTCAATTTCTTTATAAGGTACACATCTTCTAATAATTAGATCCTTACATTGCTTATATAAGTATGATTCATCCCAAAAGTATGATTTAGTATCGTGAATGAATTTTTTCTGTTGTTGCAAAGTTAACATAGGTGGTAAAATGTCACTTACAATATAATTTACTATATCAGCATACCAAGGTATTTTCAACTCATTAATATTATAAAGTTGTTCATCGGAAAATCGTCTAAAATTTCATTATCAGTATCAGATAATTCAGGATTTTCTAATCTTGATAAATAATCAGCAATTTGATTATCAGTTCCCTTTTTGTTAATGATCTCAAAATCAAGTTCTTGCATTAATAATATCCATCTGATTAATCTTGGTTTAGTCTCTTTCTTTTGCATTAAATATTTTATAGCAGAGTGATCAGTATGTACAATGCATTTAGTTCCTATTAGATAATGCCTAAATTTATTAAAAGCATATACAACTACTAATAATTCTCTTTCAGTAACTGTATAATTTATTTCAGCATTATTTAGAGTTTTACTATATATAACTTTGAAAATCTTATCATATCTTTGCCCAAAAACTGCTCATATAGCATAATCACTAGCATCACACATAAGTTCAAATGGTTTCTCCCAGTTATGTGAAACTATTATAGGTGCTTGTAATTAATTTATCTTTTAATAATTCAAAAGCATTCGGGCATTCGATTGTAAATTCAAATTTCTTGTCCTTTTCAAGAAGTTGGCATAGAAGTTTAATAATTTTTGAAAAATCTTTAATATAGCGTCTGTAGAATCCAGCGTGTCCAAGAAAACTTCTTACCCCTTTTACCATAGTTGGAGGTGATAATTTAACAATTACTTGAATTTTTGCAGGGTCTACTTCCATGCCTTTTTCTGAAATTTTATGCCCTAATACAATGCCGCCTGTAACCATAAATTGACATTTCTCCCGATTTAGAACTAAATTAGTTTTCTCACATACTTCAAATACCTTTTCAAGATGATTTAAGCATGTCTCAAATGTTGTTCCGAATACAGAGAAATCATCCATAAATACTTCTATTCTATTATCAATTAATTTACTAAATATAGACATCATACATCTCTGGAATGTTGCAGGTGCATTACATAATCCAAAAGGCATTCTTCGAAAAGCGAAAGTTCCATAAGGACTAGTAAATGTAGTTTTATCTTGATCCTCGAGAGCATTTTGTATTTGATGATAACTGGTATATCCATCTAAGAAACAAAAATATTTGTGTCCATTAATCTATCTAACATTTGGTCTAGAAATGGTAAAGGGAAGTGATCTTTTCTGGTGGCTGTGTTTAATTTTCTATAATCAATACATATTCGCCATCCATTGACTTGTCTTATAGGGATAAGATCATTATTTTCGTTAGCTTTGACAGTCACTCCTCCTTTTTTAGGTACACAGTGAATTGGGCTTACCTAAGCTAATCGTCGAAATAGGATATATAATACCATTATCTAACCATTTTAAAATTTCTTTCTTAACTACTTCTTTCATTATCGGATTTAATCTCCTTTGTGGATCTGCTTTAGGTTTATGTTCATTATCTAAAATAATTACGTGCATACGGATTGAAGGACTAATTCCTTTGATATCTGCTAAGGTCCAACCAAAAATTTTCTTATATTTTTTTAATGTATCTAAAAGTTTTTGTTCTTGAGATTCATTTAATTTAGATGAAATAATAACTGGTAGAGTTGAAGAATTTCTTAAGTAAGCATATTTCAAATGATTAGGTAACATTTTTAACTCAAGTTCAGGAGGTTTAATAATTGATGGAACTATATTCTTTTCAGTGTTTTCTGTGTTATCCAAAAATTCATATTTCTCTTGAATATAATCTAATTTTTCATTTATATTGGATATTTCAATTAATTCAATATTTTCCTTTTCTAATTTTTCTTCATAATATTCCTCAAAATGTTCTTTTTGTAATTGATCGAGTACTTCCATTCGAAAACACTCATCATCTTTTTCTAGCACAGGATATTTCATTGATTTAGCAATATAAAAAGTTACTTTTTGATCATTTACTCTCATAGTTAATTCTCCTTTCTGAACATCGATCATAGCTTTTCTAGTGGCTAAAAATGGTCTTCCTAAAATGATAGGAATTTCTTTATCTTCTTCCATATCTAGAACGATAAAATCTACGGGGAAGATAAATTTATCCACTTTTACTAATACATCTTCAATAACTCCTTTAGGATATGTAACAAAACGATCAATTAACTGAAGAGTTACTCGAAGTAGGTGAAATTTCTCCCAATCCTAATCTCTTGAAAATTGATAGAGGCATTAGATTGATGCTTGCTCCTAAGTCACACAAAGCTTTTCCATAAAATTTTTCTCCAATAGCGCAGGGTATAGTGAAACTACCAGGATCTTTTAATTTTTCAGGAAGTTTTTTCTGAATAATAACACTACACTCTTCACTAAGTGCAACCATCTCATTATCAGTAAATTTTCTTTTTTCATTTAAAATATCTTTCATGAATTTTACATAGTTTGGCATCTGTTCTAAAGCTTCTACGAAAGGAATATTTATCGTTAATTTCTTTAGAATTTCAAGGAATTTAAAAATTTTTTTGTCTTTTTTATGTTGAATTAGTCGTTGAGGAAATGGTGGTGGAGGTTTTTCAACAGAAATTTTCATAAGTATTAAAGGATTTTCTAAATTTGGATCTCGTTGATTCTTTTCCTTTTCAATTTCTACTTCCTCTTTTTGACTTTTAAGTTCTTTATGAATTTGAGGTTCTAATTCTTTTCCACTTCGTAATTGTATCACTTTAATTTGTTCATTTCCCTTGTCTTTAGGATTTATTTCCACATTACTAGGAAATGTTCTAGATATTCTATTATTAAGTGTAGTAGCGATATGTCCAAGTTGAGTTTCAATATTTTTGATAGTTGTTCCTTGATTTTGTAATTGATTTCCTTGTATTTGTAATTGATTTCCTTGATTTTGTAGATGTTGACCCATATTTAATATTAATTCTTCTATAGATAATTTCTTATCTTTAAATTGAGGGTTATTATTATTAAATCTAGGTGGATAGTTGGTTTTATAATTAGGATTTCCTTGATTAGATGGATTTCCTGATTGTTGTGTCATATTATTTATCCATGGTTGATTAGTTGTATTATTATTCCAATTAAAATTAGAATGATTTTTCCATCCAGGATTATAATAATTTGCATAAGGATTATTGGGTATGTTGTTAATTGCATTAATTGTTTCATATAGAGATTGGAATTCTATAAGTTGTCCAGATGAATTTTCTTCTAATATAGTTGGAGAGTAATGCATTTCAAATTGATCTAATTTTTTAGATATAGCAGCAATTTGTGAAGCTAACATAGATAGTGCATCATTTTCATGAATACTAGCTATTTTCTTCGGATTTAATCTATCAGTGAGCCATTGAAAATTATTAGTTGCCATTTCTTCAATTAGTGCATAGGCTTCATCAAATGGTTTTGACATTAATGATCCTCCGAAGATGACATCGATGATTGATCTTAAAGATCCTACTAATCCATTATAGAAAGTTTGAATAATTAACTCGATACGGTAAAGCATGATGTGGGCATTTCCTAAGAAGTTCTTTAAATCTCTCCCAAGATTCATATATTGACTCTCCATCAAACTGACTAAAAGAAGTTATATCGTTTCTAAGCTTAGCGAGTTTTAGATGGTGGAAAATATTTGGATAGAAATTTTTGTGATAATTCTCCCCAAGTTTTAATAGATCCAGAGTCTTAACAAATTTAACCACATTTTAGCCTTATCTCTTAAAGAAAAAGGAAAAAGTCTAAGTCTAATAGCATCGTTAGATACTCCTTCATATTTAAAAGTAGCACATAGTTCTAAAAAACTAGCAAGATGTAAGTTAGGATCTTCAGTAGGTGAACCACTAAATTGATTATTTTGTACCATTTGGATAATTGCAGGTTTAAGTTTGAATGAATTAGTAGCTACATCAGGGTTTTAAATAGTTAAATGAATTTCATCTAATGTAGGGTTGGCATAATATCGTAATGGTCTTAGTTGATTGTTATTTTGATTTTCAGGAATATTTGCCATTTGCGTTAAATTTATAATTTCTCTTTTTGTTTTCTAATTCTTTTAATTGTACGCTCTAATTCTGAATCGTAAGGTATTAAATTTTCGTTTCTAAATTTTCGCATACAATTTTTAAAATAAATTTTTAGCTAAGTCCGTTACTTTAGTAAATAATTTCTTTACTTCCCCAGCAACAGCGTCAAAAACTTGACCCACTTTTTGTATGTATGTAATTTATGTTTATAGCCACGGAACCAAAAACTTGATCCCGCTTTAAATATAGAAATATGTTTAAATGTATAATGTGGATTCTACTCAAGTATACATATCATATCAAATAATACAGGGCTCTAGTGGAGTCCTGGTTATCGATCCCACAGAGAAGTTTTTAACAGAATTGTTATCAGCTAAATTTAAAGGAATTACTTAATAAAGTGAACAGAAATTCTAAGTAATGATAATAAACTAAAGTAAACTAATGCTTGAAATAAGTTGATTTAATTAATTTAGAAAAAGTATCCTTCTCCTTGTTTTTAGAAAATTAAGTGAAATGATGAATTTAATTAGAATTTTTTTTAAATTGTATTGTGACAAATAGGAGCATTCCTATTCTTTATCCTTTGGTCCAGGTGCAAAGAACATTGACTAATCCTATGTTTGATTACCGAATCTGCGGCTAAGTGCTGGGAGGATATCGGCTGCCACTTCGAGCTCCCATGTTCCCCTCACACGAGGGCTAACATCTACACTTCGACTCTCAAACAGTAGGATCGAATTGAGTATTTTAGTCCGTCACACTAAAATATCCAATTCTACGCCCGATAATTAATATTTCCCTATTTATTTGCACCCTCCTTCTAAGGCTTTTGATTTCCCTAAATATTGGATGTAATTTTTACTATAATTGATAATTTAACATATTTTAACTACTCAATTAGCCAGATTGAAAGTAAATTAAGTTTTAAGTAAAAATTTGTCATAATTTATTTATATTATATTAAGTGTCTTTATTTAATTTCATCACCACATAATTTTCATAAACAAGGAGAAAGACTAAGAAAACTACTCAGAATGCATGAGAATAAAACAAAGCATGGATTTCATTTAAAGTTAAAAACAATAAACAAAGATACTTATCTTAATTTCCTTCCATGAGCTACCTGAAGTTCATTTGACTTTTACTTCTAGTATAGCAACTAAATAGTACTTAATTAAACTAATAAACTCACTAAACTCACTCAAACTACACTTAAGACACTAGAAATAGACTCACAGAAGACTCAAAAGACACACTTAAGACTCTAGAATTCGGCCTTTATTTATAGAGGTAGCGAAGGTCCGAGGGGTGCTTAAACACCTCTTCGAAAAGTGTCAGGGTTCGATGTATATGCATTTTGAACTAGCTCGCCGTCGGCGAGAAACGAACTCGCCGTCGGCGGGGCTTCGAAGGTCTTCAACGCGCGCGATATCGTTGTCGGTCAGCTCGGGCTCGTTGTCGGCGAGGTAGTTATAATTCCTTCAGAAATTTCTCCTCACGATCTCGCCGTCGGCTGCCTCGATCTCGTCGTCGGCGAAGTAGTTATATTTGCATGAATTTCTTCCTTTTTGATCCAAATTTGCTCTATTTCATGCATTTTGCTTCTATCACCAATAAATTTTCATTCCTGCAATAAAATAAAGAAAATACCTTTCTTTAAAGTGCAATTTCATTAAAAATAGGTATGAATTTCTTAACATATTTTTCTGTGATCAGTAGCAATCAGAGTTAACATATTTGCTTTGTATAAATAAAGATTATGTACGTTTTGAGGCTTATGCTTTTTAAGGCTATTGATGTACTTATACCTTCTGAGATTTTTAATGTACTTGTTCCTTCTGAGGCATGAAGCCTTTGTGGTTTTTGAGTGGAGACTCTTTCAACTACTTTCTCTCACAGAATCTTTATATTAAGAATTGCATCCATTTTTAGCTTCCCATCAAGGCTTCCTCATGGGCATGCCTTCAAGAGGTATAGGTAGAGATCTTATCTGCCACTATCAATGTTCGACATTTCCTATGTTGTTAGTCAAAGTGAATCTGCATAACAACTATAGCTTGTATAACAAGAAATCGATGGGAATCCACTAAGGATTTTCGACATATATGAGGCTCTTAATCAAAAATTAACTTGACGATTGTAACCTATGATGGAAGAAATTGATGAGAATCCACTAAGGATTCTTGACCTATCTGAAGGTGCAAGTTGAAGCTTCTACTTGACCGTTGCAAAAGTGATGGAAGGAGTTCACTTTGGACCGTTAAGACCAGAATGACGTGACAGAAAATGTTTTGCAGTTGTTGAGACCGAGATGTAGGTTGAAATGAACTATATCTTTTCTTATAAATATGGTTGCAGCCATACTCAAGAATGGTATTTGACAACTTGTTAGTTGCTACTCTTAATTTGTTATCCCCCATTGAAGGTGTTTTCCATATGATGCTGTAAATTAGCCCATGTCTCAAACATTGAAGAGAACATCTTCATGAGAGAGTCAAGGAGAAACTCTAGTATGATGAGGGGGAGCTAAGGAATCTCTTCTTGCAATTAAGTTTGCCTCTCAATCCATAATTGATTATCAAAGACTTGATTCTGAACAAATCATGGGATGATTACCCCACAATAGTTATGCTCAGGATGTTAACGTGAATGTCCTTTTGAGAATACAGTGAAGGCTGCTCCGATCGTGAGAGTAGTCTTCATAGAATTTATGTCTGAATGACATGCGAGAAGATGAACCCATGACAATTGTGCCTGTGATGTTAACACGAATAAACTTTCAAGATTACAGTGAAGGTTATCCCCACATCAAAGAATGTAAAAAAGTATGGGTTCAACGTCTTTAACTTGAAGATTATCAAACGAGACTTCATTTCCCATAGACAGTGCAAAATTGATATGTGTCAAATGATTCGTGGTGGCAGAGTACGAAATTAGTGTCTTAGCATGATAAGAGATGCACTATACATGCAAATAGTTAAAAATTAGTTGAAAGAGACATCACAATTTTTACATGAAAACCTTAGAGATGGAGAAAACCACCAAGTCGGGCCCAATCGAAGTAATTCACTATGTAATGATGAGTACATATGTCCACCCTTTTATTAAATTATAGAAGATGTAATTACAAAGTTGATGTACAATGATATTTTACAATGATAGCTGTAGCACGTCGTGAAGAACATAGACGATTGCTATGGAGGCAGTATTCTGTCATGATTTTGTAGAGGGTGTATATAACATTAGGTTATCACAAAAGTCTATAATTGAAAGTCGTGGTAGTAGTTGGCCACATAGGATGTAGGTGGTTGCTTTAGGAGTGTCTATGGAACAATATGCTCATAGTAGAGAGCTATGGTAGCGTTTGTAGGCTATATATGCCAGATTTGGGAGCTGCATGAGATGTGAGTCACGTAGGACATAGTTGGTCACATAATTCATAGTGGGTAGTTGTAATAATGTCCATAAGATACATAGATAAGGTTGGGAGCTGCATGAGTTGTTAGTCATGTAGGTCATAGTGGTGAGTTGTAATAACATTCATAGGTTGTAAAGGCTGGAGGTAGAAGCTATGTGAGCTGTGAGCCAAATAGACCGTAGTTGGTCGCATAGATAGTAACGAGAAGCTATAATAACATCCATAGTCCATGGAGGTTGGAGTAAGAAGCTACTTGAGCTATGAGCAATATAGGTTGTAGTAGGTCACATAGGCTATAATGGTGAGTTGTAACACGTTCATAGACCGCAGAGGCTGGAGCTGGGAGTTAGTATTATTTGTGAGCCACCCAAGTTATAGAAGGTCACATAGGTCATAATAAGAAGTTGTAATAACATCTATAAGCGACATAAGCCAGAGTTAGGAGATTTTGATCCACGTAAGTCGTAGCAGAGAGCTGTAATAATGTTTGTAGGCTATAGAGGTCAAAGTTGAGAACTACATGAGATATGAACCATGTAGGTTGTAGTTTGCCACATAGGCCGTAGTGGGGTGCTATAGTAGCATCAGTTGGCCTCTGAGGCTATAGTATAGGAGCAAATATTTGGTACGTAATCCACACCTGTTGATTACAATGAAATGAGGAGAGAGAGAAAGAAATATTTTCTCATCTCTCCTACTTTCTCTCTTGTGATTTCAATGTAACCCGCATATGTGGAATACATACCTATTATTTTTTCATAGTAAAGGTTTGTAGCTGTAGTGAATCATAAATGTTATAGGTTGTCGTGGGGAGCTAAAAGTAGAGAACTTTAAGAGTCCAGGGAAGGTTATTATATTATGAGTACGAGGGTTGTAAGTATTTTTTACAAGGAGTTACATAGTATCTGGGGGTGCATTGTTGCATTGTATTTGAGCTACACGTTGCACCATATTTGGGGCGTTAAACACCATCTTCATGATTAGTTGGTACACCATATTTATGGAGAGTTGCTTTGTAGAATGTTTTGTTACTCTGCAAGGCTAGTCGTTATTTCACATGGCACTTCATTACTTCTCAGCGTACATCGTGAATCCATATAAAGCTTTATTTCAACAAAAAAGGGGAGGCCGATAAATGTCGACGGTGGCCGACAAGCAGTGGTTGACGGTGGTTGGCATCTGCAGTAGTGGGTAGCGTTCGTCGGGTTTTCAGTACATGACAACACTGAAATTTAGCTATTTCTCCCGAGCCAACTCTAGCTTCAGCTCTTTCTCTGGTTCAAGGCATAGGTCCATTCTCATGAGAGGAGTAGAGCATTATTATAGAGTCTGCAAGAGACCTCCCTTCAAATAAGAAAAAAAATCCAAATCACTCCATCAAACAACCCAGAGAAATTTTCTTGATTGGATCGTGTTTGGTGGACATTTAAATGACTTAATGATATCAGAGTAAATTGATCTTCAACTTGTTGGGTTCGTCTCTTTGAGACACTTGATTTGACTAGAAGCTTGTCAAATTTCAAATCAGCTTGACCTTCCATAATTAACCACCAAATGTTTTCAAAATTTGTTTAACAACTTGATCTGGGCTTGATGTGACTCTAATTGGATTACTTTTGGTGTAAGTGAGCCCGTCTCGTCGAATCGGTAAATTTGATTGCATGTTTATTGAAATTAGAGTTTTGGATGAGTTTTAATTTGAGTTTAAATGTTTCTTGCTAAAATAATGTTCAAAGATTCGTGTTAATTGCCTCGAGATCCACGCCAAATGATGAATTTTGTTGATGAGGTATCAATGTCTAGAGTCATATTCATACATGAGTATAATATACAATTGAAAACACTAACCCACCCGTTGAACTGAAATCAAAGAAAGAAATGCTTGATTGCCACAATTAGTCATAAGTCATATCCAACAACTCCACATTGGTCCATATTCAATTTTATTTGTCTCATAACAATAAATGATAACTACTTGGTCGTCACATAACTAGTGACCACTTATATCCAACTGCCATATGATGGTTTGAATTCTAAAAAGTTTTTGTTATGCATACAAAACCTTATGAAATGTTATATATAAAACGCTTGAATAATAAAACAAAAGGATTAATTTGACTAGAGAGAGAGAGAGGTGTACATTGACTTGTCCCCTCTGGGATAAAATGGGATATTCGCAAGTTCTGTGACTCTGTTTATATAAGAGCAGGCTTGATACATGAAGAAGATGAAGAACCGAAGTCCAGTCTTGTAAGAAGATACATGAGAGAAGGGAGAGAGAGACAAAAAGTCATATTACATGGAAGACACTTTTATTTATAGGAGAGGGTGAGTAATGAATGAAAATTACATTTAATTATGGTTTTTAAACCTCTGTGGGACCATGGTCTTATCGTTCTCTGGCTTGGTCGACTAGGACTGAGGAGGTGAGTCGATTAAAGCTGCCGGTTCGCCTTCTAAAAGGGACCATCAGTCGGTCGACTTTTCAGGTATCGACGATCGAGGGGATTCGTGGAGATGACTGGAGAGATGGATCCGTTCGGGTGTTGTTGTCTAGTTGGATGAGTTGAGTCGCTTGCCGGCTGAATAAACTTATATTCTTATGTAGATGATGTCTTATGAATGGGTCAATCCAGATTAATACAAGCTAGGATGAGCATGCTGTCTTTTTTGGGTCCTCAGTCACTTTTCGGTCGGTATAGCATTGCCAAATCATTCTTTTCTTAGGCTATCAGATAGGGGTGTAAACGAGTCTTACACGAGTGAGACCAGGCTTAACTCGTTCGGCTCATTTATATTTCGAGCTCAAAAAGTGTGTTCGTGTTTGACTTGTTTATATTTCGAGCACAAAAAGCGTCTTCAGGTTAGGCTCATTTGCTTAGATAGCCGAAAACGAGTTGTTCACGAACAAAAAGTCGTTTTGACATTCCTAATCACGTAGCCATAACATGTTAAGAGTTGGGGGCAAGATTTAAAAATTATTGTTTATATTAAAATATCATTTGAATCTAATTTAATAATTTTTTTATTCTATTTTATTAATTAATATTTTTAATTGATTATAAATTTTTATAGCCTTATAGTCAATTAAATTTTTTAAAAATAATACTTATCAATATATATATATATAATTGATGAGCAATATTTCAAGTCAATACGAGACGAACAAATCTTTGCTCGTCTTCGGCTCATTAACTTAGCGAACGAACGAGCTTCTTAATGAACCAAACACAAACTATTCACGAATAACGAGCCATTTTGACAGCCGTATTATCAGATTGACTCGAGCTCCTTGTCATATACTATCTTTACTGATAGTCTCAATTCAAATAATTGGATGAACATAGGTTGAGTAATATCAATAATTTTCACTTGAGGGCCATGCGATCCTCTGATGTTGATCGATGGAAGTTACCATTACGGATGACTATTGACTAGAAACGAAATGCTCGAGTGCTGACCCTTCTATCGCACGTTAGCTTCGTACCACCAATTTTATAACCAGGCAGAGCCGATGCGAGACACATATACAACTCCAAGAATCCTACCGGGATCTCTGCTTCTCCCTTCATCTACAGTCCGGCCTCGCCATGGATCTGTGGAAAAGAGCCAAAGTTTTCGCCGAGGAGGCGGCGAAGCGGGCGGAGGAGGCAGCGAAGCGCTCCCAGGAACTGACCAAAGGAGCGGCCAAATTCTCTCAGGAGTTCGTCTCCGAGACTGCAAAGAAGTCCAGAGAGCTCGCCGCCGAGGCCACCAAGGCCGCCGACCAAATCAAGATTGAAGCACTGCGTCGTGCCGACCAGATCAAGACACTTGCCGGTGAGATCCCTCTTCCCGTTAACGCCCTTACAGCCACTGCCTCTGGATCCTTTATCTCTGCGGAGGCTTCACCCGATCTCGAGAGGTTTGGCATTACGGATGAGCTCAAGGAATTCGTTAAAGGACTCACCATCAATACGTTTAGAGATTTTCCCATGGAAGGTATGCTTCATAATCAATCTCGAACTCGCGTTTTTTTTTTGAGTTTGTCCGAGTGTGTTTTACTGGAATGTTCAGAAAAATGACGGCATTGGGAGTGATGGGATGTTCTTTTTTCCCGTTATGTCTTCCTCGTAGCTCTTACCCTGAAGTAGGTAGCTCTTGTGAACATTTAAAGCTAACATTGCTGAATCAATGTCACACACCCAGTTCTTAAGGTGTTAATCAGCGATTTTCTTCGTTATAGTTGATATTGTTGAAGATGCGAGGTTTTCAGTTTTTTCTACTTCCTATTTGATGATTTGCATTGCCATATGCTTACTACTCTTTCAGTTCATTCTTATTGTGGATGTGTTATATTTCTTAATCTTTCTCCCAGATAAATAAATAAATAATAGTTTTGGATTCTTCCACTAAAATGCTTTTTGATGGCATTTATTTACAGGCGAAATGGATATCGATGAAAGTGCCACACCATCCAATGTACGGAAGGATCTTAATGAATGGCAAGCCAAGCATGCAACTCTCATTCTCTCCACTGCAAAGGTACATGATATCTTTTCTTATCTTGGTGTCTTTACATGTTTTAAGTGATTTAATTTATGTCAAGTTTAACTAATCAGAAATGCTTGCCGAAATCCTATTAATCCATAGATTAGAGAGATTCTGTCGTGTTGATTTTGGCATCATTTTCTTGTTCCGGTAGTTATCTTTCCTTGTATCCAAAATTGTTATTTCCATTTTATTAAAACAGATTTTGCTGTGTAATTGAATTTTGGAAGATATTGGATTCACTTATACACACGCACAAAATGTGATCTTTCCCTTTCTAGCAGTAATGTTGACCCAAATGTTTTGGATAATGCTATCAATGATAGTCATTATCCTTCCGGCCATTAATTTGGGAACTATGGTTGGCCCTACCAATTAAGCTATTTGCAGCTACATTTTCCGCCTCTTCTATTATTTTCTTTTTCCACAAGATTTTCATTGTTTTAGCACTCAATATGTTGTTAGAATCCCTGCTGTTCCTCATTTTCTTGCAGCATGTTATGTTGAACTAGATCTCTTGCTTGAGGGAAATTGAGCCATTAGAGTCAAGATCAATCTCGATTGCTTGAGCTTTTTTTCTTTCTCAGAAGCACAAACAAGTGGAGTGTGAGAAACAGTTTTTTTTTAATGTTTAAAACCTGGGGGGGGGGGGGGGTGGTTGGTTTAACCATAAGGTATAGCCTTATTAAACAAAATTCCATTAATTTAAAAAGGTACGATGTATTGCCATCTTCTATAATTTGGGAAAAATTTAATACACCACAAAAGAACAAGCTATTGTAGTTGTGCTTGATAATTTCTATTTTCAGCTACAATAGTTGAAATTTTAATTAAAAGAAAATTGAATCAGTGAGATTGAATAACTGTCTTGACAGTTTCACTTAAGGAGGCTCACTTATTTTAGAATCGCGGAAAAAGTTGAGATAGCGAGAAAGCGAGAGAGCTGAGGAGTCGACAGTGGCAGACTTTGAGAAGGAAAAGCTTTTTGAGGAAGGGAAGTATTCACCACTTACGTGCCTGGGAGGCTTTGGCTCTTGCGTAGTTGAAGGAGGAAACCCTAACCGAGGGAAGAGGAAGAACTACTGCTTCGAGGAGCCTCATGTGTGACTTCACTGTTGTGTCGAACCTTAGCCAAAGGAAGACATAGGATGAGGCAAGGAAAATCTCGGGTTTCAAGAGGAGCTTGTGCCCTAGCGTGTTGGAAGAGATCGTCACGTAAAAGAAGAAGAAGCAAGGGGAAGACAGTGTGGCTTTGTCGAGAGGAGGAGAAGCAGATCAAGCGCTCAAAGGAAGAAGTATAGGGAGGTATTGTGCACGTGCGGATTAGGGAAGCTGGCCGAGCATTATTAAAAGTGAGTTAAGATTTTAACTAAGTTATTTAATAAATTTTATATAAATATATATTGTGAGTGTGCGTTTAATCAATGTTAATAGAAAATTTAATTGAATTAGGACTCAAGATATTGAATTTCAGCTTGGAGAAAGAAGTAGGTGAAGTGTGCGAGCTAAGGGGTAAGGGAGGTTGACCCGAGCAAATTTTGGTAATGTTTGGGTTTCGGTATTTTATATATATAAAAAGGTTTATTTAATTATTAAGATGCTATTAAGTAGACATTAAGGTAATGAATTTAAATCAATAATTAAAGGTGCAACGAGTGTTAATTGAAGAATAAAAAAAGGATAATTTAAGAGAGAGAAAAACATTTAGATTTCAGGTGAGTGATAAAGACTTGCATTATTGCTTCCAATATCAATAATTATAATTATATGCATATTGTAAATTATAAGAATTATTGAAATAAATGAAATGAAATGATAACAATAACAAATTATTATTCAATGACTTTAAAAGGAGGTAATTAAAGGAAATGAAATGTAATGACATAAGTCATTAAGGATTACACTTATATGATACTGGCAAGGAATACGATGTACCCGTGCACGAAAAACAAAATAGAAATGAAAATGATAAATGTATATCTTATGGTGTAAAATTTTAAGGGTACTTACCGCTATAAACATTTAAGGGTACGTACGTGTACAAAAGTTTGAGGGTAACTACAATTGCAGTTTTGAGGATGCCTTAGAGTATGATGGTAATTTTAATATGACTTCTAAAATAGGTTAAAATGATAAATATTTAAATTAAAACAAGAAGAATAAAGTCAAAAATAAAAGTTTATAGTTTGATTTATCGATAAATAAAAGTTTACGGCATTCATGCACAGTATTTGCATATTAATTTAATACATATTAAATTATAATTGTTCACTAAGTAGTGTAACTTATTCTTAAAAATTAATGGATGTTTTCACGAAAATATTATATTGCTATGACTAACACGTGAGAGATAATTTACAGGAAGACTACCGCTGATATGTAATATGTAATGTATTATGATTGTAGTTATTGTACTGTTCACTTTGGAGCAGTGATATACTGTCTCGTGTTGGTTTGAGATGTTATTTTATTTGCAGACTATGTTGTTATTTCTGGATAATTTGATTTTCTATGTACTATACTTTATGGTTTCTTAGTGTCATTTTTATAAATTAAAAATTATGAAAATCTATAAAAAATAAATGAAATGTTAATTACCATTTAACAATATGTTCCCGCCTTGGTTAATTCCAAATTCCGTGTTAAGTCGTGGCAAAAGTAGTATCAACACATTTATGTTTGAATACTAAGAAGAAGGAATTATTAGATTGGTTGAATTAACTGATAGACAATATAAATGAAGGATTAAGTTGTGTTTAATTATATTCTTTGCTATGTTATTTCAGAAATATGGATAATCCAGCGGATGTTAATAAGAATAACACTGAAACTGATACACCTCCAAATGTCTCGGTGAACATAGATATTTTTTCTAAGATGATGTCTGTAGTGACTCAGATGATCAGGAACTGTCAGTCTTAGGCTAGTTTTAGTGAGGGAGACCAAATGAACAAACATTTAAAATTGGTTCAGGATATGAGACCACCTTTATTTTATTGAGGAGAAAGCCTATTGGATGCCGAGAACTGGCTATTGAAAGTCGATAAGATTATTGATGAGCTGTCTTGTTCTCAAGATATGAGGGTTACACCTATCACTTTTGTCTTTGAAGGGGAAGCTAAAAGATGGTGGCAAGGACAGTTGCAGGAGAAGTTTGGAGATAGAAACAATCAGTTGGTGCAGTAGGAGAAAGCTGTGGAAACCTTTAGAGACTGGTTCATATTACTGTCAACCATAGATGCATGACAAGTTATCAAGCTAGTGCAGGGTGATCGTTCAATAATGCAGTACGATGCAAAGTTCACTGTGTTTTCTAGGTATGCATCCCAGTTTATTCCAATTGCTGAGGAGAGGTGTAATAGGTTTTGTCTGAACTGAAGGATATAATTAGAAAGCCACTAATTTCTATTGGAATGGATGACTACTTTGTTTTGGTGGAGAGGGCCAGGAGGATTAAATTGGATTTACAAGCTAGCTAGAGGAGGAGAGACTTTCAGAAGAGGAGGAATTCAATGTGATACATGTTTCTTCAAGGCTCTCGGGTTATATAATTCATTCAGTCAAAAAATATAAGTGCTAAGAAGGCCAAATCCAGCAGTGTTGGCAACCAAAATGGAATCAGAAAGTGTGACATGTGTGGAAGATCTAACAAGGGTGAGTTGCTTTCTGGATCAAACACATGTTTTTGCTTCTAGAAACCAAGATACGTGGCGAGGAATTGCCCTAGCTTGAGGCAGTGGGTTCCAGCAAATTCTAGGGGCAGTGTTGCACCACCTCAGAGAAGCTTTGGCGGGCTAAGGGCAATCCGGTCTACTAAATTAGTGTCATTTCAATGTCAAATTCAGTATAATATTCAACCTAGGATTTATGCACTCTCATAGGAGAAAGCTAAGGACTCTGCTAAGTTTATCACATATATGTTTTACATTTAAAAATCTTTAACCAAAGCCTCCTTAAATTATAATAGAATTAATCTCATGTCATTCATAACATCATGTAAGAACTCAAAATACATTAATAAGTCAACTCTAAATGTTCAATGCAATGTTTTTAATGTAATATGTATCATATATCTTCATAATACACCAATAACAATATTGATTGATACATAAACATCACATTCTTTCGTAGTTGTGGAATTAGTTTAAGTGATGCAATTAAATAATACCTTAATGTCTGTGAAATTATGTGTTGGAATGCCAAATGTATTTTCATGGAGGTTAATCAATTGTATGAGGTGAAAATAAAGATTGGTAGAAATGATTTTGATGCACAACTAATTGTGATACCCTTGGTGGAGTTTGAAGGAATTTTAGGTTTGGAATTGGTTGTTTAAAAATTTTGTCATGATTTATTGCTATAAAAAGTTTGCTAAAATAATTATACTTGGGGAGACAGAATTTATAGTATGTGGAGATAAAGGGTTGGAATCTATGATAAAGCTTTTAAATTATTGAATCGTGAAAACTAATGTATTCTTGCTCATGTGACAAATACATCTGAGGAATTAACATCTTTGGGTTATATTCTGTGGTAAGGGAATATCCAAAAGTTATGATGATTTATGAGAATTACCTCTAATACGAGAGATTGATTTCACTGCTGAACTCTTGCCAAGTTTTGAGCTAGTATCCAACGCACTCTACAGAATGACAATTAAGGAGTTGCAGGAATTAAAAAATCAATTGCAGGAATTGGTAGATAAAGGATTCATGTAAACTAATACCTCACCTTGGAGAGCTCCAATATTATTGGTGAAGAAGAAAGATGGGCGCTTTAGAATGTGCATTGACTATAGAGACTTAAATAAGCACACAAATAAAGACAAATATCCATTATTGATGATTGATGACTTGTTTGATCAATTGGAATGAGTGTTTGTATTCTAAAAAATTGATATAAGGTTAGGCTATCACCAATTGAGATTAAAGAGACATATATAGTAAAGATAGTTTTTCAAGATCAGATATGGGCACTATGCATTTGTGTTGATGCCATTTGGACGGATTAATGCTCCAACAGTTTTTATGAATATGATGAATATGATCTTCAGGTAAATTTTGAATTCTTTTGTGGTTTTCTGTATAGACGCTATCCTGTTGTATTTTAGAGATGAAACCAACCATACAAATTATTTGCATACTGTTCCTTAGGTTTTGAAAGAGAATATATTACATACCAAATTTTTTAAATGTGAATTTTGACTTAGAAGTGTGGTTTTTCGTCGGGATATTATCAGTGGAGATGACATATCTGTGGATCAGAATAAGATCAAGGCCATTGCAGATTGGTTAAGACCTACTACTGTTACTGAGGTCAAGAATTTTCTAAGTCTGACATGTTATTATAAGTGATTTGTAGAAGGGTTTTCTCGGATAGCTATGCCCTTATCCATACTAACATAGAAATCAGTAAAGTTTGATTGGACTGATCTTGTGAAGAGGGATTTTAGAAGTTGTCATCTTTCTTGATGAATTCTCGAGTGTTGGTTATTCCTTCATGATCAAATGAGTTTCAGTTTTTTGTGGTGCATCTTTGAAAGTTTGTGTTGTATGGTTATGCAACATAAAAGGGCTATTGCTTATGCTTCAAGACAATTGAAGAATCATAATAGAAATTATCCCACACATGTTTGAAGCCTACAACAGTTGTGCGTGCACTTAATATATGAAGGCACTATCTATATGGAGTCAGATGTGAGATATTTACTAATCATTAGAGTTTGAATTACAACTTAGAAATAATTTAGTCTGAGACAGATGAGATGGTTTAAGTTTATTAAATATTATGATTTAGATTTCAATGTTATCCGAGGAAGACAAATGTGATTGCAGATGCATTGAGTAGGAAGACCTTAGGTAGTTTAAATTATTTGATTACTTAGCTGGAGCAGTCAATCTAAGATATGGAAATTCTTGAGCTGTCAGTGATTGACTGTAGTGATGAGGATATAATTCAGTTAAATCAGCCAACAATTTAATCTACTTTGAAAGGCATAATCATAGATTCATTAGCTATATATAATCGTGTTTTGAAAATCTTGGAGTTGGCAAGACAAACTTTTTGAAGAAATATATGATGGATGAAAATGACTTATTGAAATATAAAGACGGGGTTTATGTTCAAGTTGTGAATGGATGGATTGATGAAGTAGATTATAGAGCAAACATATTTGTCTTGCTATATAATTCGCCCAAGGAATAATAAAATGCACGAGGAGCTCAAAGAAACATTTTGGTTGCGAGGATTGAAGAGGAATGTGACAAAATTTATGATTAAATGTTCTACATTTTAGCTAGTGAAAGTAGAACGTCAATACCAACTAGGTCAATTATAGCTTTTACCTATTACAGAGTAGAAACGAATAGTTATTGTTATGGACTTTATGATTAGATTGGGTAGGTCACGACAAGGTTGTGATGCTATCTAGGTAATTGTTAACAGATTGACTAAATCTGTCCATTTTTTGCCTATTCAACAGACATACCTTTTTGAGAAGTTTACTAAATTATATGTGGGTTAAATTGTAAGGTTAAATAAAGGGACAATGATTTTAGACAGAGATGATAGATTTACTTCAAAATTGTGGAAGAAGATTCATGTGGCTTTGGGGACACAATTGACTTTTAGTACAATCTTTCATTTTTAGACTAATGATCAATCATAAATGACTATTTAGATGTTGGAGGATCTATTAAGTTTATGTGTTCTTAACTTTGGTGGGGGGTGAGAATTGCCTACACCCTTAGTAGAATTTGCTTGCAATAATAATTGCCAGACCAGTATTGGGATGACTCCATATGAAATTTTGTATGAATAAAAGTGCAAGGCACCTTTATGTTGGGCAGAAGCAGATGAAAGAAAGATCATAGGAGCTGGCTTCATTGATGATGTTATTGAAAAAGATTAGAAAGATCAAAGAAAAACTAAAGTGCATGACAAATAAAAGAAATATTATGATGTCAAGCACATACTTGTTGAATTTGAAGTTGGAGATTTTTTTAAATTAAAATTAGTAATTTGAACTGTCTGCAAAGATTTAGAAAGACAGAAAACTTGAGCCCCTTATATATAAGTTAATTTGAGATTTTGGAGAGAATTGAAATTTTCACTTACATATTGGCTTTACTAGCTCATATAAAGGGACTGCATCATTTTTTCCATATTTTTTTTTTACATAAGATGTAGATTATAGATAAATCAAATAGGGTGATAGCAAACTCAATTGATATACAACCTGACTTAACTTATACTGAAGAGTCTGAAATGATACTGATTTTTTATGTGAAGAAGCTTCATAATAGAGAAATTCCATTCGTGAAAATTATTTGGAGAAATGGATCAGAAAATGATGCTACATGGGAGAAAGTTTCATATACAAAAGAAAGATATATCCAACTCTTCAGTTAAGGTATGTTTGTTTTTATATTAAACTTTTAAAATTTTGAGGACGAGCTGAACTTTTAATTAAAAAAATCAAATCGTGGGATCGAATAACGATCTCCACAGTTTCACTTAAGGAGGCTCACTCATTTTGAAGTTGCAGAAGTGTCAAGATAGAGAGAGAGAGAGAGAGAGAGAGAGAGAGATCTTTGAGCGTGCCTAAGCCGATCTGTAGAAGAGAAAGAAGAGGAAATAAAAAGAAAGTGGAAGGAAAGAAGTCACCACTTACGTGTGTGGGTGGCTTTGACTCTTGCGTAGCCGAAGGAGGAAACCCTAGTCTAAGAAGAAGAAGAACATGGGCTTCAAGGAGGAGCCTCACATGTGACGTCACTGTCGTGTCCAGCCCTACCATAGGAAGATATAGGAGGAGGTGAGGGAGATCTCGGGTTGCAAGAGGAGCTCGTGCCCTAGTGTGTCGGAAGAAATCATCACGTGAAAAAAGAAAGATGAAGTAAGGGGAAGAAGGTGTGCTACTCTGTCGAGAGGAGTTGAAGCAGACCAAGTGCTCCGAGGAAGAAGCATGGGAGGTATGTGCGCATGCGGGGGCAACAGAGCATGCCTCATTAAAGATGAATTAAATTTTAACAAAGTTATTTAATAAATTTTGTACAAATATATACTCTGATTGTATGTTTATTTAATTAATGTTAATAGAAAGTTTGATCAAATCATAACTCAACATATAGAATTTGAGCTTGGAGGGAGAAGAAATAGGTGAAGTGTGCAAGTTAAGGGAGAAGGGAGATCAACCCGAGCAAATTTTGGTAAGGTAAGAGTTTATTTATATAAAAGGTTTTGTTTATTTAATTAAGATGCTGTTAGGTATTCATTAATGTAATGATTTTAAATTGATGATTAAAGGTGCAATAAGTGTTAATTGAAAAATAAGAAAATGATAATTCAAATGAAAAAAAAGACATTTAAATTAAGGTGAGTAATTACTTTCTTGTATGTATTGAATTGATATTTTATTAAATAAAGACTTACATTATTGCGTCAGATACCAGCTTTTATAGTTATATCATGTTATAAGTTAAAAGAATCATTAGAATGAATGAAATAAAATGATAAAAAAAAGGAAAACGATAAAAAAGAAAAATGATTGTTAAATGACTTTAAAAGTAGTTAATTAAAAGAAATAAAATGTAAGGACTCAAGCCATTCAGGATTACCCCCAGACGGTACTGACAAATGATATGATGTACTTGTGCACGAAAAAGAAAATGAAAATAATGTGTATTTTTTGGTGCAAAATTTCAAGCGTATCTATATGCACAAACTTTGAGGGTACTTACAGTTATGAATGTTTTAGGATACCTATAGGTACAATTTTGAGTATATCTTTTAGTACGATTGTAATTCTGCTATGTCTTCTAAAAGAGGTTAAAATGATAAATATTTAAATTCAAATGAGAAGAGTTAAATTAAAAATAAAAGTATACTGTTTGATTTATCAATAAATTGTATTTTTGGTGGACATTCATGTATGGTTTTTGTATTTCATTCAATATATAAAAGTATTATAACTGCTTACTAAGTGGTGTAACTTTTGAAAATTAATGGTTGTTTGCAGAAAAATATTAGATTGATATAACTGACAGACAATAGATGATTTACAAGAGGATTATTGCTGATAGTTAGTATACTGTATATTATGATTGTAGTTATTGTAATGTTTACTTTGGAGTGGTGATATACTGTTGTGTGTTGATTTGCGATATTTTAATTGCAGATTATATTGTTGTTTCTGATGATTTGATGTTTTTTGTAGTGTACTTTGTGATTTCTTAGTGACTCTTTTATAAATTAGAAGTTACGATACTCTGTAAAAAGTACATGGAATGTTTAACTCCAAGTTTCGGTTCGGGTTGTGACATCAACATACTTGATGGTTAATGATTATTTGGAATGAAATCTTATATACTAATAGGATGTTCAATAATTGAATATGAAATATTCTGATAGTTGTATGTAGGAAGAAAAATGTTCAGTCTTTTGTAAGTGTAGGAGAATCAAATCAAATGTCATGCAATGGAGCTACTGGAGAGAGAAATGAAACATAAGATTAGAAAAATCAAGTTGACAACAAAGACTCCATTTGTTTTTGCTAGGATCATGGAGTTTAAAGGCATTTTTTGTGCTAAAGCTGTTTAAAGCATTATAAGCTTTTCAGTTACTAATAAGTTTTCAATCATGATAGATTACATAATGATTAAAATTAAATTTTTTTTTCGAATCATTTATTTATTTAACACTGTCATTGTCGGTCCCAAGCCTAGATGTGAAAAGTGGAGGATTGAGTTAGGTAGTCGATAACCAGCATAAAACTTGTCGAAAAAATCATGACATGAATCCTTTTGATCATTGTGTAAGTGCTAGGGCGTCCTCTAGAAGCGACGCGTTGTATGAGTCCGAATACGGTAGAAACTAGTGCAAGTTTCGCTACACCTCACTCAGGTTAGTGTCAAATAAGCGAGGTTCCCACATTATGGATCGATGCTTTGGTAAAGGTTAGTCTTTGATACTAGTATTAGAAAAAGATCTTGGAATATCGGTACTCTCAATAGTAAATTAATGGAATTAATTGATATTGTGATTCATAGAAAGATAAATATCTTGTTTATTCAAGAAACTAAATTGGTTGGAGAAAAAACTAAGGAGATTGATAACTTAGGTTTGAAACTTTGGTATTCTGGTAAGTGTCGCACTAGAAGTGGTGTATGTGTAATTATAGATAAGAGTTTGAAAGATAATGTTGTAAAAATTAATAAAGTTAGAGATAAAATTATAGTAATTAAGATTATTATTGATACTATAAGATTTTTAATATTATAAGTGCTTATTCTCCTCAAGTATGTTTAAATATAGACTCTAAAGATAAATTCTGAAATGACTTAGAAGACTTAATACACTTGATACTTTTTGAAGAAAAAATTTTTATTAGTGGAGATTTAAATGGACATGTCGATAGAGTGACAAAAGATTTCAGAAATATTGATGATGGCTACGGTTATGGAGCGATTAATGAAGAAGGTAAATCATATTAGATTTTTTTTTGACGTATGATTTAGTTATTGCTAATACTTTATTCAAGAAAAGAGATGGACGTCTTATTACTTATAAGAATGGATCTAATAAAACACAAATTGATTATTTTCTTATAAGAAAAAAAAATCGGCGAGATTGTAAGGATTGTAAGGTCATTTCAAGTGAGTATTTAAGTACCCAACATCGATTATTAGTTCTAAATTTTAAGATGAATAGTTATAAAATAATAAGATTCAACATAGTAGAATTATATTGAAGGTACCTAAAAGACAAATAAAATTATTTTTATGAGTAAAAGTCAAGATTTAAAAATTTGGGATGTTCATGAAAAAGCGAATGCTATGTAGAAGAAAGTAACAAACACTATTAAACAAGTGACAAAAGATGTACTTGAAGAATCAAAGAAAAAAATTTATATAAATAAAAAAGTAGGTGGTGGCATAATAATGTGCAAGAAATGATAAAATATAAGAAGTTATATTATAAAAATTGGTTTGAATGTAAAGCTTAGAGAATTGAGAAAAATATAAAACGACCCGCATGGAATCCAATAGAACAATCTGTGATGCTGAAAATTATGCTTTTGGTGATCTTTACAATATGTTATATACTAATGAGGTTGAAAAATATATGTATAAACTAGCCAAATAAAAATAAAAATAAAGATTCAACTAAAGTAAAGTATATTAAAGATGAAAATAAAAAAGTATTTTCTTAGAAAAAGATATTCAACATAGGCGGGTGAGTTATTTTGATAAACTTTTTAATGAAGTTTCTGAAAATGCGATCGATCTTAATGATCTTAATATCGTTAATAATAATAAAACGTTTCATTTTTACCGTCTCATTAGTAAAAAAGAAGTTGATGAGACTTTAAAGAAATCTAAGGGTGGAAAGTCTGTAGGACTCGATGATATCCCAATTAAAGTGTGGAAATATTTAGGTGATTTGGGAGTTTCTTGGTTTACTAAACTTATTATTATTTTTAAAACTAAAAAGATGCCTGAGGAGTGGAGGAAAAATATTTTAGTCCCCATTTTTAAGAATAAAGGGAATGGACAAGAGTGTGCAAATTATAGAGGAATCAAATTGATGTGTCATATTTTAAAATTATGGGAGAGGGTAATTGAAAATAGGTTAAGACGTATTACCAACATTTCTCATAATCAATTTGGATTTATGCCAGGCAGGTCTACTATGAAAGGTATACATTTATTGAGAGGTTTGATGGAGAAGTTCAGAGTTAATAAGGAGGATCTACCTTTGATTTTTATTGAATTAGAAAAAGCTTACGACAAGGCTCCAATAGATATCTTTTGGAGAGTCCTGGAGAATAAATGTGTGATATAACTTATATTTAAGTTATTAAAGATATGTATACTAGAGCTGTTACTTGTGTTCGAACTGAAGGACGATTGACCAAATATTTTCCTATTTATGTTTGTCTACATCAGAAATCGGCTTTAAGCCCATATCTTTTTGCTTTAGTTATGAATGGTCTTATTGGACATTTACAAGAGGATGTACCTTGATGTATTCTTTTTGGTGATGATATTCTCCTCGTGGATAATACGAGAGAAAAACGCCCAAGAAAAAACTTGAATTATAGAGGTCTACATTGGAGTCTAAAGCCCTTTTGTTCGAGTATAACTAAAACTGAATATATGGAATGTAATTTTAGTAATAGTAGCTCTAGTGACCGAAGTGTAACTTTGGGTGATCAAATTATTAAAAGGTGTGAACGATTTAAATATCTTGGATTTATTGTTCAAAGCAATGGTGATATAGATGGGGATGTTAATAGTAGAATTCAAGTTGGTTAGTTGAAGTAGAGGAATGCTTCAGGTCTATTGTGTGATAGAAAGTACCGCTTAGATTGAAAGGAAAATTTTATAAGATGGTGGTGAGACCTGCAATGTTTTATGGTGCTGAATGTTGGCCTTTAAAAGATAAGCATAATACCAAGTTAAGTGTTGCCGAGATGAGAATGATTAGGTGGATGAGTGGCTTTACACGTATAGACAAAATGCGAAATGAATATATCTGTGATAGGGTTTGTGTAGCTCCAGTGATAGGACAAAATTAGAGAGAGTTGTCATAGATGGTTTGGTCATTATAAACGTCAACCATCTGATGATCCGATTAGGAAAGTAGATGTTTTAGATTTGACTTATGTTAAGAAAAGCAGAAGTAGACCTAGGAAAACTCGTGTTTATTGTATAAAAAATGATCTTAATTTATTAGAATTTACGGAAAATATGACATTAAATAGGAGGCAATGGAGAAAAATGATTCATGCAGTCTGACCCTACTTAGTGGGATTAAGACTTTGTTGTTGTTGTTGTTGTAGTGATTTTAAAGATGCTTCGAAATAATTTTTAAAATTAGATACTTTTATGTGTGCTATTTATAAATATTAGTTTGAAGTAGTGAGTGAATAATTAAATTATTGAGAACACTTAGAAGAAGATGTTTCTAGGATGAATATATGGCGTGTTATTATAATGAGTATGAATGTTATAATTGTGAATCAATATTTCATGAATACCAATTGATACCTAGTCAAGATGGGTTTAAGTATCTTAAATTTAAAATAGATCATAGAGAATAGTAGAAATATAAATTATAATATAACCTGTAGAATTAAGAAGTTGATAAAATGAAAAAAATCTTTTTAGAGTATGAATATCATAGAGCTTTGAAAGTAAATTTTATAAAATTATAATTACGATAGCCATGCTATATGAATCCGAGTTTTGGATGGTGAGAAAGTGGAAGACAAATTAGAGCGGCATAAATGAGAATGCGAAGGTGTATTTGTGGCAAAATTAGAAAAAATATATTAACAAATGATTAGTTTGAAAAGCAATGAGCAGTATCAATTGAAGATAAAATTTGTTGAAAATTAATGTACGTGATTTGGTTATATTCACTAAAGATAGAAGGTAAATTTTATAAAAAAATTAGCTTTAATAATTTGTTTGTATGATTATGAGTTTTGGATAATAAAGAAGTGGAAGACAAATTTTAAGAGTTACAGAAATGAGAATGATAAGGTGGATGTGTGGCAAAACTAGAAATGATAAATTAAAAACAAGTAGATTAAAAAAACAATAAGAATAGTATCAATTTTTTTAAATATAATGTTAACAGAAGATAAATTTAGATGCTTTAGTTATGTGCTAGAAAAGATCGAGGATACATGGTCAATTTGGTAGATAAAATTGAGGTAATTTTTTTTAAAATAATAATAATAAAAAAAACGGTATATTGATTGCAACATTTGAGCATAAAGATTTGCACAAAATAATATTAAAACCTTCATGCAACACTCACTTGGGATGAATGGTGAATGAGAAGTCATAAAGTTGACTCTAGATAATCAACAATACTAACATTAACAATCTATTAGACTGCAAACTTATATGGATCCAATTTTGATCAATGAAGCATTTATTGATAAACAAGTCTAGCATGTTTAGCAATAAATTTTAAGGTGAATGTGTTTTAAAACTTAATATGATAGATTTAAAAGTGATTATATAAGAGAAACTATGAGAATTACACTCTTTCTAGATAAGTTAAATGAAAATAAACTCAATTAATTTGGGCATATTTAATGAAGGGTAGTGAGCATAACCAATTAGATGTGCTGAAAAAATAATTTAATGAATTATAAAGTTGAAGTAGTATATCGAAGATAACAAGAATAGGTTTATGAAAAAATATTTGCTCACTTTATATATTTAACACCTCAACCAAGGAGTATCAAGAATTATTGGTGACTAAGGATTCCCAGAGCTGTGTCAAAATACTCTAGATGTGGTTAATGATAAAGATTATGATGATCTTTATGATCAATGTGCAAAGATGTCTTTAATGTTAATTATTTATGCAAACTTCACACGGGATAATGTTGCAACACAATAAAATCATTATTGATTATTTGTAGTATTGATGAATGTTTTATAATTTATTTTAGTTTTATTTTCTTTTATTAGTAGTTATTTTTTTATTTCAAATTAGATGATAAGATATAAGCTGTTATTTATATTGGTATTTGATTTAAAATCAAGTAGTTTGATCTTATCTTGTAACTCTATTTTTATAAATAGGTGTTTTAGGGCTTGTAAATAATTGTTGAACCCGGTTATTTGCTCCCCTATGATCTTATTCTCCACTCTTCGAAAGATTCTCTTGTCCTAATTGGGTCTTTCCCTCTTTTGGTATAGTTCCTCTTCTAATCCATGACGATACCATACCACATTCACATGTTATAATGTTAGTCTTTTTTTTTTCTTCTCTCAAACTCTTCCTCCTATTCAGTTACATCCAAGAGAAAATAATACCAATTTCAAAAGAAAATAAAGAAATCAAGAGCTCACCATGAAATTTGCATCCAAGCTATCCAACTTTTTCATTAATAATTTATTTTAGAACACCATTTATTCTGTATCATTTTTTTATCATAGACCTAATTGCTTTTATTGATATGAAGTAATTGGTTATTCGACCTTCTTTTTTATTCTCACGATATTCTTCTCTAAATGAACAAGTCTATCTACATATTTTCAAATTGTTGCTTGTCTCCTTTAAAGAACTTTTGTTTGAGTTTGTCTTATTATTACTGCCACCACTATATGATTATGGGAACTTCTAGTACTATTTTGAGAAAAATGTATGACACCTTTTGACTTATAGATCTGAAATCGCCAAATCTTACTAAGTCTAGATTACGAAGATTAAGAAATGTTAATGAAGCTATTTCATCTCCAACATGGATAATAGGCTTCTAAAAAATTACTTATGAATAACTCTTCTGAGGGAAAAATTGTCAGCCTATGAAGTGATCTAAAGATTATTTCTTGCATTTCAGATTATTCTAGAAATTAGGATTATCTTTATTTCTAATTTGATGATTATTAGGAGTTATCCAGATTTAGAATAAATTTAAATTCAAAGAATTAGATCTTATTTTGTAATTACATTTTTATTAATAAGAGTTTTATGTATTATTAATAATTATTTAAATATTAATTGCACTCAAAAAGATTTTTGCACTTCTTCTTTCCTTATCAGTGGATACTCTCTATTCTTCTAATCTGCTTGTCCACTCTTTTTGATATTATTTATTCTGAGCTAGCTCATCTTTATGAGATAGTATTTTTTTCCCTCTTACATCAATGAAAGCTAGTTTCAAGAGAAGGAATAAGATCAAGGTTATTTACAATAAGTGATCATAAACAAATTACTATCAAACCATCTTGCTTAATCATTTACACTATAGCATTCTTTATTCTATATCTACTTGACTCATATTATCAAGTGATTTTTTTCAAAAATTACATCCATTTTAAATCTCGCGGGACTAAATGTGGAGATGTCTTTTGGTTCTTATATACAATTAAGAAGTTTGATTCATTCTATACTTTTAGTCCCTGTATGGGATCAGTTTTTTCTTTTTTTTCTAATTTTTATTTTTATTTTGTTTTGTTTATGTTCGGTTTGAATTAAAATATGTTTGATAGTGGTAGTTGTTTCTAAAAACACTCAAATTCTCTTTTAAGTGTTTTAAGTATTTTTAAAACCAAGGTAATTTGTTTTTAAAAACAAAAATAAAGTATATAAAATCTTTACTAACCAAACATGTTCTCAAAAACAAAAATAGAAACAAAAACAAAATAGAAAAAAAAAATGATGCCAAACGGGGCTTTAGGCATTTCTATTTCTTAAATACTGTTGCTGAAATATTCCCCTTAAAGCTCAATATTGCATTAAAAAGATTTTTTTTTCTTTTGAGCTAAAATGTTTTGCAATCTTCATCTCTTTAAATTTTATTAAGCGTTTCATCTCGACATAATATCCTCTGTTGGGAATCCATTTTATCTCATTTCAGTAGTGTTCCACTTGTCATATTATGGCTAATTTCATGCATACTATTATTGCGGAATACACTGGAACTTTTTTAACAGATTGTCTGTATGTCAAATTCGAGCGCCAAAACTTTGGAAACTATTTATGTATTAATGAAGTACAGATTTAGAGTTTTTAGCTTGTCAACATTTGCAGGAAATATCAAAGTTCAGATACGAGCTATGCCCGCGCTACATGAAGGAGAGAAAGTTTTGGCGCATATATTTTATTCTTGTGAACAATCATGTTGCCCCGTAAGTTTCTTCTTGCATTTTATATGACCTAAATGATGCTGACGTAAAGGACATGCAGTAATCTTAGGGTTATTTGGGATCACTTTTGTGCTTTCTTTTCTTTTCT
>CM040435.1:22906466-22959686 GCA_022702705.1 Papilionanthe hookeriana x Papilionanthe teres | reverse complement strand
TGAATGTATTTTTTATGATTTCATGCAGGTATAATGATTTTAGTCATTTGAAGCAAAAGGAAATGAAAAGGAGTAAATTTGGAGCAAAAAAAATAAAAGTGTATTTTATTGAACTAGCACCGAACGACGATGTGACCAGCGTTAGTTTCCAGAGAGTTACAATGTTTTATCAAAATAATGTGCCGAACGGCGCCCTACTGATGTTTCGGACAAATACTTATCTCGATTTTGAACTAAATTTAATGTATTCGCTAAACTTCGAAGGTTGCTTGAGAAACTCTTGGAATCCGCTGCTCAATTTAAACACATTTGGAGCCAAATTTCAAAGGGGAGAAGAAAGGAAGAAAAGAGTTTAGAGAGAGTTTTCTTTCTATTTTGTGTAGGAAATTAGAGTTGTGTTTTCTCTTCTAAGGAGTGTGAGAGAAGAGGGAAAATGAGAGATTTCTTCTTCCTTACTATTCTAAAGAGAGAATTGTGTGTTAATGTGAAGAAAGAATAGGAGTCAAAGGAATTCCTTGAGATTTTGAGATAAGTTTTCTTTACTTTACTTTGTTTGTATGACGTTGTTTTTATATATAAAATTCATGTTTTATCATCTTTTCCTCATGAATCTTGAGTAGATTTCTTTGTCTTTCTCCTTTTCATGTGATGTGTCGATATTGTGAAATGGAAATGATATGCCGATTTATTATGGAGAATTTGTGATGACCTTTTCACTTAGAACTTCATTTACTTTTTAATATGTCCAATTGAATTGTTAAAACTTGTTGGGAAACATATGTTTCAAAAGGATTACGAG
The DNA here is from genome assembly GCA_022702705.1 of Papilionanthe hookeriana x Papilionanthe teres. NCBI lineage: Eukaryota > Viridiplantae > Streptophyta > Magnoliopsida > Asparagales > Orchidaceae > Papilionanthe > Papilionanthe hookeriana x Papilionanthe teres. The sequence goes on along the minus strand of CM040435.1, from coordinate 22,958,887 downwards.
TTCCACAACAAAAGTGAAGGTCACATTCAATGTCCATTAATGATAGATGTAGTCATGGTGATTGAGTGCAAATAAACAGGGAAATATACTTTGATGCGTGTAGAATCGGAGATTTCGAGTGATCGATCGAAATCCTCAATTTGGTCCTAATGTTTAGAAATCGAAGCGAGAGTTAGCCTTCAAGTGAAGGGAAGTGGAGCTCCGGAGTGAGAGCGTATCCTCCTACTAAGCTCATAAATTTGGGGACTAAACTTAGGATTAGCTAATATTCTTTATACGCTGAAATATGGGTAAAAAATAAGAATGCTCCTATTTGGCACAATACATTTGTATCACTGATCTATGTCACAATAATCATCACATTATGAATGGAAATGAGGAAAACTTTTTCTTGCAACTGAACTTTGTTATAAATTTAGTCTTGTATTAGTTTAACTTCGCTAGAATTTAAAACGTATTTTTGTAGTAATAGCAACTGAACCTGTTTGTCTTTACTTTAAGAATTAAACTACTTGCAATTGTGTTGTGATTCGATAAGAGATTTCTATGCTACACCCAAAAATTAAAGTCTCCCTGTGGGATCGATATTTCAGGACTCCATTAGAGTCCTTTATTACTTGAGCGATATGTATACTTGCGTTAATTGTGTGACTCGTTATCATTTAAATCAATATATAAATCTAAATCTGAGTTCATTAATTTTTTGCAAATTTAAAAAGTCGCACCATAGCACTATAAATCATAGAGCCGACATCTATATGTTTCATCTTTTGAATACAATAATTCAAAGTCGCTCTTTCTCGGGTCACTTCGCTTAAATGGTTCGTTGGGAGTAATCGAGCTAAAATGAAGTAACATCATGCTTTGGATGAAGCATTAAGCATTGAAGAGGAGAATACCATATGTCTGTTCCCGATCTTCCAAAATCCACGCCCATCCGCCAGGAATCCTATAATCTCATCAAGATCTGTATCAGTAAACTCAAACTTCGAATAATAGCAATTTGGAACAGGCAACAACTGTCGGCATATTTTTAGGTTGAGTGCTGTATTTTTGAAAGGGGTCGCCTACAAATATTGTCGGCGAATTTTAGAATTTAAATTAAATTTAAATATATATATAATTTAGAAAGTAACATTTTATTTTGAAAATAATTTTAAGTTTGAAAATTTTAAGATATGAAATTAAACCGATCTCACATCCTAAATAGTTTATATAAACGAGCACCACATCACAAACCGTATATCTATCCCGAAGAATAGATACACTGTTTGACGATGGGGCTCGATTAAATAAACTAGAAGATTTGTGACATCCGTTTGGTCTGCGAACCAATTTTATAAGCCGACAAGTTCCCCTGCTTAATATAAAAAAATTAAGCAAGGTTTATATTACCTGGATTCTTAAAGTTCCCTATAAGGGTAAGCCCCTAAAGTTAATTACATCTTAAATGACGGGAATCATTTAAGAAAACTCTCGATAATGATCAGTGATTTTGCTCTCAAGAATTTCAAAGTTTAAGGTTTTCGAAGGATTGGATTTTGGAGATTTCAAAAGGGAATGAATCAAATTTGGAACAGTTTGTTTCAAGGATCCAAAGGAAGAGAAGTAGGAGAAGCTGAGGATCCAGGAAGAATATTGGCAACTTCTCAAACTATCATATTAATTGGCTTCGAGTTTAAGAAAATTATTTAATGTTGCAATCTTGCCAATTTTAATTATTTAAGACTTATGTTTGTATGACATATTCACACAAATAGCCTCAAAAATATGAGGGTTTATGTCATATCAAACGACTACCTCGGAGTCCTAAGACTGGTTAGGGCTTAATTTACATGACATGATCATGCAAATGCCTAACGAAGAGTTGAGGATTTATGTTGCACTAAGCAAACTACCTCGAAGTCCTATGGTTTGGTTATTTAAAACTAAGAAAGTTTTGCTGGAGTAGATCCGAGTTTTGCTGATGACGATGGTCGTGCTACCCACCATGTTCCACGCTCATTGTTGTTGTAGAGGTTTAGTTTTAGAATTAATAAATCGGGAGATGAGAGAAGTGTTTTGGTTTAGAGAAAATCTTAAAATCCAAGTGTTTTTAATATTTTAATTAAAACAAATCTTAAAGTTGTTTAAACAGAACCGATTAAGATCTAACGGTTCCGTCATCCCAACACCGTTATTTTCATCGAATTCATTTAGTCCAAATGAATTTGCTAAACTCAACTGAATGAGTTCCACACTTTCATTTAGACCGTGGAAATCCCGTTAAGCAACGCGTGGGTTACATCATCCGAGGTATTCCCGATCATTCAACGAGACGTTTTAATTTAGTAGCGAATTGTAGCTTTGTTGTTCTATTCGTGATTAAATTTCGAGTTGTTTCATATTTTGAATGTTGCATGGCGGTGAATTTTAACTTCAGAATGACTTTTAATTTAGTTTTGGTTTCGGGTCGTGGGCTATCCTAAAGGTTTCGTTTTCATGCAATGTCTTATTTATCATGCAAGTAAAAGTAAAGCGCAATGCATGTAAGTAAATTGCAATAAAGTAAATCGCAATAAAATAAAAGCGTACACCTGAGGGTCTTCCCGTCATCCCAAGCCGCACTTAAAATACATGTTAGAGCATTTAAACATATTTTTGCAAGAAATACTCAGTAAAGCTAAGGCAAAGGGTTTTCGTTGTCTACCGTAATCCTAATCCTATCACTAGTACTTCCTATGACGTCTAAGTTGTTGGCTTGGTTTAAGAATGAATTTCTTCATCAAAGAACAATTAAATTCAATCGTTCTTCTAAAACATCCCGTCATATCGAGGAAGTGCTCAGACAAGTCCTAAACATCTTTTCAATACTTCTGGATTATTTTGAGTCCAAGAAATTTAGTTGCGCAGGTGAATTAATCATCCAGGAGTTTAGTGAAGCTTTGTCTCTTACTCAATGAACTCGGGTATTCTGACTACTGCATGAATGAAGTGACATCTCACTTAATACTCTATTTAAGAGTTATAATAATTAAAGCCTTTGAGAGCAAGTTGGTTTATTGAGAATTTTAATGATTCTAAATTTAAAGTTTCGAGTTAATGATTTAAAGTGATTTAATTTAATTATGAGGTTTTAATTAATAATTTTAAGTTTGGAATAGTGTTCAAATTATTTTAGATTTAATTTAAATCTTTACATTTTCAATTATCTTAGTATTTCAAACTGATGTTTATATTTTAAATTTGCTTAGATAGAAAGAGGTGTTGAAATTATTGATATGTTTTGATTTAACTCTTAATGATTTCATTTAGATTTGTTGTTAAGTGATTTTAATTTAATTTAATTTAATTTAATTTGATTTTAATTTAATTTAATTTAATTTAATTTAATTTAATTTAATTTTAATTTAATTTTAATTTAATTTTAATTTAATTTAATTTAATTTTAATTTTAATTTAATTTTAATTTAATTTTAATTTAATTTTAATTTAATTTTAGTTTAGTTTTAATTTAATTTTAGTTTCAATATTTTAAATTTAATTTAATTTAATTGTTAAGGTGTTAATTTAATTTAATTTAAACTTTGACTTGACTTAATTTAATTTAATTTAATTTAGCTCCAAGATTTTAAATTTGATTTTAATTATTGGACCATTTAACATTTTAAGCTTTAATTCATTTAAGGGTTATCTTTTTTTTATTTTTTTAAGTTTATTTAATTTGGATTATTATTTTAATTTTTAATTAAGAACTAAATATTATTGAAGTGACTCATTTAGGGATTTTTAAATTAAAGAATAAATATCCTCTTAATAATATCCCTATTTTAATAATCCAAATTTTAAATATATTCTTTCAAAAATTTAAATTATTTAATTAATTAGAGTTTCATTTTGATATTTTCAAAGTGTTTAATGGGTTGCTACCCCTTAATTTCCCTAATTTTCAATCATCTAAGAGAAAGTTAAAAACAAATATTTTACCCTCCATTTTGATTAAACCTAAAGTTTTAATTAAGTGTTAAAATTTTTAATTACCTTTATGCCTTTTAGAGCTTATTTATTTCATAACTCACTAAATTGAGCTCAAATGAATTTTAAATTTTTATATCACCTCACTCACATGTCAATTAAAACATTAGAGGAGAAAATGTGATTTCTCTGACTTTAATTTATTTATATAATTATTTTTAGTAGAAATAGGGGTTTTCAAAAAAAATTCAACAACATGACCAAGGTAAAGTTTCTGTCCTTAAGAAAATTATAGGATATTTTAAATGACTAGAGGACCACTTGAACCAATTTTTGTGATTTTCTGAATTATATTTTATTTAATATAATTATTTTGAGTTTTAGAGTATTAATTAATTTTAAAATAAAATAAAAATTGAAAAATAGATTTTATATTGTTCTTAAATTTCTCTAACCTCAAGGAGTCCAGAAAATCAAATTTTATAATTTTCTGATTTTTCTTTGATTTATTAGAATTATTTTAGTGAAAAAGGTTGAAAATTTATTTTTTAATATTAAAAATTACATTAAGCCTTTAAAATTCAATATCTTATCCTAGGGACTTAGGAAAAATATTTGGTTTGTTCCTAAGTGATTAAGAGTCAAAATGTGACATTTTTATGATTTTTAATATTTTTGTGATTTTTATTATTTTTTAATTATTAAAATATTAAAATATTGTGAAAAATCAACTTTTTTAAAAAATTCCAATTTTAATTTTCCTGAACTCCCCTGATATCAGAGAAGCTCTAAATCCATTTTTTGTGAATTTTTGAAAAGTATTTTTGGAGTTATGAATTTTTAAAGTTCCATTTTGCTTATGAGGCTTAATAAATCCATTTGGTGGGGTTAATCAAGTCCAATTGATTTCAAAATTTTATGTAAGGTTCCTCTAATCCTAAAGAACAATGGAGAATTGTTTTCAAGTCAATTTGGTGTGTGGTTAACCCTAATTAATTCAAATTCAATTTTAGGAGTTTAGGCTAATTAGTGTTATTATGAATGAATTAACTCAAAATATATTTTTCATAGGGTCCCCTGATCTTAAGAAACACCACCAAATTTTCCTAGAATTTATTTTACAACATGCTAATTATTGGAATTAAAATACCTAAAACAGTGACATGAACTTGAAAAATCAATAACTTTTGACAGAAATGGCCTCTGACATTGAAAAATTCAGGGAATGTTTCCAAGATCAGAGGCTTCAAAAACCCTATGGTCTCATGCCATGGTGAATTGTCTATGCAAATGGAGAATCAAAATATTGGATACAGTAAATAAATTATTAAAAATAAAAGACTCATCCAATTAACTTGATTTCTTTTCCACATTATTCTCCTCTGTTCACTGAGCAAGAGTGTATTTTTATTTTATTTTTGTGATTTTTTTATGCAAAGATATGAATTTTTGAAGTTCCGGTATTTAAATAAATCCAAAAAATCCTAATTTTCTATTTATCCTACTCGGCGCCGCGTCATCCTCGTCCGGATCGAAAGCCCACGCGTCACTCCGTGATTCGACGCCGCCATCTGAGTCACCGCTACGGGGGCCCGCCATTCACGTACCATTGCGTTGTCCGGCTTGATCTCGACCGTCCGCTCGATACACGCGCGATCCAACGACTCCTGGTCATCGTCTACGACTGGTGTGCACGCGTGACCGTCCACACTCAAACCCTAATATCTCTCTCGATTCTCAATGGATTTTCGAGTTCTTATACTCTATGGATTCGTCTTGAAGAGACGAACACATCCATACAGTTTATAAGCTATGAAATTAACCCAAACAAAATGGAGAATTACTGGAAGCTCGGGAGGGAGAAGAGGTCAATACCTTTGCTCTGAGAAGTAAAGCTTCAATCAGAGAGTTGTGGCACCTTCGATTGAACCCAAGGAAGCTCCATATGAAGTCTCTGGCTCTGGGAATTGTCTAAGTATGAAAGTGACCAGACCCGATTTCAAAGCTTAAAGGCTGGAGCAACTGGGTGGCCTGGAGAGGGGGCTTTCATTGGGGAACTCCTTCTCTTGGTCCTGTGCAGGTGTGGGTGAGTTTAATTTGGATTTGGTGGAGGTTCCAGAGATGTCCCGGTTTTCGGTGGATTTTCAACTCGAAATCGAGCTCGTTAATGGGGCTTAGTGGCAAAGGAACACCGAGGATCAACTCGCTCCAGGTTAGGAGAAGGTCCCTGAGCAATTTTGCGAGTTTCCTTAAGGTCCGGTTCATCACCTTGTTTGGACGAGAGGTGAGTGGGTTTAAACAGAGGTGGCCTGAGGGCCTCCCTGCGGGGTTTAATGGCTTGGATCAATCGCCTGGCTAAGGGAAGAACGACCACAAGCGCTATCTGGGCACGCGGACAACTCAACAAGTGAAATTTGAAATTTTAGCTCACATGGAGCTCTCGGCCATGGTGTTTTCCGACGGCCCGGTGGTCGGGCCGGCCGTGGTCAGTCATCGTTGTCATCGGGGAGGTCGAGTGCTTCGAGGTTTGTGAGTTCAATTAGCAAATGCCAAGTGTAAAGGAGTTGAATCAAAGTGGAAGGGGAAGGGCTCATTTTGGGCTCGGTTTGATCAAATGCATGCTTTAGGCTTGGTGCACCTCCTCGAGGCCTGATTTTGGGCCGAGGGAAATCGATGGGTTCAGCCAAGAGAAGGTGGTGAAGTCCCCATCCATGAATATTTAGATTAATCATGGGTTGGGTGTATCATTAAAAGTGTTAAAACCTTTTTAAGTGAGGTTTAAAAGAGGCTCTTCCTTTTGCAATTAATGGCATGGTGATGTGTAAAGGGGCTCCCAAGGCTTGCATGTGGCTTGTGCATGGTTCAATGGCTCCATTTGGCTTAGGGATGGCTTCGGCTTAGTTTCATGAAAATGGATTTTAAAGATTTTTGGTATTTAGGGGTAATTTGGCACTCGGCTTAGTTTAGAAAAATTCAATGATGAATTTGAAACATAGGGAGTGATTTAATTAAATGGATGATGAGATGAAAGTGTCATGTAGGCTTTGAATGGATTTTGGGCTTTTTGAAATCATTTTGGATGGGCTTTTAAAGTGGTTTAAGGAAGTGGGCTTTTATATTTCAAAATGGACTTTTGGATGAAGAATTTTGTGAAATTCCATGCCAAATAAATGTTGGGTCTAGTTTAGGGATGTTTCATGAATGGTTTGGAATCAATTTGGTGTGATTTGGAGTAGAATTGGGTTGAATTTGGGTTTTTTTGGTAAAGGGGTCAATGTGGGCCAAATTGGGCTAACTTGGGCAAACGTTGGGCTAAGGTTGAATTTGGTGTAAAATTAATGTTGAAAAATGTTTATGAAAGTGTTACAAAGAGTTTTCAACTTTGGTTGGGCTCTGATTTTGGGATTTGGGCCCATTTGGGTTAGGTTTGGGCTTAGGTCAATTTAAGGGATTTTAGTTTTGGGTTAGGTTTGGGTGGAGTTTAGGTTCAAATTTGGGGTAAATCAAGTTAGTGTCTTTTTTGTGGGGATGTTAGGAAGGTTTTAGAAAAGATTTGGGGCCAATTGGAGTTGAATTGAGTTGGTTTGGGCTAGGTTTAGGTCATGGGCCAAAATTGGGCCTTAGGCTTCAAATTGAAATTGGGCCCAAATGTCAATCAAATTGGACTTTGATTTGGTCTAAATTGATATTGGGGATATTTAGTTGAAGTTTAGAATTTAATTTGACCAAAATTGAGGTCGATTGGGGTGGTTTGGTTTGACATCGGGTTCACTTGTGTTAAAAACGGGTCGAATTGGGGTTTTAGTAAAAGTGGGGTAAATTGGCAAAATTGGCCCATGGTGTAGTTGAACAAAATGAAATTGGGAATACTTGGGATTTTCTGGAATTTTCTGGGAATTTTAGAATTTTTGGATTTTTGGGGTAAAAGGGTATTTTGGTAATTTTGGGGGGGTAGGCTATTTTTGGAAATTTTGGTATTTTGGTCAAAGATGGTCAATTTGAGTGGTGGGAAGTGTTTAGGATTAATTTTGAGGAATCTTGGGTAATTTAGGTAATTTTGCAAATTTTGGGTAATTTCGAGGGTATTTCGGTAGGTTTGGTGGGTCGGGGCCTGTGGTCAAAAACTTGAAATTTTGAAAAAAGAAAGATTGATCAAGTGTGAGTGAAATGAAATAATTTTGGTTGAATCATGAAGCCACGTTAGCCCATATGAGCGATGAGAGACTCATTGAGCGTTCACTATGTTGTTCAGTAACTCCATCCAGCTGAGGGCTAGGGGTTAAGGACCATCCATACGAATTACCTACATGAGTCAAGAAGCTCAAGTTTGGGTGAGAGTGTGGTTTTAGGACTTGGAATGTGTGTGAGAGTGTAGTGTATGTGCGAGTCGACCCTCACCGGACTGAGCCATCCAGGGTATTCCTAAGGCCAAAAAGTCCTATAGGGAACTCATCCTTTAATCTCTCCACATTTGATTTCAACCCTCTAGGTGATTAGGGGTCTACAATCAAGCTTGTGGGGTTTTCAGGGAGTTAAGGAGTAGTTTGAATTTCTAAATGGTGGGTTCCATTTCTAGTCCTCTAAGATTAGTCAAAGGACGAGCCTGAAGCTAGATCCTAAGTATTAAAGAGAGAAGCAAAAGACCTCACCAAAATTGAGGTCAACAACAACTAATATAAAACATTAATCCGCTCAGGGGTAAAATTTACTCCCCTTTTCGAAACAATTACTTCATCTTATGGTGCTTCAAACAAACTCGCATAAATTTCCCGCGCCACAGAAATGATAGCTACAACAGTGAAATAACAAAAATTTTCTCATTGTCGAGCCACGATCACAGTTTCCACGACACGACTTGGACTCGAAAAAACTTCATTCTGCAATGAACTTCTTCAATAACAGAAAATCATTGTATTGATCCTGTGCTTTAAGATTGACGGACTTATTGCCATTAAAAATCTCCTTCCCCTTCCCTCTCTTTTTTTAGGAGTCATACCAAATATCTAACAAAAATCAAAATAAATTTCACATATAAGTACTAAAGGCTCCTACAAGTGATTTCCAAGCAAACAAGCACTTCCAACCATGGATATTTCACCATATTTTTAAATTTTTTCAGTTTTGGCCACCACTCAATGTTGAAGAAATACATGGTGAAACAAAAAAAAAATTATGCCAAAATGTTGTTCTTACAAACAGAAAAAGAAATCCGCAATTTTTGACCCCAATAAACACTAAGAGTTACGAACTTGGAGAAGCCCTAGAAGCTCACGTGCGTGGATGAAGGAAGAAGAAGATGAATCAAGTCAAAAAATATTGTGACTAGTCTAGATTCACAATTTATGGGGTTTGGCGCCATGTGCCGGTTTGGCGCTTGTGTCTAGAGCTTAAGCGCCGAACTCAAATTTTTGCCTTGTTTGAATTTTTTGGATTTTTAAAGTGTAAGCACAATGAACTTAAGTCTTCCGGTCCCTAATTAATTTGATTTAACATATTTTAGACAATTAATCATTTTCCCAAAATTTATCTTCAACTTTCATTTGCACAAGTATTAAACTCTCAAAATTCAAACAATCCAAATATTCGAAGCATACTAACAACATAGATTCACTCACAAACATAATATATGTTCGTCAATACCAATTACAGTTCAATATAAACAGGCACATTAGCAAACCAAACAACGGGAATCAAGCAAATATTAACACAGGTACCAGATTAAGTAGAGCTGAAGACACACATACTTCAAGGGTCGACACAACAATTGCAAACATGAACATCAAGGTTTCTCACTCAAACCCCCGACTACTAATAATTATTGACACTATTGTCATTTACCTTTTTGTTCATTGGTTGGTTACAGTCAAAGAGGTAGTAAAAAGAAGCACGAGGAAATTTCTCTGCAACTTTCTCTTCAACCCATTTGTCATCTTGATACATTCTTACTTGAGCCTCTTGAAAGCACACCATGTGGTTGAATTACAGTTTCATCTGCCACTCCAAATGCTCGTGTTTATAGTACATATCGCTCAACTTGGAATGTTGATTCGCTAACTCCTCTTCCACTTTCATCAATTTATTCGTGATCCACTCAAGGCTTAGTGCAAGGAACCCATTGAAGTTGTTTTAAGTGTCATTGTGCACAAACCTTTTTCATTAGCATCATCGTTGCTTTTACTCTCCATTGGAATTGTAAAATTGGATCCAACACTTAATTATTCTCCAACTAAATGCTCTTAATCCTAAGATACAAAGTGTCAGGCTCCTTAGTCAAAATTAGGGTGGTTTTAAAGAAAGAAACGGGTTCAAACTACCGAGGGGGGGTGCAGTTTTACCACGTTCTTTAACTGTGGCGCCAATGGAGTGGTGGTATTCCCCCACTCGGTATAGGTAGGGGTTGGTTCGATTTTGTTAGGTCAGCCGAGGGGAATGCTGGAGGTTGGTGTTACTTATTTTCTTTCTTATTTATGTGTGAAACAAATTTATGTGTCCTATATACAACTTGCTAGATTATTCGGAAGGAAGTGGGAAGGACTCCTCTTGATCGCCTATCATTGCAAACTTCGGAGATTCACCCGTGCATCCGTTAGCTGAAGGAGTTTTGGCAGCTACGGGGGAGACCTCATTCATATCTTTGCAGGAGCAAGGGGAGGCAAGTTATGCCTCCGGTCCTATCCTTGTTAGGATTGATTCTCATGAAAGGCGAGGGGTCGCAGATTGAAAAGAGAGTGACGTCCTCAGAGGGAAGAAAATGCTCCTTCCACTGATACTAGATTGCCTCCTCCCACGGTGCAAAGGGGACGGTCCTGCCTGAGTGGACATTGTCACACGATCACATAGCTGGAGTTTAGACGAGTGACTGCTATGCTCTCATAGACATGGAAACTGAGTGGTTCACAAACAATCTTTTGAATGAGGACTAGCCCTCAATTTTGATGGACATGTTTTTTTCTCCTACTTTTGAGAAATCTTTGACGTCGATGTACAAGAGAGATATGTTTCGAGCGGTCGATTTATATTATGCTTTCGCTTGGAAGGCTTCACACTTCCAGGTCCTCCTTTTAAATAAAGTCAAGGAGGATGTCAAGATATCAAATTCACGAATTCAGGAGTAGAAATGAAAAGCTGCTATGGCAGGGAGAGACTAAGATTTTCTATCAATGAGAGGAAACTTGATGCTCAACAGCATGAGGTTAGTTGGAAGCCATTCTAAATAAAATTGCGGAGCTGGATGAGAAGATGCCTTCAATGGTAATTTGGAAGCCACACGTCGAGGGTCTTTCTTGCCAGATCATAGTCTGTACATCCCTGCGATCGAAAGTTTTGTCAAGCATAAATTGGTCAATCCCAAGTGGCAAAAGATGGAAGAGTTTAACACGCTTTTTTCCAACTCCGAGGGTGAGAAGGGATCAACACAAGAGAAATTTGAGGGTGTTAATGGTATGGAAGGAACTAGGGTGGTGGACTCTAGGGAATCTTCATATGTTTAGGGTTAAATTGGTCCCTCTTGTATCTTTTGGCTCTTTTTTTTTGTTTTGAGTTTCATTATAGATTATTATTTGTAATTGAGTTGGAATTTCATGGTATATGAAAATGTTTGAGGCTAGTGGATTTGTCACCCCACCTTTTTCTCTCTCATCTGGTGATTGTTGGAATTTATGGGTGATCTCACTTGTTATGAGTTGTTGGAGAGAGCGTATGTATCTCGAATATACATTCCTTATACACCCCTCACAGAGCATGTCCCTGTGGGTGCTAACATTGTAGTTTTACTGCAAGACAATCATTTGTGCACCCCTCACGGAGCCTGTCATTGTCGGGTATCGATTTGTCCCACATGCCAAGGGCGATCGTTATACACCCCTTGTGAAGATTGTCATCGTTGGGTGCTAACTTTGTAGTTTGAAGGTAAGATGATCATTTACATACCCATCACGGAGCTTGTCGCTATCGGGTGTTGATATGTCACATAAGCCATGGACAATCCTTAGATATCAGTCCCTGCTGGGTGCTACTTTTGTAGTTTGGGTGCAGGCCAGTCATTTACGCACCTCTCGTGGAGCTTGTTGTTGTCGGGTGCGAGACGTCCCATAGGCCACGAGCGATCGTTAGACGCCCCTCGCAGATCTTGTCACTGTCAGATGCTATCTTTATAAAGTGGGCTCAGGACATTCGTTTGGACATCCCTCGTGTAGCTTATCATTGTCTGGTGCCAATATGTCCCATATGCCTCTTTTCACAGTGTTAATTCCTCAAGCGTGATGACGTTATTTCCCCAAGTGTAAAAAATTAGTGAAGAAAATATTGCTAGAGAGATTATGAACATATAAACACCAAGCTATTGGATGTTGTGTATGTAAAAATAAAAATTCCTTCATTATGGAAGGCTTTTAAAACAAAGAAGGTGTTACACAAAACCACTGTAGTGTTTCTTCAACAAGTAGGGGTGATTTTAAGGAAAAACATATTTAGGTTGCCACTGCTCTGAGTTTGATCGGCATCATTTCTCGTGAACATTTTCAGCTTGTACGCCCCGAGCCCAACACTCTGCTTAATGATGTAGGGGTCATTCCAGTCTGATCTAACATGTAGATCGCTTGTCCCTTGGTGACAGGGTCGGTCATGTGATTTTTTCGGGTTGCTTTTAGTTATCGTGCAATGGTTATTTCTAGTATTTTTGTTCGATGGGTTATTAGGCGTTCTCATAGGCAACGATGTACTTGTGGCCATCTCCAATGGCTCGACCAAGTTCTATGCTTTTGCGAGTTCGAGGTTGAAAAAAAATCTTTCCAACCTCACTCATTGTGTTAGTGCAGCCTGGGCCATAACATGTTTCAGATCCTTGACATCTAGTGCTTCGCTCTGGAAATATGCGATAAATAACCGCAACCTCTCGTTTGCTTCCTGCTTCAGTTTCCACAGGGATTAGACACTCTTCTTTGCCCTCACGACACTGGCAAGCTGTGATAGAAAGAGTCTCCCAAACTTCGCAAAACAAGTGATTACCATCACGGACAATCTGTCAAACCTCCTTAATGCAGTTGATCTCAACATAGTGAGGAAAGCTTACACTTAAGGGCATTAGAAAATTTCTACATGCATATGGACGATACGAACAAACTGAGGTGGTCATTGGAATCCGATCGTCCTTTATATGATTATACATGGGCATTTTGAACTTCTCCAGGGCTTCTGCTCCCGAGAACTATAGAGAGAAAACGTTTTACAGTTGCCTCTGCACCTCGATCCTCGTTGGTTGGTTACTCTCCTCCATAGAGGTGGATCCGACACTGTCTTGGTCAGGGGTGTAAACGAGCTGAACACGAGTGAGCCAGACTCAGCTCGTGTTTGGCTCGTTTATATGTTGAGCTCAAAATGTGTGTTCGTGCTCGACTCGTTTGCTTAGCGATATGAATAGGAGCCAAACATGAGTCATTCACGAACAAAAAGTTGTTTTGACAACCCTAATCACATACCCATAAAATGTTAAGGATTGAGGCAAGATTTATAAATTATTGTTTATATTTAAATATCATTTGAATCTAATTTAATTATTTTTATTTTATTTTCTTAATTAATACTTAAATTGATTATAAATCATTGTAGTCTTATTTTTTTTAAATACTACTTATAAAGTATATATATATATATATATATATATATATATATATATATATATATATATATGATTGATGAGTAATATTTCGAGCCAAAACGAGCCAAGCACGAACGAACAAATCTCTATTTGTGTTTAGCTCATTAACTTAGCGAACGAGCAGAACACAAGCTTCTTAACGAGCCGAACACGAGTTGCTAGCGAACAGCGAGCCGGTTTGACAGCCCTAGTCTTGGTAAAACCCATCATCGAGCTTCGCCTGTAGATGGATCACTCTTCCTCCATTATTTGCTGGTGGTTCTCTTTGAGGGGGGTTAGGTGCTCCTCGCTGGGCTGGTTATTCTTCTAGGACTGGGACTGCTCCAAGGCAGCCACTGCTCTAAGAACCTTTGCAAATTATTTTGACCTCTAGTTGGTGATATAAGCTCTAAAATCTGAACTTTCTATTGCATGCTGCTTCCACCACGTTCATATGAATAGATTCTCCATGTTGTTGTTGCTCGGGTCCTTTTCTTGTTGACATCATGTTTCCATGCTCACTGCGTTGGTCGGTTCCTCTCCTCCACAGAGGTGAATTCGGTGTTGTCTTGGTACAAACAGTTGTCGAGCTTCGCCTGTAGATAGATCACTCTTCCTTCATTATTTGCTAGTATTTCTCTTTGAGGAGAGTTAAGTGCTCCTCGCACGGATGATTCTTCTCCTGAGACTGTGACTGCCCCCAAGGCAACCATCGCTCTGACCACCTCTAAAAATTGTACCGACATCTAGTTGGTGATCTAAGTTCTCAAATCTTGTAAGTCATGTTGGATAAATTATTTCATGAACAACCTAGTGCATGCTGCTTCCATCAAGTTCATCTGACTAGATTCTCTCAAATTTTTTTGCTCGACGCTTTTATTGTTGATTGCATGTTTTTACGCTTACGACACCTTAAATGATATTGAATCCAAAAATGTTCTGAAAACAAACCTAGTGTATAGAGCGTTATATGGGGGGGGGGGGGGAGAGAGAGAGAGAGTAGTAAGGAGCATTAAAAGAGTGTGTCCATTTTATTCAGACATGAGCACTTATTTATGAACTTATGTCGTAATATTATAAAAGTACGCATTAATTAATCTACATCATTGATTTTTATTTAGGGATTTTTTGGTAATTTACAGAGATATTTATATATAATAAAATTAAATGATTGGTTCGATTGACAAGAAGTTCACCGATCGCAGCCTTAGCTCCGTTGACATTTGAGCTAAGAGTTTACTTCTTGCCAATCGTCTTGATGACCAATTACAACATGTGAGAGTTCCCCAAACACGCTCTACCGATTGCTCGAACTCTCTTCAAATCAGACAGTTATTTAGTAGTATCTTTTCAGTCATATGTTTTTTCCGAGCCTTCCATCCGTGTTGAAATTGTGCTGCCATAATTTTTATATATAAGATCCAATTTTTTGAAGAGGGGCAATTTTTTTGAATATGCAGCGTCCGTTCGCTGATCCGTTTTGATTATCAGAATTATTATTTGATTTATTATTTACTCCGCATCTAAAAATAGAACTTCGAATCATTCAGCGAAATACCGACGTAAACAGACAAAACATGGAAGTTAATTATTAGGGCGCACCCCACTCTGCTCTCTGCTATTCGTGCCTTCCGGTCGGCCTGTCACCATTTGCTCTTCGGAGTTCTGCCACCTTCGAAGCATCGCTCTTCTATCGGCTATCAATTCCTCCCTATTCTCTCTATTTTCTCCTCCTCACTTCCATATTGAGCTTAACTCTAGGTTTTCCGCCGCTTGTTACCCTTTCTAGCCCTTTTAAGTGGTTCTGACGTTCATGTAAATTCAGAGCAGGAGCAACCAATTTCAGGGAACATAGAGGCTGATGGAGTCAGTTTCTAGGTTCAGTAAGGTTTTTGACGACGAAGATGATGATGATGAGGAGTTCGGCAAGAGGGAAGGGTCTCCCCACAAAGGTTGCTCCGTCAACTTTTCTTTTACTTTTTTTATGTATTTTTCTAGTTTCTCTCTGCGTAGCGTTTTTACACTGACTGAGAGAGTTGAGGAAGGAAAGCATTGTAATCTGGCCGAGCAACCCGAATATGATTCTTGGTTCCATGATATCTGGATAGAGGTACTAAATAGAAGCATAATGTTGTGCAATTTAGGGCAAAGAAAACAAGAATCCAAGAAGAAGAACACAGAGATTTAACGAAGTTCGGCAAAGATGCCTATATCCTCGGGAGCGAGAAACGGCGAATTCACCATTTCATAGGAGTTACGAGCTTCGGTTCACATACTCATAGGATTACACATCTTTTTATAGATAAAACCTACGAATAAATTACTAAAACGCCCTCGCTCCCCCAACCCACTAAATTCCAAGAGATATTCCTTTTCACCGGGAGACACCTCTTTATTCCAAGAGACTCCAAATTTCCGGTCCATGAGTCATACCTAACAAATCTCTACCTTGACGAATATCTACTGCTTGGAGAAATACGTCGCCCGTTATACGAGCCATACCTAACAAATCTCTACCTTAACGAATATATAGCTCCTTAGGAGAAATGCTTCACGGAGTTTCTTACACCATAGTGGGTTGGTCAATCATGCCAATTACAACACTTATCCTGTTCGCACCAGCACCTCGGTCGACTACTGTCTCGCGAGCTCCGAATCCCTTCGCGCTTATACGCGAAATATCTCTGCGAAACCCCTGTTCGTGAATACTCACGGCTGCTCGCTTCCTGCATCCTGTCGAACTCCATCTGTCGCAAATCCTTATGCGACGAACTTGCGAATTCCCGCCTCGTCGAACTCTCTCCGTGTGCAAACACGCTCCTGTTCGCGATAATAACACGCGAACTCCTCTCCTCTGTAAAACTGACAAACCACGCGACAACCTCCTTTCCTGGTCACGAATTCCACCTCGCTGAACGTCTTCCCGCAAGCAATCGCGAATCATCGCGACACCCCCTGCGAACCAAAAGCACGCCCAAGAATCGTCACGACTCGAAGAATCGGCAGGACCGCCGCCGCCTCCACCTCGTTTCGGCGCGAACCGTAGCGCCTTCGGGAACCGCTCCGCCGCCGAACCGCTTCGGCGGATCGTCTCCCGTCCGAACTCGCTTCCATCTAAACCGCACCGTTCGTAAAACACGATTCCTATTCGCCGTAACCAAACTCCACTCGTCGCAAAATCACTCGCAACGAATCCTACGAACCGTGCTATGCCTTCCGTCGCGATTCAATTCGTTACAAAATCACATGCAAAAAACTTACAAACTCCACCCGCCAAACTCCTCCGTTCGCAAAACGCTCCTATTTACCTGAATCCAAACTCCGCCCAAGGTAAAATTCTTACGCGACAACCGATAAATTGGCCGGCTCCACCCGTCGCAAATCCTCATGCGACAAACTCGACAAATTTCACGCTCCACACGTCGCAAATCCTCACGCGACAACCGACGACCCTCACGCTCTAAACGTCGCTAATCATCACACAAAACGTACTCGCCAAACCGCGAACCGTACCTCGCCAAACCGCGAACCGGTAGACGCCAAACCGCGAACCGTATATCATCAAACAACGAACCGGGCCGCGGGCCGTTTTGCCTCCTCTCGCTTCGCTCGGAACTTTGGAAGCTTGTCAGATTCACCGAATCGTTCTCGCTGCCGCCTTCCACCAAAATGCCGAAGTGTTCCTGACTGCTCCTCGCGAGCCAATTGTGATTCGCAAAATGCTTCCTCGAACTCCTCACAAACTTATCCGCGACGCCGACCCCGCTAAATTTTAAACTAAATTTTCGACACTGTAACATTCCGTTTAAAAATTTCTTTTTTTCTATTAATATTCCCATAATTAAGAATTTCTCTTAATTAAGATTTCCCCGTAAAATTATTTTCCGATGATCTCGAAATTTTTTTTTCCCCGTAACAAAGACGAGGATTTCGCTTTCTCCACCGCATTCGTAAATCGTAAATCAATTTTCTCGATTTCCTTTCTTCCTTAGAAATGAATTTTTCTTCCGCGGCAAATAACAGATTTCCTTAATTTAATTTATCTTAATTAAGCATTTTACTTAATTAATTTTCTTTCCGCCTCCCGCATGCAAGCGAAACCTTCCTTTCGTGCAAAGCTTCCGCAAAGCTTCCCTTTCTTTCCTTAATTAATCCCTTAATTAATCCAACCTTAATTAATCGGTTTCGATTACATACTCTTAAGAGATTTTCCTTGCTTGGTCCGTCCGCTGGCTGAGGAATATTCCTCTCCTAGGCAGAACAAAGATTCCCCCGGATTTCTTTCCTCTCCGGCCTTCCAGGAGTATGCCGTGGCGAATCTTACGAACTGGAAGACTCCACGCCGTAACTTGTCAAGCATCATTCTCGCCCCACGTCGGGCCTCATCACGAATACTACCACGAATCGCTCTCGCTTCGCGCTTCCCGTTTGCCTCCACTTGGCTTCAACGCGAACTCGCCGAAGCCCTTCCCTCTCTCCGAAATTTCGCTTCGAACCCTCCACGTGTCCGGAACCGGAAACCTCCACTAGCTCTGTGCGTAAGAGCCGAACTCTTCTCGCACGACACACCCGTGAATTGCCGAACTGCTTATGTTCGGACCCTCCGCAACCGCCGAACTCCGCTCTCCCCGGAACCGTATTCTCTTGGTTCTTTCTTCTTCCCCGCGCCGATTTCCTCCGCCCTCGAACCAGCCTCTCGATACCAATTATTGTGCAATTTAGAGCGAACAAAACGCAAATCGACAACCATAAGAAAACACAAAGATTTATGAGGTTCGGCAAAGATGCCTACATCTCCCTGAGCAACATACAAATTCACTATTTCGGTAGAGTTACAAGCGGTCTTTCACATACCCATAGGGTTACACATCTATTTATAGATAAAATGCATGATAAATTACTAAAACGCCCTCACTCTCCCCAACCCACTAAATTCTAAGAGATTCATTTTCACTCGTGAGACACCTCTTTACAAGCAGCATCTTAAATTTCCGGTATATGAGTCATACCTAACACATAATAATAACAATAATCGAGTTTGATGTGTATGCATTCAAGTGGTTGTTTAAAGAGTATAATGTTGATGATATGTGATGCGATGCCGTCGTACGCCAGCCGACATCGTGAGCACCTCGTCGTCGCCACCAAGACGGATCGCCGAACTCTAATCTCGGCTGAAAGTCTATCATATGGAGAGCTGATGAAGGACAATGGGTTCATGAGAAACTATACTTATAATTTCAATAGTATTTAGGTAGGACATGTCCTTATTTGATTATACAAGTGACATCTAAAGAAAACACAACATACTTGTTGTGGGTTACAAATATATTGATTATAGAGAAATCTAAGCTTTAGGTCAATATAATTTCCCAACAAACTCACATATAAAAGCGTAAGAGACCACCAAAATTTTTAAGCAAGTAAATCTAAGAAATGGAAAACATCATGTGTCTCGACTCAATCAAAGTTCACCGTAAAATTGAAAGTACAATGGTCAAATCTTCTCATGAATTAGGTAAGATGGGATTATCAAATTGTGCTAAATCAAAACCATTCTGAAATAACTTCACAAATTATTTATATAGTGGTATTTCAGATTACACAATCGTAGTTGTTTGCCACAAATGCTCATAGTTATTATGGGCAATGTATCCGGTGGGTACAAATACCATAGTTGGCTACCAAAATGTACTGAGCTGTTAACAACGCCGATAGTAGTCTGAAATTGCTAGAATCAGTTCTAATTCTCACTTTAAGAGTTATGATGCAGTTATAAACTCACTCCTCTTCTCTTCCCCCTCCATATGCATTTATAATTTTTTAAAGAGTCATTTTAGTATATTGTGATAGAATCTCAAAACACTCAATCAACGATCCACATTGATTCTCTTATCTTTATCATGAATCAATTTTTCAACATTTAAGTACTTAACGACGTCAAATCGATTGATATTGGAATTGTTAGATTTTTTTTTATCGAAATGTTTCGATTTGATTATAAACACGCAAAATTTTGAGATTGTTTCGACTTCCAATTGATATTTTCCAAAGCTTTCGACATTACTTTATGTTTTTAACGAGTTTATATGGAGTCAGATTGAATCACTTTCTGTTGCCATTGCACTCGTATTGCCGAGACGCTAAAGATAACGTATGAAAATTAGAACTAGGAAGTTCTCGAGTTCGAATTTGAAAGAAATGTTACCCAAAGTGCATCTAGATTTGTGTCTGATCATATAAATTTTATAATGACATATCAATACCAATCAACATGGCTTCCAACACTAAGCGAATTCAATTAACAGGAAAACTTCAAGATTATAGTTTAAGGATATCTAACTGGCCCAAAAGCTGCTCCACATCCTTTTAGAGGTTCCTATCTACCTGCTTTGTTATTACTTATTCCAATCTACCATGAGCATCCAGTTAATGACTCTTACCCACAGGAGAACAAAGGTATTCGGCTTTCCTTCTTTTAACGTAACCTGTACAAGAAAATGGCTCTGACATTTTCATGTTTGCTGCCTCTTTTCTGTTGGTGTTGATGCTTTTAACCAAAACCTCTCAATTTTCTTCCTCTTGTGTTGATTTCTTTCTATGGCAACCTTTGTAATTGCTTTTTTTCCTTGCTACTTGGCAATGAAGTGTTCTGTCTTGCAGCAATAATAGCTGAAAGTGGTAGGCTGGATGTGAATTTTCCTGCCTCCTGTAAAGACATCCAAACGAGGACAAGAAGTTTAATTGTTCAATAAATCAAGCATTGATTAATGATTTTAAAATGGAGAATAGAAACTTGATTAAAGGCTTTGAAGTATTAGGAAGTTGATAATTATTTGTTCTTCTCAAGTGCTTGAAATGGTGCACGCACATTTTTTTGGTCTTTGTTGTTCTCACACTTCAAATAGGAAGAATAGCCATTAATCATGAGTCTATATAAGTTGTGTTGATGGTCAAAATGTAGCATGACTTCAAAGAATTGAAAAAATTGAAGAACAACAATCCTGGGTTGGGTTTGTCGTAAATCAATTTGTTACCACAATTCATCTATAACCTGTGAATTCCTTGGTGAAACCTTACCTTTGTCTCCACGATGTTTTCCAACCTTGAAACAGTTTTTATTAGTTTTGTCTTTTGCTGCAAAGATTCAGGCAGACAACTCCTAGAATTGTAGAAATAGGGCTCAAGAAAGCTTTTGAGGAGGAGGCATAAAGATGCTTTGGTGATTGATTTTTGCAATTTCTCGAACTCTGCTGTGATCTCCTCACATTCTTATTTCTCCTCAATTTGTGGAATCCAACCCAGAATAGGGAATCCTCCCTATTCAAATTGACGCGAAGTAAAAAACTAACTCATGTAAAGGCATCTTTCATAATTTAAGGCATAGATAATATAACAAATCACCTATTAACACCCAAAGCCTCTAATGACTAACTACCTCATGTAAATAAATAATGGGAAAAAAAAAAGACCAAACAAGTTTTTTATTCATAAAAGGACTCTAATCTCCAAACACTGTGACTTCAAGGTTAGGTTATTAGTGAATCATAACAACACTTGGCAGCTTTCAAAGATAGTCGTTATTGGAAGTAAAATGGTATACTGATTGAATGGGGATTGGAAAAAGTAATAAATAATGGTGATACTTTTTGTTGAAATTTTTTGTTATTTTGTTTCTATCTTCTCTGATTTATCTCTTTCTATTTGCCGCATTTCTCTCAACCTCTATTGTTAATTGTGTTGAAATTGCCAATGAGCTCTCTATCATCATCTACCACATA
This sequence comes from Papilionanthe hookeriana x Papilionanthe teres, assembly GCA_022702705.1. NCBI lineage: Eukaryota > Viridiplantae > Streptophyta > Magnoliopsida > Asparagales > Orchidaceae > Papilionanthe > Papilionanthe hookeriana x Papilionanthe teres. Next base: position 22,937,518 of record CM040435.1, on the reverse strand, counting down.
TTAATTTGGTGCTCTCCTTGATCACCTCCCCTCCCTGCCATTTATGTATGCTTAACAACACATGCACAATATTTCTATTCCATATATCAGATTGTCTCCACCAATGGCTAGCTAGTTGAAGTTAAATTACTTTGTGAAGTTCATTTCAGCCTCACATTGTTTCGAGTTGAAATAAGATCATTTTGTGTTCGACAAGACAACCACCGAAACATTCTACCGCTTGGTCTATGTCCTTATCAAGCTTACAAGTAGTGGTGTAATCGAGTCCAGCCGTTCCTCATATCGAGGCACGAACTCGAGCTCCTCGACTCGATCGTCAAACGTATACCAAACTTGAGCCCTAAGCCTCAAGTCGAGCCAATAGAATGAGCTCGTGCTCGAGCTCGACTATTCCGCGGCTCGCATTCCTACGACATCCTATCATCGAAGAAAATGATAGGGACCAAGAGAAAATTTGTCGATACGAGAAAAAGGATGGTTTCAACCTACGAGAGCTTGTTGGATAAGATCTCGGGATTTGTGGCCGTCAATGGTAGGAGGCGTTACATCTGAGAATGGTGAAATGGGTATAGAAGAAATTATTACTTGCTTTTAATGCACTTCCTTTCCAACCTACGCTTTGCAATTTTTTTTTAAATGGTATTTCATATTTTTTTAAGTAATTTAAATGTTTTCTATAATAAAATTATTTTATTTTATTTTTTTAAATAGTTCTATGAAGCTTGAACACAAGATCGTTTAATTTACTAACTTGAGTTTGAGTTCCAGCTCAAGCTGGAACTCGTGGCTCGATAAGCTCGACTAGCGAGTAGGCTTACGAGCCAGCTTAGCTCATTTCACCCTTAGCTACACCTTTCAAAACCATCACCATCATTCCATGATAGAAAGATGGTAACCTTGAAACTTGGATTTACAAAATTGAACATTATTATAGCTTTTGTAAACTCTTTGATGACGATGAGCTCACACTTGCACTATTCCACATTGATGGCCCAATAGAGGAATGGTACCTATGGCTCACAAAAATCAAATTATTATCAAACTGGGTGGAGTTTCTTTAACCATTTTGAACTCAATTTGGTCCTTCCAAATATTACAAACTAAGTCGAAAACTGCAAAGTTTATGCAATCTTTTGTTGTCATATATTATCAATTGTAGCTCGAGACTCTTTCAAGTCAAAGTTTAGGTATTGATGAACTATTCATTTAAGGTTATTTGGAATTGGGTTTAAAGCCTCGTTGTTTGCAGAGAGGTTTGCCTACACAACTTAGTTCTGTAAACCGAGCCATCGAGGTAGCTAGGCTCATCAAGGACAAGGCTCATGATGGCAAGCCCAAGCCATCAACCGCCCATCAGCCATGCACTCTTCCCACCTACGTCCCACCAAACTACCATTGCCCATTAAGAAATTAACACTAACGGAGACCATGGACAAACTTAAAAGAGGTCTATGCTATAAATGTGATGAAAATTTACTAGGAATCATGTATGCAAACTTGACCTTTACACTGGCTTTTTTATTAACTTTGAATTGCTTCATAGGACATTTACATTACCACATTTTGTACCCATAATGGCCATTTCGTGACTCACCAATGCATATTTGACTTTTCAAAGCATCATAAAATAAAATATTCTTAAACAATTTTTACGAAATTTTTTATTGTCTTCTATGATATTTCGGTGTTCAACAATATTATACAAGGTAATCTTATCAATTTACACACAATATTTGACTGAGTACAATTGCATTGGTTGCCATTCAAAATGCTCATTTGGCTGGCTAGTTTTGTAATTCAAAGGCCCTTTTTTTTTTTTTTTTTTTTTTTTTTTTTTTTTTTTTTTTTTACATCCATCTAATACCTTAGTCACACTGTTTTAGTAGTTGGAATCTATCCAAATTAAGACAAGATTGAGGCCACATCTTAACCATTGGCAGTGCATATTGTCAGTTTCTTGGCTTGGTCGGTCACTAGTCTCAATTGCTTGAAACTTCACTAACATTGCTGGCCCACTCCCCATTTTATAACAAAAAGATGCATACAACTTGACTGACTCAGCACAACAAGCCTTTCAAACATTGCAGCAAACCTTGGTAAATTCGCCACACTTCTCTACATACTTGATTTAACATTGAGCGGTGCTTATCCAAACTCACTTCTTGATTGAAGTGTTTAAGTTCTGTTCATTAACCATGTGCTGTTTCAAATGTAATTAAGAAGTGGCGTCAATTCTTGCATTCCAAATTCACAATCCCTGCCAGTCCAAAAAGCATTTGCTAGCTTGTGTCACAACTAGTTCAAACGCATATATCATTGCAGTTGAACACTAAATAACTTGGCCAAAATACCCAATGAATACAAACCCAACAAATCCAGTACATTACATATGCTCTCCCTGCCGAGTTCATGAGTTAGGCTTCTTCCCCCATTTAGATGATCCCCTTATAGCTATTCTTCACCTCATTTTTCTTAGATCAAGGTAACAGTTATGTCAGAAGTGTAACGTTGGGTGACTCAAATTATTAAAAGGTGTGAACGATTTAGATATCTCGGGTCCGTTATTCAATGCGATGGTGATATAGATGGGGATGTTAATAGTAGAATTCAGGTTGGTTGGTTGAAGTGAGGAATGCGTCCTATTCATTGTGTGATAGAAAAGTACCGCTTAGACTGAAAGGAAAATTTTATAAAGATGGTGGTGAGACCTGCAATGCTCTATGGTGCTGAATGTTGGCCTTTAAAAGAGAAGCATAATGCTGTTATGTTGCTCTAGATGAGAATGATTTGGTGGATGAGTGGCTTTACACTAGGAGACAAAATGCGAAATGAATATATCTGCAATAGGGTTGGTGTTGCAATCAAAGGACGGACAAAATTGTATAGCCGCTCGTATTGCTTACTACAACGTAATCAATTACTATTCAATTAGAGAGTAGATGTTTTAGATTCAACTTATGCGAAGAAAGGCAGATGTAGACCTAGGAAGAATTTAAGCTTATTGCATAAAATGGTTTTAATTTATTAGAATTAAATGAAAATTTGACACTAAATAGGACGTAATGGAGAAAAAAGGATTCATGTGAAACAATCTCACTTAGTGGGATTAAGGCTTTGTTATTTTTGTTGTTGTTGTATGCAATAGTTATGCCAGAGGTAACCACTAAGTCATACTTATAATAAAAAAAAAAGGAAGAACTAGAGGATTATTCCAAGTCCTACCCCACTTCCATTTTTGTTTTTGATTGCTGGATAAGCACGACATGAGTTGTGCTTGCTTTGCCATTAAATATCAATGCTTGGCACCAATATCTTATTGCAATTTTTTTTTTTTTATAATTCTACATGCCATTTGGGAGGTCGACATGCCAATATAAAATATCATTTACCTGCCATGCACTCATGGCAAATTGACCCTGCCATTCAATCATGGCAAATCGACCATCATGGTTGTTGTAGACCAAGCTTAATGAAATATTATTTTTACACTAGTTAAATTAGTAGGTGAATATGATATTTTCTTATAGATGTAATACACATATCAGATATTTGTTTATCTTTTATTTTTGAGTTAAAATTGTAAAATTGCCTTTCCACAATTCTTATGCGATCAATTTAGTTCTAGAGTACACATTTTCCAATTTAGTTTCTCAGTTATATAAAAAAAATGATCCAAATAGCTCTGAGGGGCTAGATTGGATCAATTTTTATATGGTGAGGGCTGAAGTGACATCCACTCTTGTATCACAATTTTACATGAGGGACCATTCCATCAGATTTAACAACGGAATGACTTTAAATTGAAAAGAAGTGATACTTTGGGATTAATTCAATCAGGTTTAAATACTTGAAATTCTTTTGAGATATCTCATATTTTCCTAAAATTTATGATGCCATTTTCACCCAACATAGGATAAAAAGTAAAATGAATACATTTTATTATTATGTATGGATAAGGGTGTCATACTATTAATGTTTTACTTTCACAAATTAGTTTTTCATGTTATTTTTATGTTCATTTGGGAGAGGAAAGGTACTTGTAAACATTTTTCTAGTTTTTCTTTCTGTTTTCTGCTATTAAACTTTAGTTTTATGATTTCACTATCTTTTGTGTTTTAAGAATGGTGTATATCATACATTATTTATATGCCTATAATCTCTCCATTTTTAGGCATTGCTTTCATGTTTGCTAATTTTATTTCTATGTGATTATGATTGAATTACTTAATGAAGGAACTTTGATGTAGGGTTGACTTTAAAGATTGATGGGAGGAGCATTGATCAGAAGTTTAGCACACCACGGTCAAAGCACCTGCCACGGAGCAGAGGCGCAGAAGTAAATAAATGATAGGCAAAATGCCTTTTCTTATTAAATTTAGTTGCATAGTTGCTATTAATGTTTTTAAGAGTAATTCAGTGGATATTTGTAGTTTTGTTCTTTTATATCACTTCTTATGCTCATGTTTTTGCATTTTTCTCATCATCTTCATTCAATTTTAGCTTCGGGATGGGTTTTTAAGATCTAGTCATAAGATAAAAAAGGTGAGGACTGCTATCATGTAGTATTAATTTGAATAGACTGCTGATTTAGTGCTAAAATAAAAAAAAACTCTTTAGTTTTGCAATTATGCAGGCCAAAAAACCAAAGCCCGCCTTCCTCACTTTCATGGAAGTATTGGACACAGTGTTTCTCCAAAAAATGAACCAGTTTGGCTTAAACTGGTTCAGTTGAGAGGGTGCCTGAAAAGCTTTTCAGTTTTATGTTATTTTCAATTTCAGATTTGTGTGTACAGTCGCCGACATCCTAGCTTCCCCTCGAGGGCCGTATCCGACGGAAATGGTGGTGCTTCTGCTGTATCCCTCTCCTCAAAGGGCAATTTATCTCTCTCCAACGTCCACCTCCGTCCTCTCTCCTTGCCTCCAACTGTTTTCCCAACAATTTCCCGCTCCCATACTTATTATTCAACTAAAGCACGCTAGGCACGAGAAATGAATGAGAATATTTCAAATGTAAGCGTTCGATACACGAGGAATTCACCTCTATATGGAGCTATTGCCCAGGATGTGCCAAAAGAGGATGGCTACCTATTCTACTAGAATGCGTTGTGAAATGACTATATCAACATAATTGACCTACCAGAGGACTTACCGCTGTACTATGAGAATCCAGAAGCTTTGACAAATGAGGTCGAAGCTCCACTAACCTCCCTTTAGAAATGACATGGGGGGGGGGGGTTTCCTCTAAAATTTGAACTTATTTGGTCCAAACCAGTTCAGTTGAGAGAGGTAGCTGAACCGACACCCTCCTTCCTCTTTCCATTTGGCTGGAATTTCCCTTTTTTTCATTTCCCGCCTATCTATCTCCTATTTTTATGTGTGCTTGCTGTCTAGGTTTTCGGTTTTATGTTATTTTTTATTTCAGATTTATGAGGATAGCCGCCGGCGTCCTAGTCTCTCTTTGAGGTTATATTTGACAGAAGGCATGTCGGCCATCCGTCCTAAGAAGTTGATTAATCTCCTCCAACATTCACCTCTGCCCTGTTTCCTTGCCCCCAACTGTTTTCCCAGCAATTTCCCGCTCCCAACCCCCTGGTTTCGACCTCTTTCTTGCCGCTACTGAGCTTTCCGAGGTTTCCTGAAATCAGTCGGCAATTCGTGCTGCTTACTTCCTTCCGTCTGCACTGCAGGCTACATATGACTCCATTATCCCGTGACTTCACCTCTTCTACTGTAGCATTCACATCCTAGGTGTTTACTGTTACTTTCCTACTACTTTAATTGTCTTCAACTCTCCCAGCCGTTCCCTCACTACCACAGTCCCAACTACTTCCCACACAGCCACACAACAAACTACCAAGTTGGAGCCTGCTTTGCCCTTGCCCCTCCCTGCTACAGTGCTCACTCGTAGTCACCCCGCTGGCTGTCCAGCCAGATTCATCCCTTTACAGTCGCCTTAGGTGTCCTGTTATGTTTATTATATTTTATTTCTTATTTTTTGTTGTAGCATTTTAATTTCAGTAATAATATTTATATTTCTATTGTGTTTTGGGTTTTCTCCGGTATCAAGTACCTCTTATTCATAACTTTATTCTTCTTCCTTAAGGTTTCATCTCTTTGATAGCTCAAAATAATTCTAATCACTGACGTCTTCAAAACTTAGATTCATTCCAGCATCAAATAAATATTTATTTTAAATCTATTATTATATAGGCAAGTAGCAACTATCGTTTTTTCCCTTGATGGTAATGAGCCTTGAGAATATGAGATTATTAGAAAAATGCTATCCAGGACTTGCGCTGACTTAAAAGTGCATGGGAAAAATTGAATTATTTTTTTTTATACTTGCTGAATTAGGTGTGGGGTCGACATGATTTTTGATATAATAAAGTTTTGTGCAAGTAATCTTTATATACGATTTCTAGAAAATTAGTTTTTAATTTTCAGATTTGTAACACTGAAATTTACAACTGTCCTGTTAGATGGCTTGGCTGAAGTTTACTAATAAGTTCGATGGATAAACATTAATTTTTACAGAATTCAAATTCAGGGATAGTTGGAAGGTTTTTCGTACAAAGGCTATGCTAGAATATTCATTTGTTTTGTTTATAACAATTTCTTGTGGGAAAGAGACTAGTCTCTGTTGTATAACCTCGATGCCATGAAAATATTTTGATATCACAAATTTGTAGTCACTCAGTGTCTCCAAAAAGGATGTTTAATTTCTTCGATATCACTTCTAGTAACAAGAATGTTGGTAACATATATCATAGGAACACAAGACCAAAGTACAATGATGAATGAAGATAAAGTGACTGGCTATGCTAATTTGTTGATCGGCTTTTAGCAGAAACTTGTAGAGTTTATTAAACTAGGCACAAGGACTTTGTTTCAACATGCATATAGCTTTCCGAACTATAAAATTTTTGTTATCTTCCTAAACAATATGTTTGGGAGGTTACTCCATATAAACTACTTCAGAGAAATCAACATATATAAGGGTAGTGCCCTTATTTCATTTTGATGAAAGGTTGAAACAACGGAGTGAAAGCGGTGAATAGAGTTCGATTATGAGCTAATGATGGAAAGAAAAATATAAAAATAAGCTAATGTCGTGATCTGCATGTATAATTTGGCCATCAAATGAGCATTATAGTTGACTAATAATACCATATATAGATGAATCCTGAATTTGAAAATCCATAGAAAACAAATAGGTTTAACTCTAGCTGATGGTGAAACTAAGTTTCATGTGTATTATCAAGGACATGCTCATTTTAATACTCCATAGTATATTTTTAGTTTGGATTAATCAATACTTCATATGTCCTAAGAGTAACAACAATATAGAGAGATAAAATAGAGCTACAGAATAAGGAGGATAAATGATGGAGGTAAAAAATCGTATGGGGGTGATGATTACTTTGCCATATGCTTTTCCAAATAACACTTACCAGATGGAGATCAGATATTGTAGGCAGATATGTTAGGCTGTAGATGATTGGATAATGTATCGCAGGAAATATCATTTACCAACTAATTTATACTCTGATAGAATTGAAGAACCTGCTTGTGAAAATATTTGATATAATTTTGCTTGTCATGGTGATAAGCAAAATAGGACGCAATGGAGAAAAAGGATTCATGTAGTCAATTCCCACTTAGTGGGATTAAGGCTTTGTTGTTGTTGTTGTTGTTGTTGTGGTGATAAGACATTGTAAATAGTGACAAGAAAACATTGTTTTAGCAAGAGAGAATTTGGCGGCTAGTTATTTTGGGTATGAGGTTACAGTAATAGTCATAACGCATTGATCTTCTCTAGAGATGATACTTTGCAAGAATCAGGTTGATGAACTCCACATTTTTTTCGATTTTTTTTTGGAAGGGAACTTAACATGGTTTATGATTGTGGAAAAGCAATAAAGATGTTGCTCTTTTACAAAAAAAATGGGAGAGTTTCTTAAATAGATAGTGGTGGTAGAAAAATCAAAATTCAAGAGGAATAAATAAAGGATTAATTAGTTGTATGTGACAATGAAACTCTTTCATGGTTACTTTTTCAAACTAATACCATAATTTTTGTCAGTCGGATTACACTCGCCACCTAGAGTCCACCGAAGAAAGTTTCATACAATATTCTATATTGTCTTATATCTAAAAACCCTTAAATCTACTGAAGAAAAAAATCCGGCTTCATCACCCATGTCTTGGGTTTTCATTCAATGAATGACAGAAAGAAATCTTCATTCATTTCTCTCATTCATTGCACATTTGGGGATTACATGCTACATTTATTATTACTTTATGGCTCAATATTTTATTTTATCGAAGATTGCACTTGTGTGCTATGGATCTCTTTAGTAAAGTTAAAAGTGATTTAGGTATATTTTTTCAACATGATTATAATTTAATTTTGCATTGACATGAAAAGGGCCAGATCTAACTGTGACACATGCTAGTTTAACTAGTCTCTTTCCTCGTACTTCTAAGAAAAATGAAAAGTACTTTTCTCGTGCATGCACACCTGATAGAATAGAACAAGTGAACGAAGGAATGTATTTAATTACTTGTTATGACATTGACTCCTTTATGAAAATTTTTTAATTAATATTGGGTGGAGTAGTTTCAATAGCGCCATATCATAATTTGATCACCTACATTGGTGCTTGTGTTCATGAGCCATACACAAGCACTAAGAAAATTCTTTTCCCCATTTTAACACCTCAAACAATCTTATTCTCAAATATTTAGGAGTATTTTGTGTTTGTTCACATTTTTAATATGGAGGAAAATCATATTTTCAAGCAATCAACTGAGTTTGTATTGGCTATTATGCATAACAATGGGAACAAATTTTACCATCTTAATGAGAAATATATTTGTCCCCTGATGCCAATTTTTTTTTTTAAAAATCGCTACTGTATTACTTACTCATCCTAAGAAAGAATTTTATTCATAACTGATTTTGTTTCTCATTGATGACATTTCTTGCCACTCATCTTATGTAACTTTTATAGAACTTGCTAATCCTAACCAAATTGAGTCTATGCCCAACCCACGTTCTATTGAACCTTTACAAGTTTACTTGATAAGAAAGCCATTTCGTCTATGCAAGTCTAATCAACCGAATCAATCCATGCCATTGAATCTATTGAGAGAATTATTAAGTGTATAAATAAGGTACCTCAAACTTTACTAATGATCTCTTACACTTGTTTTAATTATACATAAATTTTTCTCATAATTACTAATCCTTTTTTACTAGCTTACATAATACCATTTTTATTTCTAAGAAATCATAAAATAAACACAATGGTTCTCTAGAAAAGTATAAAGCTATATTAGTGGTCAAAGGCTATTTGTTACCTCAAAATTATGAGATTAATTATTGTGAAACTAAATGAACAATGTTAGAGTTCTCTTAACTTTAACACCTACTAGGACTAAAAAGATATAACAGAAGTTCAATGTGAAGAATGCTTGTGTATATTTTGTAAAGAGTGGAAGAATGTTTGAAAGATACTCGATGACTAGGAGGATGAAGTATATATCAGTTCCATCAAGATTCAACTTATATATACAACAATAGATATGTGCGTTAAAATGAAACATTATGGATTGAAGCACTTTCCAAGGGCGTGGTTCAAAAGGTTCACTATGATATTGCTTAACATGAGATACAAATTAGTCATGGCGATTATATATTTCTTGTGAAATAAATGGCTTTATGAGGATTATTCACATTGATAGTTTAATATGGAGGAATGTAGATCTAAAAAAAATAGATTGCTTCTAAGTTTGAATTCATAATGATTCGCAAACTAAAATATTTTCTTGGCAATGAAGTCACACTATCTCCATGGGATCTAATTTCATAACAAAACCCATAAAAGATGCCTATTCGAAGAAATGTGTAAATTAGGATGTGAATTGTTTGAGTCTCATGAAATTTAATTGTAATCGTAGATATGCTGTGAACGATACAATAGTTGGAAAAGCCTCCTATTAAATACTAATGGGAAGACTCACCTACTTAACACACACTAGACTCGACATTGTTTATGCTAATAGTGTAGTTAGGACAATCGATATACGATATTAAATCATGTATAATACTAAAAATCACACTTTATGACAATATATAAAGTTTTATAATATTCTTAAGAGAAATGCGGGAAGATGAGTTTGATTTAAGAGGGGTGGATTTGATTCTTGAAACTTAATAGATGTTGAACATACTAGTTTTATGGTTGATAAGAGGTTAACTTTATTATATTGTACAATTTGAGTTAACAACCTTGTAATTGAAAAAATAACAAATAACCATGGTAGCAAGATTTATTGATGAAGTTGAATTGTTATCCATGACACTGCGAATTTGCACTTTTATTACTAAAAATCTCGAAGGTTTAAGGATTGATTAAAAAGTTCAAATAAGACTATTGTGATAACAAGTTTACCATGAATATTTCGAGTATAATTTTTTTGAATACCAAATCATGCACAATCCTAAAGGATCACACGTTAAGGTATTAGATGTAGTTTTACAATATTTCAAGGGATCTTTTAAGTATACACAAATACATAATATACTTGTTTTATGCTTCGGCAAGAGATGAATTTCATGATATCAAGAAATTCTACTGTGACTCAGATATACAAAATAAAACCCTGTGAACAAGATCTGAGGCATAAGCGAAACTTGGAGATATTTGATGTTGGGAATATGTGATTGCTATGGCTAAAATCATGAATGAAGAAACAATATCCAAAAGAATGAATTTTCGATCAATCTCAAACTTGCCCTAACTGTATCGCAGTAACATTCAATATTTTATGCCTATGATTTTGATATAAAATACTCGTGTAGGAGCCCATTCGAGATAATATGTTAGGTTACCCAAAGCTAACCTATGATTTAGACAAATGAAAGAGAAGACATAATCCGACTTATAGTACTAACTAATTAAGTAATGTTATAACAAATTGCTACGAGGTAGTTTAATTTTCCCACTAACTTCCTATGCCGTTTATAATCATCAAAGGCTCTTCATTCCTGGGTGAGTTGCCGATTAAGAACCATCGCAGTGCTATATGATTCGACCTCTAATTTCTAATTTTCTCATTCGCTAACAAATACAAAATATATTTTCGCACGTACCGATGCCCTCTTCTCCTTGATACCTCAATCCTAAGATGCACCATGGAACCTAGATCTTTAATGTTGAACCGATTTTTAATAAACGATTTCAATGATACGATCATGTAATTTCGCTTACAAGAATAATATCAATATCAACATAAACCACCAAGATAACGCATTTCCGAAGCCGATCGCTCGTAGAATACAATGCGATCACTTTACATCTTTGAATCCTAAACTCTTCTATCGCTTTTTAGCGGAATTTTCCAAACCATGCCGAGGGCTTTACTTCAACCATATAATGACTTCTGAAGATGACATAATTTCCCAGACTCCTATTGACCTCGTTTTTGTCGAGGTTTTGTTTTTCTCCTAAAACTTAGGGTTCTAGCCTTAGGAGCTTCCCCGACGTTCTTAGATTCTTAGCAGTGGACCCACCTCGTTTTATAACGTTCGAAACCACCTCTTTACTCTTTTGGAATCCAGGACGAAATTTCGTACCTCTAGCTCATAGCAGGTTAGAATTGACGTTAGGAGTCCAAATTGAGTTCCTATAGGACCACTGGACAATAGGACGGCGCCGTGCGTGTTTCCGCACCACCGAGCACAAATTCCTCGAACCACGGCCTCGACGCTTTCAACCACCTCGCAACGGGTCAAGATTGGAGCCGTAACGCCGGGACGATCGACGTCGAGTCGAATTTCGAAAATGCCGGATTCGACGCACTTTCGACGCGACCGTCGACGCAGGTTGTCCAAACAACCTCAGATGACGAAACGGATCGCGCCGTTGCGTCCGAACGTCGTTTCGCCTAAAATTGATATTTAATTTGCGACGATCGCCCGCAGAGCGAAAATTGTGATTTTTGGGCTCGATTTTAATAAAACTAATTATATATATATATATATATATATATATATATATATATATATATATATATATATATTTAAACCCATTTAACCTACCCTGACCACTAATCACACGCCTCACCCCTCGGTTACACTCGCCCTTCCCGCACGAGTGTGAGGGAAGCTTCCCCGGGCTTTCTCCCGCGCTCGAGCATGGCACCTCCTGTGCCCGTTACCTCCTCGAGCCGCATGCGGTTATCCCCCCATCCCCGCTCGAGTGTCATCCCCGCGCGAGGGTCACCTCGCTCGACCTCCCGCGCGGCTATGCTCCTGCTCGACTCTCGCCTTCGCCGCCGAGCCTCGGCCTACTCGCGACACTTCGTCGCCATCTCTCCGACCCTTCCCCACTTGCGCCCAGACTCCGGCAGTGCAAGGAGCGGCCTTCCTTTCCTTCCTCTGCCTATAAAGGCCCAGTTTTGAGTTGGATTTAGGGTTGGTTGGCTGATTTCTCTTGGAAGTGAGGATTTGGTGTTGGATTGGAGCCCGATTTTCTTTGCTCTTCTTGTACACTCTACTGGTACTCTCTTCTCCCCTTTTCTTTTTCTCGGTTTGGCCCAGGGTGCCTGTTGCCTTGATTTTGGTTCGGCTTTACCTGCTTATAGTTTCTGCTGGATGTTTGTATGTTATGAAATGGCTTGTTTAATTGCTTAAAATGGTGGTTTCTCACCTCCTCTACATAGTGGCATGCTAATGTGATCTTGTGTGGATGTTTGGGAGCACTTTGTTGATGGAAGCATGAATAGGAATAGAGATTTTGAGCATGTTCTATATGAAATATTGGTAATTTTCTTAGGAAAATGAGATATACTATGTTGTGAACCTTCCTCTCTCTCTTTCCTTTTATCTAAAGCATGAAAGTGTAATTTTGAGGCAAAGTATTAGCCTTTTTTTTCTTTTTTTAGCATGTTGGGGTATGCATTATGAGGCCCCTTACCTACTCTCGTTTGGCATGAGTTATGGAAGAGCTTGCTTAGCTTTTTAATATGCATGTGGGGGGGCTCATTTCTTGCTCCTTATGGCTTTCCCTTACCAAAGTTGCATGCTAGAGAGCGTTTAATTTAATTTGGAGAAACCTCATGTATGTTCTCATGTTAAGCATATGGTGGCTACTATATTTTGATATGTTGAATATATGGAAGTGTTTGTTTTAGTCTCATGCTTGGTTTGGTTTCAATCCTATCATGGCTCATTTTAGCCTCACTGGAGGCTCGGTTGGCTCGATTTAATCCTTATTTGAAAGTTTGTTTTGGTGGCCTGAATTCATTTTTATGTTGAGTTTGATTTTTGGGCTTTGTGAGGCCTCATTTGGCTCATTCTAGCTCTACCTGAGAGCCTTTTCTTGATGTATAATTGTGGCCCCTTTGTTGCAATGCTTTAAGGGATTTGTTTTGGCTTCATTGGAGCGGGTTCGGCTGCCTCATTCTAGCCCTACCCACAAGCCTATCTTAATGTGTTACACTTGTCTTTGCTCGAATGCTTTAAGGGATTCGTTTTGGTTTCATTTGGGAAGCTCGGTTTTGCTTGTTTTAGCCTCTACCCGAGAGCTTGTTTTGAGGTATTATGGCTGTCCCCTTTGGTATCAGATTTGGGGACTGGTTTTTGTTCTGTTTCCTGCTGTCTTGCAGCTGCTCCCTTTGCACTTGATATGGGGGCTCGGTTTTCGATTTTGTGTTTTGCTGCTCTTGCAGCTGCTCCCTTTGCACTTGATATGGGGGCTCGGTTTTGTGTTTTGTGTTTTGTCGCTCTTGCAGTCGCTCCTTAGCACTTGATATGGGGGCTCGGCTTTGTGTTTTGTTGTTCTCGCAGCCTATCCCCTTAGCACTTGATACGGGGGCTCGGTTTCGTGACTTTTGGCGACGAGTGGGGGCTCGCTTTGGTTCCCCGCTATTCCTGCTGACTCTCCCCAGTGCGACCTTTCGAACGGCTCGAGTATGGGTCTCTATCGGGCTCGGGTTTGTGCTTTGTTCAAGCTATGGGTGGGCTGAACTACTTGGTTCCTAGTGGATTTATTCTTATGCACTCGTGATGAGTTGAGATTAATGTGGAAGGTTTGTTGGGGGCTTGGCCGTGAGCCTCATTGTGGTGATTCGGATTGTGGGGACTTTACCTCTTGCCGCCCTTTTGTTGGGACTTGGCCGCGAGTCTTCTTTCCTTTTTGTGGCCTTGGCCGTGAGCCACTTGTTGCCCTCTGTTATGGCCTTAGCCGTGAGCTTCCCCTTATTTCTGTAGCCTTAGCTGTGAGCTTTTATTTAGTATTGTGGGAAGACTTTGCACTTATGATATATGAGGAGTTGTGCATCATTGGGAGGTCTATGTTTTAAAAGCTATCAATTGAGTTGGAGGTTGAAAAATCTGGATTTTATTACGGGTTTGGAGATTCTAGTAGTGGGTTTCCCCCAGGCCATTCCTTTTGCTTGATGTCAGAGGCTTGAATGATTTTCGGATTTCCTTTCTTTTTGTTTGGTTTTGTCTGAATGCAAATGACATTCCTTTTTGGGGTCGATAGGGGTCTAGTCCTTGTCCTCTCCGTGAGCGCCGATGTGTCTTTAGGTCTTTTCATAGGTCGTGTAAGGACGGTTAGGGAGTCCGGGATGACTTACTTGTTTTGACTGTTATTGGAAATCGGTTCACCTTTTTTACGAAGATCGTGTTAGGTGTGACTCGCTCTCCTCTTCTTTCCTCGTTCCCTCGTCCTCGTTTTTCCCTCGTTTCGTGGCTCAATGTCCGCACTCACAGGGGACGTGTGGTGTGCACATATACTCCCTTGAGCTTATATGTGGGGCCATCAAGCAAGCGTCTGTAAGTGCGGTGGACAACGATAATACCGCATGGGGAAGGTTACGAGAGAATCATAGGATGCGTGCCGCCCGACTCGTACTGCGGAGAGTAGAGCGGTAATCACGATACTATTCGCCCGTCCTCGGGGTTTCTATCGCCGACGGTCTACAAGATGTTAAGCAATCTCAGTCCGATTAGGGTAGCCAACCTGTGGATTAAAATATTTCAAAACAAAATACATACATTTGAAAAAAATATAAAATTACCTCCACCACGACGCAACCTACTTACCTACAGCTTTTACTTGCATGCAAACCCAAAATGAAACGTTTGAAAATTTACAAAAGTCCACGGTCGGCTACTCGAGTCGGGTTAGGTCGCATTCGTAGAAAGTCGGTCAGGTGGTCGCACGCTCAAGTGGGACATATAGCACGACTGCGAGTCCTTAACACCACCGCGCTTACGGGTCCTTTTTCAGATGCTCCATGGTTTTGTTACGGTTCGCCGTGAGTTTAGCAGGATATCTGCGAGTTTCTCCTTTTAGTGTTTCGCAGTTTTGCTACGACCGTTTTCGTGTTTTTCTACGAGGTTTCTACAGGATTCATTCTCTTTTCTCGATTTTATTTGCTTTCTTTCCCCTTTCTTTCGGGTTTCTTTTTCTTTCTTTCGCCTTTTTCTTTTGGATTTATTCCCGGATTTGGCATTTTCGTTTTCCCGCACGTACGGTAGTATCCCTACTTACTCGGTGCCTTTCCTACTACGTTTACTCTTTGTCCTTTTCTCGCACTAACGCGCTTCTCGCGTGAAACAATAAAACGAAAACAATAAACGAGTAACGATACACCGCAGGTAATCATCGCCATAGTACACTGCAGACATTTTTCTACTTCTTTTCTATCACAGTAGCATGTTTTACTTTTCTAAGACTCTGCTCCTGCTAAGTAAGACGTTTTACTTTTTCAGCAGTACATACCGTGTAAGACGTCTTTACTTTTCTTCGTGCCTACTCTCTGGTTAAGATAGCGATGTTCACCGTGAGATACCCGTTTAGCATACCCCGCTTGTAGTACTTGCCGTCCGTTATTTCCTATAAGCATGTTCCTCGCTTACTTGTTTTCCCTGCTTTCTTTATCGTTATCCTCGTCATTTGCCAGACACACTCATTCTTCGTAATAAAAGTGATAATAAAAATGAAATAAAACAATTTGCATGTCCACTTTAATTTAAACTTTAAATTTAAACTGCGATCTCGCTACGACGTGGAGAGTCGGAGCACTAGTAGCAAGACGACCATCTTCTTCAAGAAACACGTGTCGACATCAAAGAAACCATTCTTTAGTTTAAATAACAAGCCAATGAGCTTGAGTAGTCTGCCTAGTGCGACATAAATCCTCACCTGTTCTTTTAGGCCTTTGCACAACCTTGTTGTGTAATATAAGCCCTAACTCGCTTAGGATTCCGAGGTCGTCGTCCGATACGACGTAAATCCTCCTATCTTTCAGGTTGTTTGCATAATCAGATATTATGCAAATGTAATCCCTATAATTAATTGGCAGGATTGAAACTTAAATAAATTCATTTTCCAAAATTTAAAGTTCTCAACCATAGGATAGTACGGGACGTCATCGAGGTTCTCCTCGAGATCCATGACGTCCCCACCTCTCTTCTTCGACTCCAGGAATAAGCGGTTCTACATTTCGCGCCTTTCACCTATTGGATTTCCTACTACCACACTTCGTCGAAAAACCCTACCTTTCAATTCATGAATACGAAATCACGATCTAAATCGAGAGCTTATCAGGTGATTTCGGTCATTCGAGGGTAATTAACTATGAGTGCTCGTCATAAGAGAGCTTTAAAGCACCCGAATAATATAAACCCTATTTAATTCTTTTGTATTAAATAGGTGAACTCGTCTGGCCCACATAAAGGTTCGCGCAGACCGAACGGATGTCATGCGACTCAGTAGTTTATTTGATCGAGCCGATATCGTTAAGTAGGGTGTCTATTCTTCGGAACAGATGCGTTACTTGCGATATTACGCTCGTTCATTCAAACTGCTAAACGAATGAGATCCGTCCATTCTCATATTTTAAAAATTTAAAATTGTACTTTCAAAATCAATACATATATATATTAAATTAAATCTTAAACGAGCATTTCGACAATGCCGACAACTCCCTCCCCCACCCCACAACCAAAGCAATAAACCCGTATAAGGTTGCTCCATTATACCTCCTCCAAAAGATCATCATGCAGAAACACATTATTCACATGAAGCTATTGCAGGGGCTAATTATTCATTGTAGCCAAAGAGTGAAATAGGTGAAACAAAGTCAACTTAGCTACATTAGAGAACGTGTCCAAGCAGTCGATTCCATAAGTTTGAGCATAGCTTTTAGCAATCAACCAAACTTTTAGATGAGCTACAAATCCATCAGAATAAAACTTAACTACAAAGACCCTTTTACAACTAACAGTCTTTTTGTCATAAGTTAATTCAACCAGTCCCATGTTTCATTTTTCAGTCAAGGCATTCATTTCATCTACATTGCTGCCCAACACCAATATGGGGAAAAATATTGATACTTACAAACAAGAGTATCTTAGAAAGACTCACTTTAATGACTTAGGATTGAGTTTAGAGACCTGTGGACAAGTATCAAAAACTAAATAAACACACCCAAATATATGTTGTTCAATGGAAAATAAAAATTTAGTTGAAAATAACGCTTGGAAGGGTGTCTGATTTTGTAGAACAGTAGAAGACATTCTATTAATAAAAAAACATGCAGTAGAATCTACATCATCCCAGAACTATTTGAGTATATTAGTTTAGAATAAACGAACTTTAGTTGTTTCAAGAATATGCCTATTTTTTCTTTCAACTGATCTATTTTGGGATGGAGTATCGACACAGAATGAGTGGTAAAACATCTTATTTTGTATCATATAGGTCTGAAAAGATGCAGAAAAATATTCTTTGACATTATCGCTTCTCAGAATCTTAACATAAACATTGACTTGAGTTTTGATTGCAACACAAATAGATTAAATGTGTGATAATAATTTAATACGAGATTTCATAAAGTAAAACCAATTGTGACAATACTATTTGAGTACATTTATTTAGAATAAACGAACTCTAGCTGTCTCAAGAAGATGTCTATTTTTCCTTTCAAATACTCCATATTAGGATGGAGTATCAACACAGAATGAGTGGTGAAACATCTTATTTTGTGTCATATAGGTCTGAAAATGTGTAGAGAAGTATTCTTTGACATTATCACTTCTAACATAAACATTGAATTGAGTTTAAAATTTGACTGTAATTCAAAATGATATTTCATAAAGTAAAGCCAAATAATACGAGAAAAATCATCATTGAAATCCATTAGATAAAATAGGACTAGGTTCTCATACTTCAGAATGAACCGACTTAAAATGATGCTGACTCTTTCATAAATTATGGGAGTAAAAGACAAACGATGATTTTTAACAAATTGGCATGACTCACAATCTAAAGATCATAATTGCTGACACCGAGGGTATAGTTATTTTAGCATTGGTAGTGATGAATGACTTAAAACAATGGACCTCAAACAGAGATTAGGTTCTTGAATAGGTTATGAGTTAAGGTAGTTTGTTATCTAAAATGCCCCCCCCTCCCTTGCGCGTGCGATTTTTCTTCATTTTTCTAATAATCTTTTTTGCCATAAGATCTTGAAAAAGACAATGGTCAAAAAAGAATAAGATACAAAAATTAACAACACATGTAATCTTGGTAATAGGGACAAAGCTTAAAAGAGATTTGAGGTAAACTTAGAACAAACATCAACAGTAGTGTAGATGTAACATTAATGGTGGCAGAACCAAGAAAATTTTAAGTAGATCCATTTGCTAAGTTGTCAGAAGAAAGAATTTTCTGAATAGTAGAAAGGAATTTTGGGTTACCTTTCGTGTGATCTGTGACACTAAAAACATCATCCCATTGTGTGGAAAAGGAAAGAAGATACATATCATTGTAACCTAACTCAACAAGAGCAGTGATAGAGGGGGATTTCTTCGATGCTTCTTGACATTGGATAAACTTAACATATACATTCACAAAAATTGAGAGAGTTCGACTTTGAGAGGCCTCATTTGTATTGACCATGTGAGCTGACTGTGATCTAGAATCCTTCTTGTCCTTCTTGAGCAATTTCACGTCAAGGCCTCTTCATATGACCAATCTCATGACAGTAGTAGCAAACTACTCTCGACCCTTATTTTTTAGAATTCGGAGCTCCATTTTTATAATTGTTCTGAGACTAATGTTTACTAATGTCTTTGTTTTTATGACTAGCAAGATCACTAAATTGTTGCACGGATGAGGCATGAGAACTTAAGCGTTTAATTCTTCATACACACGTTTAAAGTGCATGTGATATATGCTAAGTGATTGATCCTGTTATTTAGCTCGATATAACTCTTGGCATATATCAAAGTTTCGGGAAATATTCTTTCATAGAAAACATAAACGTCAAATCCTCTGTCTCCACTTTAACACCTACAATGAGTAATATGAACAGATTGACGATGTTCGATAGAGTTATGTATTTGTATCAAAAGCTGGGCATCCACTCCTATCCACTCAGAGTAATTCGATTCAGTCTCAGCAAAGAGATTATCAATGAGGTGACTCTTGAGAAACACTTCTTAAATAGAGTCTCATAGTTTTATTCCGATAAAATAATTGATGCCATTTAACTTTTATTCGTAATTTTATGAAACCAAACCCTCACAAGATGTTACTGTTCATTAACCATAATCGATGAAATTTAGTGCTAAGTACGAATCGAAGGAGCGGCCAAAGCGCTAGGAGATAACTAACTCGATGACTAACATTTTAATGACCGTGGAATAAAGAAAAATGATTCGTCTAAGTGAAAGAAGCCGAACTAAGCAGCCAAACGCAACAACCAAAGAATTTGACCTAAGAAGACGAGCAGACAGAGTGGCCAAAGCAGAGGTTGACTTTGTCGATGCTCTAATCTCGTTGACACAGATAGGAAGACAAATCAAAATGCAGATGACGTCGAGTATTCCATCGACGCTTAGCGATGCAGATGATGCTGGATGGAGATGAGGTACAGTAGATGCCGGATGAAGTTGAAGCAGCTGCAAACGACACTAGATGATGCATATGAAGCCTAATTCGCCGTCAACACTCAGTGATGTTTACGACGTCAAAGTCTAGCGATCCAGACGACTCAAATGAGACCGAAGACGAACGATTCCCAGATGCTAATGTCAATGATGAACATTGCAGGCAAAAACGATTCAATGAGTTTCTAATATGAGGTGAAGGAAAATAATGCTCTTTCTATTCTTTCTTAAATCGAAAAATATATGTTAAATATTTATTTGCACTTTAACAATTATAAATTAGGAATACTCCTGTATAGAAAAGATCTTGTAATTAGAGCTCCTCTAATTAAGTTGCCTGATATCAAGCTCTTAATATTCACGCTTTGTAATATACAAGCTTTGTTTATATTTCTTTCCGCAACAAAAATAAATTCCATGCAACATGATAGTAGAAAATGATATTGATGTTGATATACACCTTATAAAGGATAAGCTTGACAGTCATCTAATTCTTACTTATCTAAGTAAACGCAGATGCACAGCTCATCGGCATTCTCACTAATGGATTATCTAGGTATTCTTTCAGTAAATATGAGGCAAGCTTGGAATGAATTTCATTTGCATGAGTGGAGTGTGAAGTTGCTGCATAATTTTGCCGATTGGGTGCCACGTTCACCAAGAATTTCACACTATCTTCTTTCTCTTCCAAGATCATCTCATTGATTCATGGGATCCTTATTGGTTACCCATCTGTCCGTGGACTATTTAAATTATTCTTCAATTATTATTATTATTATTATTTAATTTTATATATTTTCTTTTAGAAGCTCTCCTAAGATTGTACAAATAATATAAATGTTAGCATGGAATGCTCAACTAATTCCCCAAATTATTGTTTTTTCCCGTGACTGGTTAAAGGTAACAAACCAAATGCTATAAGGTTATTCCTTGGAGTTGCTTCATCAAAGTAAGCTCGTATGCCCCAAAAAACTTTTGTATTAACACACATTTATTTAACTATTAGACATTTTTAATGCAGTAAATTTTACTTTCGTTGTTTCTTAATGGGTTTGGAATCTGTTCCATCTATTCCCTGCAAGTCGATCACCCAGTCAACAGATTGCTGTAAGAAATGTTTAGAAATAAATGATCAGATTATCGTATCTTTTTGAGCCAGATTTCAAATACTTAGAGAACTTCTGCCGAATAGTGACCAGAAAAGAGATAAGGCATCGTTTCTTCTTGAGGTAATTTTCTTCGTCCAGGATGTTTAGAGCTGGATGAGTTTCCTTTAACATTATTTTTTTTAACTAGTATATTGCTATTGTTTTTATAGTTAACTTTATTTTACAGGTCATTGAATATATCCGTTTCTTGCATGAGAAGGTACAGAAGTTCCAGTCATTGTATCCTGGATGGAGTGATGAAACTACCAAATTTATGACCTGGGTAATTTTTGAACCAAACATTGTCCACTCCTACTCCCCCAACTCGCTATTCCTTTCTCCTTTTCTGACTTCTCCCTGAAGACTGGTTTATTGCTCAGATTGTGCGATCTTTAACATATTTTGCTGAAGGAAAAAAAAAAAAAAAAAAAGAGCATTTACATACATCCCAACTAATTCCTATTTATATTTATATCTAACTCATAAACTTTACTTTTTATATTTATACCGCATAAAAATATCACTATTTTAACTTTTAAAAAGGGAAATACATCTTTACATGCACGGGTAAAGTGGCATAAATATAAAAATTAAAGCTAGATATGTAAATCCATGGGAATAGAGTGATATGTGTTTAATTCTTCCAAAAAATAAGAGCATATATGCTTGTATCTGCGTGTTCCATAATCTTCTTTCTATTTGAGGGAAGCTGTTCTCGATTGAACCAACATGCAACTATCTCAAGCGCACCTAATTAACTAATGACGTATCACTGATGGATGCCATGATAATCTTGAAAATATGTTGCACAAGGGCGTGAAGGCAGTTTATCTTTCTGCCCCGGATATTTCTTAAAAAACTTCCAATTCAGGAGTTTTCTGAAGTACAGCCCACTTATGTATGCCAACTCGAACCTAAAGCAAACATGAAGTAATTTTTGAATTCCATCTTAAATGCTCTTTCATTGTTGGTCTGCTCTTCGAACTATGGAGTTGGATATTTGTTTAGTTTAAAAAAAAGAACTGTTACATTTCTTATCTTGATTCTATCATGTAGATCTTGTGTTTTTCTGTTGAAGATGGCATATATTTTGAGAATATCCACTTACCATATCATCATCAGCAGTAGCAGCAGCAACTGCCTTATCGCACAATATGGGATGTGCTTTATAAATCTTTGCTCTCCATATCAGCTTTATCATGCAGCCCCTTTTGTTTCTCTACTGATATATGATATTGATGAGCAAGATAATTGCCTTTTTCGTGAGCATGCAGTTCTTCCTTATTCTTTTCACTTTCATTTCCTCTGTTTTTATGTGTAGCAAGCAGTCAGAGATCATGTTGCCGTCAAATCTACAGAGATCTAGGATGATTTAGGTGCACAAACATGGAACAATTCTTTTATGCTTGAATAAATGATGGAATTATGCGCATAATGATTTGGAATGCAAATTCTAATGTTTTTAATGGTACCCCACACATAATAGATAAATTTCACCTTGTAAATGCTATCTTTTTGAAATTAAAAGGAAGTTAAAAAAAATAACGCTATGCAATGGAAGTCTAAAAATAACCTATATTAGGTTTGTCACTGTTCATGTAATATCCATCAGAACTAACCATAAAAAACTAGGACAAAAATCATGAAGATGGTAAGGGAATTGTCTACAGGTAAAAGAGGGTTGGTAATGGTATCTTAAATCCTGTCATGTCGAAAGTCACAGGAGATCTCTGTCTAATCCCTTATGTTCACTTTAGCACAGATTCATGAATATATCCTTCTGGTTGTATACTTTGATAATCACTGCTTCACGTCACTGAAGTTAAATTTGACTAAGTTCAAAAGGAGTAGTGATACTGGAGTTGAGCAACAATAACGGAAAAAGCAAATATTATTGCTGAATGCAAATAGAAAATTGCAAACGAAGATACCAAAACACGAAATAACAATAAATATGACACAAGCTAGGGTGGATCCCGAGGTGGTGGTGATGGTGTTGGCAAAGGCTTGAAATGTATCAGGAAGATGGACAAGGTGTTTGACATCTAGAAAGCAGGAAGACATCGGTTTCCCGGGTTCTGGACGACAAGCACACAACACATATTGACGCGGAATGACTGTCCGTGATGATGAAAGCAGCGGGGGAAGGCTGGAAAGCAGCGACAATGAAGATGGAGGGCTAGAACATCTACGATAGAGAGGAAGGAGGGTTGTTTAGGGGTGCCGACAGTAAGGAGGAGGAAGTGGGGCTTCCTGGCAGGCGGTAACAAGTTGGATGGGTGAAGGGGTGGTTGAGAAGGCTGGGAAAGGCTAGGACAGCAAGAGGCAAGTGGAAGGGCGGAAGGGAAGACTGGAAGAGTAGGAAAATATAGAAAGGGCAGCAAAATAGCTGTTCTGGTTGGCTGCAGCAGGGAAAGGCAGAGGGGAACGACGTGGAGCGATTGGGAAAGGGTAGGGAAGGGTCGGGGGAAGGATAATCACCACTATAATGAGATACAACCGAAGCACCACTCGATCATTTGATAAGGCTCTTAAAAGTGAGAAACGGAAGTGCCGATGACTGTCTCGAATAAAACTCATGAAAATCTTAACTCTCGACTAATGAAAACGAATTAATAATAATAAGATAACTAGAAGTGAGGATAAAAGCTGGACCAGTCATGTTGCTGTTTACGTTTGCGGGAACTCCTGCTTATGGGACACGGTCCCGCTTCCTCCTTTGGATGGCATGCGTTAGTGCAGGAGGGATGCTTGTGTCGGCCTCCCGGTATTGGGGGAGCTTCACCCTAATCCGTCAAAGCTTCTTTCCTCTCGGGGCATAGAATCGTTCGACCGATTGAAGAGTAGCGGGAATAACGTAATCTTCCAATAAGTCGGTTATGTAGGCGCGATCATTCTAAAGCACAACCCGATAGTAATAAGTCTCCATCATCTTTTGAAGTAACCTGAGCTAGAGCGGCATATAGATGTAGATGTTGATTCTCACAAGAAAACTCTCAAACCATTAAATTTGTGATTTGCCTCGTACTCGTACTCGACGGGACACATCTGATAAGTAAATCCGTCTGGAGGAACTAACCCAGGATTGAAATCGGGCTCAGGCTGGGCAATTCTCAATAGTAACCATTTGGGAGATACATTTTCTTCTCTGGAAGAAGCTGGATTCCATTGTAGGATGTTCTTTTATGTAAAGATTTGAATGTGATTTCCAACCTTGTGGTTCATCCCTCCCGTCTTACCATTTGTCGGTGTGTACACTGTTGAACTGATTTTAATGCTCAAATGACTCCCTATAATCTTTCAGAAGTAGCTCCAAAGCTTATCGTCTCTGTATATTGGATCTCCCTCAGTATAGGCAACTCAGGAGGTAGGGTTTATATATGAAACTTCTGAATTTATTTATCTAAGGTTGTCCTGTGTTTGATATTGACTCCTCAAACTTGTGATCATTTTGTATATCCAATGTCAGTCCTCCTAATACTCCTCAATGCTTACAAAAAAGTAGTTTGATGCACCACAATCTTGTACTCTACATGAACGTCCATTACCTCAGGCTATAGAAAAACTACTGTTAATCCCTATGGTGTACCTCTCATTTGCTCATCGAATTATATTCCTCTCTCTCTCTCATCGGTTGACAACACTTTCTTCGGTATCTACTTGTGTTATTGTCCGAGCTCTTCGATTGCTCGTTGCTTAGTGGAATCGATCGTACTCTTAGTTGTGAAATCTGATGCAGTGTCCAAAACTATGATACCTGATGCACTTCATGGCGGGGACGGATTTGAGAATGTTGGTTGGCTTCACCGGTTCTCCACTCTGAATTAGGCCCGTTTGGTTCCGCTTATAACCCCTGCGGCGCGGCCGGTGAACGCGAAGTCGAGCGAACGCTCCCGCGGCAGACGACGGATTCGCGGCAGATCGCCGCGAAGCGGCCTTAAAGCGGACCGCGCGATAACCCCCGCGGTCCCGACTTCGACGCGGCTTTGAACATTTTATTCACCGTCGGCCGCCCTCGCTCCGCCTCTCCCTCGATTTCCCTTTGCCCTAACCTTCTCTCGTGAGCCGACGGTATCTCCTCTTCCTCGAGCGAGAAAAGATCGAATCCAAGGTAACCGACCTTCGATCCTTCCCTCACGAGTCCCCGTCCGCCTCTCCCTTTCCGTTCTCGTTCTCATTTGTTCCATCTAGTTGTGAACGATATTTTTATCGATCTGGAAATTTACTGATTTAGTTTATATTATTATATGTGATTCGAGATGTGCATCTCGGAGGCCACTAAAGTTTGCTTTTTGGATTGAAAGCCTTGTTATCTTCATCTCTTTCGCCTAATCTTCTCTTCTGAATCGGTTCTCAGTATGTCACGGCAGTTCTCTGCTGGCAACCATGCTGAATTTCGGTGATCTTAATGTTAATAATTGTTTCTCAACATTTTCAGATTTTGCAGCAATCGTTATAAAGTTCCTGTTTTTTTTTTTTACTGCAATAATGAAAACTATAATCCAAGGTGCCATTTTTTATATATTGGGAACTCGCAGAGATTTTGATATTCATACTTTCTTGTGATGTTCTTTATGGAGCATTGTCTTTCTATTTGTTTAGTAGTTTGGAATTTCTTGTTTTTGTGATTACGTTTCTGCGAAATTTGGCGTTATGAATCACATATGAGATGAAATTGTTATGGAGAATTCCAATAGAGAGTCTTGATATTCGGACTTTCTTGTGATGTTCATGTATGGAGAGCATTTTATTTTCTACTTTTTTTGGAGTTTGAAATTTCATTTTTTTGTGATTCTGTTTCTACAGGAATTTGGCATTATGAATCACATATGAGATGGAACTGTTATGGAGAATTCCAATAATATGTGGGGAACATCTACTGCAGTTTGATTTCTTTTTCTATAGGATTTTAGGAGTTCAAATTTTGTTGAATGAATGTTGCAGTTTGGTATGTTCTATCACGGATGTATCATGGTAAATTTTATAGTGCTTCAGTTTCTATACTTCTGATCATTCAGAAAGCACTGGGGCTAATGATGCTTACCTGACAACATTACTTGGGCTCGTGTTTAATGAGTTATTGAATTGTATGGTTAAATATTTATGGATGGATCATTTTGGGCTTTTAGTAGCTCTATAGGATTAATGTGAATGGATTTTTCTTAAGCTCGTCCATTTTCTAAGATATGGGTACTGAATTTCGGGATGCTTTCAACACCTTTGGTAAGAAAATTAAAATTATCATTCCATGTATTTATTTATGCACGTCCATGTAAGGATGGAAGGGTAGTGGCAATCATACATGGAACTCCTTTGATTCTGTCATTTTATTTGTTGTTTAAGCAACATAAAGTTAGATTTTGCTTAGTTTAGATGCATCGTTTTACCTTACACATGACTTGTATTACGTATGATCTCATACTGTTTGTACACAGCATCATTTTAATTTGGTAAAGCATAGGATGATTACATGAATGGTTGTCCATTTATAAATTTCTCTTCTTGCTTATGAAAAAGCAAAAAAAAGAAAAAAATGGTGATTGATTTCCTACAGAAAGATGGAGAAGGCATATGATTTTTACCAATTGTTCTTGCTGGCTGCTTTCTATGGTGGCTGCTCTTTGATTATAAAGCTATGATTGCTCGTCGGTTCGAGTCTTTTAACACCATTTCTTGTTGGCTCATCAGAGTTCTTGTTGCATTAGAAATTGTATCTCCATATATTCCGTAACATCCGGTATAATTGGTGTGTAACTACTATGTAAATTGGAGTTGAGTGTTTATGGTACTTTGAGATTCTTTGTACATGTTCTCTATTTCGATGATAAAGAAATATCATTTCTTACTCAGTGGATGTAGGTCGGTTAGACCGAACCACGTAAATTGTTCTCTTCTCTGTAGCTTACTCGTACTTAGTTGGTTAATTGCAATTTATATCTCATCAATGCTTAGTATGAGTAAAGATATAACTAATATTTGTTCTATTCATAGTATGACTAATAAGAACAAAGAAGTTGCTACTCCCTGCACGTTGGGAGAAGGATATAAAAATAATTTTTCGCGATCTATGCGTAGCGGAAGTCGACAAAGGAATAAAGCCAAATTCTTTTTCAAGAAAGAAGGTTGGCAAAACATTGTCACAAATTTTAGGGAGTTACGGACGAGAGATTATGACAGGCTATGACTAAAAAATAAATGGGACGAACTCAAGAAATAGTGGAAACTTTGGAAGGATTTAAAGCGAGATCGGCGGCGTGGTAGGATCCGTTGAAGTGAACAATTGCTGCATCATAAGCATGGTGGATCGAAAGGCTTACGGTAAAATATTATTCAATTAATATTTGTAATATTAATCAGTTACTATTTTTGGCATTCTAATAAAATTTCATTATATTTTACAGATTTTTCCTGCAGTGAAAAAGTTCAAAACAACTGGGATAGAACCAGAATTGGAGGACAAGCTCGACAAAATGTTTAGTGGGGTGGTAGGCTACTGGGAAATATTCGAGTGCCCTCAGCGCAAACAATTTTTGAAGCAACCCCGAACATGTGGTCGTGAAACTATCGAAACGATTCGGCGGAGATCCGCATGTACGAGCAAGCCGAAATCCGATCCAACAAACCGTCAAAAGCGCCCCGGAACGGACAAAAGAGAAAGAGTGCTGCTGCATCTATGAGAGACCAGCTATCATACCTAGTGGACTCATCTAATGATGCTCCGCACAGAGTTCAGAAAAGCGACGTACATGAGGTCGTTAGGCTTCTTGAGGATGATCCGGAGTTTGTCGGGGATCGTGACCTTTTCTACTTTCTTTGTCGACCTCTTCGTGATTCCTTACATCGAGACTTCTTTAGTGCATTGAGTAAAGAACGACGAGTAGAATATATTCGATATTATTATAACCGTCGCACCATTTGATTTTATGTCGCACTGCTTAAATTTATTGCATCTACTAGATTGAACTACTAGTCATGTATTTATTTGGACAATTTTTATTAGATTGAACTGATGTTTAAGCTTTCTATTTTCCAAGTACAGTTCATTCATGTGCTTCTTTTAGTCCTTTTATGATTTCTAAAGATCTTAATTTAATTTATTTTTAATAGGCAGTTTATATCGTCATGGACCCGTGAGGAAGTCCGACGGCAGACGGCGAAATGCGGCGGTAAATATCTGCGGTGCAATACTCATAATACGTACGTCGATCGTGAACCACTGTTACACGTCATCTCAGATTGGGGACAAATGGATGGGAGAAATGCTTTCAGGACACCCAACAAGATTTCGAAACATCTTCCGCATGTCCCAAGAAGTTTTTAATGATCTTTTAATAGATCTAACAACATTTCATGGACTCAACGGGTCTTCTCGGACAACATCTCGTGAAGTCTTAGGCATAACAGCTTTACATTCTATCACAAAACGAGTCATGCGGGGAGCGCATGGAACACTTCCAACACTCGTCAGAAACTGTAAGCAGATATTTCTCAGTTGGTCTGAGTTCTCTTGTTATTCATAACAAGCGCATAATAAAACCAACCGATCCAACTTTTGCAAGTGACGCTAGTAGAGATTCTGCAACGATGACCGATATATGCCATATTTCAAGATACACTAGTATATCTGCTAACCACATATTAATTGACTGCATATTAAAATGATTTATGTTGTATGTAAAGGGTTGCATCGGCGCAATCGATGGAACGCACATTCATGCTGTAGTGTCGGATAACGAGAAAGTTGAATTTATCGGCCGTTCTGGGAGGACAACTCAGAATATAATGGCGGTATGTGATTTCAACATGTGTTTTACATTTGCATTGGTCAGGTAGGAGGGCAGCAAGTACATGATAGCGAGAATTTTTAAAATTGCAACGAGAAATCCGGATTACAATTTTTCGCACCGCATGGTAAGTTCCATTTGTAATATGAACGATAGAAATTTTTTTCACATACCTCGCTAATTTTATAAATATTACGAGAAAATATTATTTGGTCGATCTTTGGATACTCAAATGCGGAGGAGTACCTTAAACCCTATCCGGACACAAGATATCATATTCGGACTTCGAGAGAGCCATTAATCGTACGAAGTAGAAAAGAGTGTTTAATAAAAGACATTCATGCTCTGCGAGGCGTAATTGAGAGGACATTTGGAGTTTGGAAGAAGAAATGGGTCATACTTCGAGATATGCGCACCTTATCCGTTTCCCAAACAGTGCAGAGATAGTGTTAGGAACTATGGCCCTACACAACTATATTGGCGGCATCCAACTCGAGCGATGTTGATTTCGAGCGTGTCGATCTCGATGACGAGCGATTACGGTCGAAGGTTATGAAGGCCTTGATGACCAATCTCTCTACGGGAGGAGAACGAGAGTGCCCCAATTTGCACGAAAGATGGGGAGGGTGCGAACGAAATGACGGCCTCTCGAGAGGAGATACTTAGATCATTAGTTGGAGAGTGGTTCGATTAGGAGAATTAAGTTGATGATGTTTGTGTTATTTTTGTTACGAAATGGAGATTTACATTATGTTGAGCATATTTATTCACATTAACTAATACGTAAGAATAATGTATTTCTTTTATACGGCTCGATGATTCTTATTTTGTTTGAGCGAGTTGGTAATCGCTTGTAATTAAGTTATATATTCGCTTGCATTTCGGGAAGAGATGAGTTCCACCAGTGTCGAGTTACCTCTCGCCGAGTGCTTATGTCATTGTGGTCTCCAGACATCACTTTTCACATCACGACAACCGCACGAGCTTTCGCAGAAAGTTCATTCGTTGCCTCGGAACTTTTCACGACGAATGCGGTTTCTTAGATGGGCGGACGATCTACCCGATTCTTAGGGGCCCGATCTTGGAGGCTCGGACGACTTCACTGAGAAGAAGGTGTGTCACATGAGCTACTGGAAACTCAAAACTAAACTGAACATTATAATTGTGTTAGTTGTTGCTTGTAATAATCC
This sequence comes from Papilionanthe hookeriana x Papilionanthe teres, assembly GCA_022702705.1. Lineage (NCBI taxonomy): Eukaryota > Viridiplantae > Streptophyta > Magnoliopsida > Asparagales > Orchidaceae > Papilionanthe > Papilionanthe hookeriana x Papilionanthe teres. The sequence goes on along the minus strand of CM040435.1, from coordinate 22,907,421 downwards.
TGCGATTCTTTTCATTTGTATTATTCTTAGCATTTCTTGAGAGGACTCAATGTACATCCGAAAGACTTTATGACCTTTTGGGATGTGCGATCGTTATCTTCATGTTTTTGTTTCAAGTCTTTGTGTAATTAGATGATTTAAAAGCTAAAAAATTTAATACTTTTAAAATACGAAGATATATAAAAATATTTATATAAATTCGTGGGATTCACAAACACACCATCTAAAATATTCCATTTTACACATGAAACTGTTCAAATCTTTTATTTGCATTCATGCCTTTCAAAACTTTCTGGGAAATTTTCATGTATAGCGTATAATTATTATATATTTATATATCTCAAAACTTCCAAACCTTGCAGATTTAGATACAAAATTTTGGTATTTTAAACTTGTACATGAAAATTTTATTTCAATTTTAAAAAGTACATATGTTATTTTTTATGTGATATTAAATATTTGAGTGTTATGTGTGTAAATATGAAAGTTTAGGGGTGAGATATGTAAATACATGATAATTATGTAGGTACCACAAAATTTTAATACTTGTAATGTCATCGATATTTCAAAAAATAAATCGAATGTTAAATGTTACGTTTTTATGCAATCGTTAATAACTAAGATTTGAATGTTAACAATATAAACAATCAAAATTTTGGCGTTAAACTTTTAAAAATAAAATTTATATTTATTAGTTTTAATATTTAAAACATAAAATTTTAAAAAAAAATTGCGTTTCTGAACTACGTATATCATATAAATAAATCGAAATTTTCGAATAGTTTTAATAAACGGGGTAGTACGAGTCGATTTTACGAGAAAAATCCATGGTACTGTTTCTCATATTCTGTCCAAACGGATACTGCTTAAAACATTCTTCACTAACATTCTTCACCAATCTAACCATGTATGTATTCTGTTACAAATTGAGCAATTGCGCCGACAAACAGACCCT